>OY744555.1:40668210-40820710 GCA_963556195.1 Sepiola atlantica
TACATACAGATAGATAGATAGAGACAGAGAGATAGAGAGAGAGAGAGAAAGAAAGATAGATGTGTGTGTATTTCTGAATGTGTAACTGAAAAATAAAAGAAGTAGACTCCAGAATCGTACGAGTATAAAACGTGTGTGGACATTTTACATATAATAATTTGCGAGGTTCGATAGGGCAATAGAAATAGGAACCTCCAATTATCGTTGCATTTCATACAATAACCGCCATTAAATGCTCGTCTTTCGAGAGCGCCTTTATTTCCCGCCTTCATTTCCCGCCTTTATTTCCCGCCTTTTTCGCAACCAGTTAAACTTTATTACTTTTTATTTTGTATCCCTCCGCACATTCGACGTGCATCACCAACAGAAAATACACCAGCAACTAATGAGCGTTTAACGTTACTCGTTCAAGTCCACGCACATCGATCGCCCGTCGAGTTTAGAAAAGTAATTAATGCTTAGAAACGATAATTACATATTGACTAAAAAGTATTTGACGGTTTTGGTCGGACATGAGTTGAATATTAGAATGAGTTTTCATGCTGGCAACTCATTAAAAGGCAGCGATATTTCTGATTTGTAATTAAAACTTCCCTTTCATCGAATACAATTACTTACGCCGTGCGAATTATTACACCGTGTTCGTTTCGAATTCGTAGTAGGAAAACACACCATAAATGTATAAATACATTTGCATGGATATGAAATAAATAATCGATTGCATTGCAGAATAGGTAAACAGTTACGTTCGCATTGTTCACATTTGATATGGAATCGGTGAGTGCGCTATGAGTTGAAATAAAATACGATGCGATTTCTTGTTAAGATTATACAAAAAAATAGTAGAGGGCATCTTCGAATGATGAATTAGAAGCCGGTGACAATGAGGAAATGATTAATAAAAATATTAATTAAAACAAAAATAAATACTGGCAGGCCACCACCCATGGTAAAAAGGGCCCATCAACCCGTTCATACACCAGGCGGGAAGATGAAAGCAATGGTGTAAACCTTCCTGCTTATTGAAATGGTTCTCCAGCCAATAGAGAGGCCAACAAGGGTCATCCATCAGGCCTTGAGACCAAAGGTGCTGGCCCCTATCTCCATCAGATGCAGCAACAACAAAAAAAGAAACATAAGAGGCTTAAAAGCCCAACCATGGACTGTTGAACAAAAGAAGGCGATATTGTTTTGCTACCACTACTCAAAGTTTGAAAAATGGAGCAAAACATTCAATGAGATTCTAGCTGATAAGATCCAAGAATCTCCCCTCACCGAAGAAAAAAAAAAGGAATTCGCCGATTCATACGCGCATCCACTCGAATACTATGGAAAATATACAAATATATAGAAGACTTATCTAGTCTTCTATACACGTATAGATTGAGAGGAATAGAGGATTGAAAATAAGAGAGACACATAAATTGAGGGGGGCACGTAGATGCAGATTTAGATACGTATATGCATAAGATACATATATATATACACATCGTGTAGTGTTAACACGAAACGATGGATGGAATACTGTTGTCATATTTAGACAGGTGACTCTCTGTCCCATTTGAAGGTTCTTTATAAGGAACATAAATGTATCTATAATTTTGTTGTCCCCACTTTTTTTCTTCTCTTAACCTTCTCTCCCATAGACGTGAAGATGCCAGTCTCAGTCTTTTCTATAAATACTATAATGAGATGTGTCCTTCAGAATTGTCTGATCTATTTCCTGCTTATTTTGTTCCAGCTCGTTTCACTCGTTGGTCGATTGGTCCCCACCAACTCGCTGTTTTGATACATCATTAAAACGTCCTATTCCAGTGACTTCTTTCCAAGAACTCTAAGCCTGTGGAACTCCCTTCCTGCTGACTATTTTCCTCCACCTATAGCCTTGTTTTTTTTCAAGACTAAGACCACTAGGCATCTCCTGACTTTGCGATAATCATATTTCGTTTTTGAGCTCCTTACATGAAGTGGCTTTATGTCTTGTCTGGAGCCATTTCTATGAAAAAAGAATTATATCAATAAGGGTGTCGATGATGGAAAACTAATGAGTGTAGACATACATGAATATGTGAAGACAGTGAGGGGAAGAGAGAGAGAGAATGAACGAAAGAGAGAGCGAGCGAGAGAAAGAGAGAGAGAGAGAGAGAGAGAATGAACGAAAGAGAGAGCGAGCGAGAGAAAGAGAGAGAGAGGGAGAGAGAGAGAAAGAACGAAAGAGACAACTACGCATACAAATGAGCAGAGAAAAAGAAGGGGGGGGAAGAGCCCTTAACAAACTGACGGTAGGCCAATATATGGAGACAGCGACGGGGAGACAAGAGGAGATATATAAAAATATGGTATATACTAACAATTAAATACAAGACGGGGAAAGATCGGGCGATAGAGGTACATTCAGACCAATACATATATATATATGAGGTTCTAATTCTTGGAACGATTGCAATGTTTTAATTCATTGAATGTTTATACATATATATATATATATATATATATATATATATATATATATATACATTGTATCTTTCTGTAATTAGTTGTATTGGTGATTGTAGCGTTCCTTGTTCTTTTGATCTCTACTACTTCGATTGTCTCACTTCCTAAGTGATTAAGATGAATAAAATTGCATTATTAGACCTCCTTTACTTTATAAGACGTATTTTCGTTAATATATGTATATATATATATATATCAGGGCCGGCGGGACAGTTATGAAAGTGGGGGAGCTTCTCCTAAAAAGTTGGGGGGGCGGTTAAACACATGCATATTAACTGAATTATTAATGGCGTAAAGTGGGGGCCCTAGTCAAAAAGTGAGGGGCTTCAGCCCCCCCCCTGCCCCCCGGTGCCGCCGTCCATGTATATATATATATATATATATATATATATATATATATATATATATATATATATATATATATATAGTAAGAATATTATTTTTTGAAGGCGATAACAATGCGTTGTTAGAGTGACACATACGACACGTGGAATCGTAAAAACAAAACAAAGTGACAATATTGAAAAGTCAATAATTTTCAAAAAAACATTTTTATTTACCAGTGTATCGTGACCGTGGTGTTGGGTTGGAGTGTGTCCTTTTCATTATTTTTTTTTAAATTTTCGAGGGTATCCCTCATCCTCAGAATAAAATAAATACTACCACTCGTTGGAGTGTGTTTTTTTTTTTTTTTTTTTTTTTTTTTTGCCAAAAGCCGGGGCCGGAAATGTTGGTTTGTTTTTAGTAGTAGGTCCGCAGAAGTTTCTTAAGAGAAATAAAATAAAGAAATTAATAAATAAATAAAATAATATGTATGCATGTATGTATTTTACATATACGTATATATATATACACATATATACATGCACCAACACACACACGCACACACACACACATATATATATATATACCAAAGGCTCTATTAACGACGCCCCACCTCCATACCCAGGATTCCTCACCCACCCAATCACATCTGCTACTACACACACACGGTAAACAAATTTATAGAACGAAATTATTAAAACTCTAAAGGGACATAACTCCCACAAACAAAGCTTGACTACCACGAGTTATCAGCCCCTACCACCGAGATAACGATTATTCAGTATATTATTAACAAAACAAACAACGTTATATAAAAAAAAAATAATAAATAAATAAATAAAAATAAATTACTCAGTATATTTACTAACAAAATAAACAGCAACGGTTAAAATAGCAAATAATAATTTATAAAAAATAAATAAGAAACTTCTGCGGACCTACTACTAAAAACAAACCAACATTTCCGGCCCCGGCTTTTGGCAAAAAAAAAAACAAACAAAAAAAAAACACACTCCAACGAGTGGTAGTATTTATTTTATTCTGAGGATGAGGGATACCCTCGAAAATTAAAAAAAAAATAATGAAAAGGACACACTCCAACCCAACACCACGGTCACGATACACTGGTAAATAAAAAAAATTTTTTGAAAATTATTGACTTTTCAATATTGTCACTTTGCTTTGTTTTTACGATTCCACGTGTCGTATGTGTCACTCTAACAACGCATTGTTATCGCCTTCAAAAAATAATATTCTTACTCTATACACAATGCTCCAAGCGAACTACAACATTCTTCTCATATATATATATATATATATATATATATATATATATATATATATATATATATATATATATTTATAGGTGCATAAAAGTATTTTTATGCACATTTATTTATATATATATATATATATATATATATATATATATATATATGTATATATATATAGTTAAAGAAGCTTTGAGTCATTTTAAACAAAGAAAATAATGCAGTTTAAATACCCACACACTGACAAAGAAGCAAATATTTAGATAGAGGGCGGGACACCAACTGAGAGCGAGACAACAGCGATTGTAGAGTAGATAGAAAGTCAGTGACAACAATAAATATGGATATATATTGAAACATATATATTAAGACATATGTATATAAACACACATATATATATATATATATATATATATATATATATATATATATATAATCATATATATTAAAGCATATATACAAAAACATATATATATATATATATAAACATATATATATGTATATATAAACATATATATTAAAAGATAAGAATGAACAGAAACAGAGTCATATAAATTGAAAGGCACATACTACATATAAAAATATAGATGATTATACAGAAAGACAGACATATTGGTATATCAACGCGTGTGTGACATATAACAACGGAGAGAAAATAACAGATAGCCATTTTATCAATCTGCTTGATTCTGTTTGGTTTCTTCAATTCAGGTCCTCACATGGAGGACCACGTGAAGGTGACCACATTTTTACTAAAAGTGGTGTTATGGAACCGATAAAAATCGGACATTACACTCTGAGTCGTCAGTCCAAGAAAATATTCAGGTTACCTCAGCTCTCCGCATCGCTAATCGTAACAATAACATGAATAAAAGACGAAAACACAGTAGAAAAGATATAAATCAAGCCAATGACAGACTGAGCCGCAATGAAACGGAATGGTTTATAGCGATTGATACACGCTGACACCAATTCGTGTGTTTTCCAGTACGTACTGGCTAATATGTAATGTACAAAATTGTCCGTCTCCGATTAGCTCGCCTTAGCCATTGAATAGGTGTTATGCCTCACGTGTCTTTTACAGCGCAACATGAACCAGTTTCACATACTGATCAAAACGAATTGTTCACAAGAATGACATTAATTGAATAGCAAGCGTCGGATTTTATTTTGGAGATTTTCGAGAAACTCGAGAACTTACGATGTAACCCAAAGAAAGGAATAGAAGAAAATTCCGAACAGTATTAGTGCAACTGAACCAACAGAGCGACCGGGATGATAACCCTGTGATCTGAGTCCACCAGCCGCAAGTGTACAAGGTTTACACCAGACCCACACGCGCATCTACGTAATAAACTTGCATTTCTTCTGTTTTTTATTTGTTTGTTCACAAACTCTTGTTAAGATTAGGGTTAGGCTGATAGATACGCATAACCATGCAAATTTTAAAAAATGATAGTGTACTTAAATAGGTAAACATCATTTTGATCCCCGCAAAATAATGTGGTGGGGTCTGCCTTTACACTGAGCACATATATTATATTGATTCATGGCTTGAAAATTAAGATAGATCTTCATAATATATATATATATATTGCATTGAATAATCAAAATTTGAAATACATTTGGACATTCGAACATGTTTATCACTCTTATTTCTTATATCTTTATAATTGCTCTATCTCGTATATTGAGCTTATTACTAAAAGTTTACTTTTGGTTTATATATATGTATATATATATATATATATATATATATATATATATATATATATATATATATATACACGTCATTAAAATTGGTGTTACATTGCATGTGCAGGGCCAATAACTCATGAGTATGTAAGGTGAGGCAACTCTGTAAGGCTTAAGGTGAGCAAATGTATCAGTAGTACAATTATCGAAAAATAAAAACACAATAACAACGTGAATAACTTTATAACCAATAAATTATCGCGTAGCGTAGCGGTTAGCGCACTTGATCACAGTCCAAGTAATCGAAGGTTCGAACATGTGTCCTTGGATATCCATTTTATCTATGTATATATATATATATATATATATATATATATATGTTTTATAAATAAATAAAATAATGTATTACCTACAGACATCGATGTTTAATGCTTATGCAATTTTCAGTGCAAAAAGCAAATTCCCGACGGTCGACAACTCATATCACAAGTCGCCACTGATTCGCAGTCAAGAGACTTACCCGTTGACCACCCCAAATTCGCTTGGAAGTTAGGAGGAATTTAACTTTGTAAATGCCAAGTCGGTGGGTATTCACAGCAAGCGGCGAAGAGTGATCAACAACAACAAGTCGCAATGATGCTAGTAGTACTGCTTGTTATTAAATTCACTCAGAGTGCCAAGCCTTAGTAAAGGGGGCTATATAATGATATTTTATGAATAAACAATCATAATTTATGACCAACAGACATCGATGTTTCATGCTTATGCACTCGTCAGTGCAAGAAGCTAATTCCTAACGGCCGATGGCCGCGAACTCCGATCACAAATTGCCTTTGTTTAGAAAGCCGAAAAGATGCTAATATTTCTTTTCTTTTTTTTACAATATATCAAATATTTCGATCAACACCGATCTTTTTCAATGGAAATGAGAATCGGAGATTTTTATTATGTTTTATTTATTTTTGCTCTTTTTCTTATCTCCGAATCCGAGTAGGCGAGCCAACGCGGGTCGGCACTCCGGCTGTAAATGAAGACAGGTTAATGTCAAGATTATAATGGTGGGGGTAGTAGTAGTAGAAGTAACAATAGTCGATCGCGACGCGTGCAATATTAAAAAATAGTTTTCTACGTGAGAAGACATCGTAAAAGTGAAATACAATTTTGTTTAGAAAGCCGAACAAATGGAAAGATTTATTTCTTTTTTTATATAACGAATCAAATCAGTTTTCTAATAGTCACATCAGAGAGCAAGGCCCTATTCCATCACAGATGCACGAAAGGGAGAGCACAAGACAACATCAAAAGCACACTTAAGTAAAAGTTTCATTTTCTTCTATAAGGCTAGCTGAAAAAAATAATGTCAATTTATATATATATGTATATATATATATATATATATATATATATATATATATGAAAGATGTACTAAAAATCTAAATCTACCAGAGCTCGACAAAAGATTAAGGAGCTTGATAGGAGTAGTCATGGTCCACAACTTACAATTGGGAACCCGAGTAACTTTCGTTTATAGCTTAATATATATATATATATATATATATATATATATATATATATATATATATATATATATATATATGTGTATATATATATGTATATATATATATATATATATATATATATATATATATATATTAAAGAGAATATTTAAAATATATATATTTTGAAGCCTAAACCACGCTGGAATTTTTTTTTAAAAATAAATTATGTATTCATCTTAAAAACATCTTTTATTTTTGTTTAAACTTTAGTACTTCCGGTACAAGATACCTTCATCGGAAGCATAGTCATTTTTTAAAATTCTTTTTATTTCTTCCTGACTGAGACATTTTCCCAGTCAAGTTGCAATTTGTCTGATGTTGTTGACGGCGAAATTTGAAATGTCTATTTTTTGTGCAGCATGCGGACACGTGATTAACGTATTTCGAGAGGTCGCACATCGAAACGATGATGAAATCAGAATAATAAAGAGAATATTTCATTTAAAACATATTTTGAAGCCTGATCAACGCAGACATTTTTTTTTAAATGAAGGAATATTGTATCGAAAGTATTCAAGTTCAAACAAAAAAAGAAAGAAAAAGGTTTTTAAGATGAATAAATAATTTATATAAAATAAATACATTTCTGCGTTGATCAGGCTTCAAAATATTTTTTTTAAATATTCTCTTTATGGTTCTAGTTTCATTAGCGCTTCGATGTGTACTCTCTAGAAATATATATATATATATATATATATATATATATATATATATGTATTAATTTCAATTAAATAATATGACATTATGTTTAATTACATACGCCAGCGTTTTAAACTCTCGATCTCATCAGTATAAATAATGATACTGTCAGACGGTCGCAAGGTTCGAATCTCTGATACAGAATTAACCTCATACGACCAGGAGACATTACAACGTGCAGAAGGGAATTAAAGTTCTATTCATACGAAGGGGTGCACATATGAAAAGACTGACTAGAGTATTCAACGAACGGAATATGCCTTATAACTACGTGTCAGTCTATTTTTAACTTCCCCGATCTTATTAAAAGAACTTATAACAATATTAATTTAAAGTAATTAATATTAAATTATTGTTACCTACATACGTCATATATGTCTGTATATTTGTATGGGTATGTGTGTGTGCGTTTGTTGATGTGTGTTTATCTCTTCGTGTGTCTGCGTGACTATAAAACATATCGATAGAATTGGCCAAACGAATTAGAAAATATAAAATGGACATGTCAAAGTGACTAATTTGCATTCGCTTGTAAATTTGCTGGTAAACGCATTTGCTTGTCAATTTTTTGAAACAGGATTCTTTAATTACAGATTGTCAACAATGTGTATATTGCATGTTATATACAATATAAACATCGTTGATATAAACATTTTCCTTACCAAGGAAACAACATGAGATATATCGCCAAAACATTAAACTCCGTTGAACCATTCATTAATTTCACAGAGGAAATTGGATCCGATTACATTCACATCATTCGTAGACATTCGTGTAAAAATAACTTGAACTACCTCATGCGTGAATACTCAAACGAAAATGATTATGTTTGGGAATTCTCTTAATGAATATTAATAATTGGTACTATTTAGTGTATTTGGACTAATATTCAAACTTCGGTTGTGAAAAGTGAGGATAGAAGGACTTTAGAAAGCCGTAATATTGAAAACTCGAGTTGATTACATATGGAAAGAAATTTAAATCCAAGAAAGAGGAACAAAAAAATCTATGAAAAAGAAGCGCATATTTGGGCGGCAAAAGTCTCCTAAGTACAGCTTGAATAGAATTATATATAATATAAGGACACAATAAGTAACTCAGTTCTAGTCGCGTCTAGAGTAACAAGTTTTCTTGTACACGTGTACAAGTGTTCTTATACACGTGTACAAGTGTTCTTGTACACGTGTACAAGTGTTCTTGTACACGTGTACAAGTGTTCTTGTACACTTGTACAAGTGTTCTTGTACACGTTCACTGGTGAAGTCCCATACTCTCTTCTACTAAGTGTTTTTCGAAGACACCATCTCGGGCAGTACAGAAGAAATGATCAGGATGACTGACTTGCCTCTTGTTACTCTGCAGCCACCATTAACAAATTGTTCGGATAATTAGCCAACTGCCGATGCTATTTTGATGACGTTAGTTTTTGCAAGATACGTGTGATCGTCCTCCCACATACCTAAGAAAAACGTAAGAGTGACACATTAAACAATCGAAATCAATACCAGGTAGCACCCCGTATCTTTGCAAGCAAATGTTTAGTTTTCAACAACAACAATGAAATGAGAAATTCACTGACTGAACCACATCCGATTATGTGTAAAACGTATTTGCTAGAAGGCAATGTATCGTCTGGTAATGACAGCAACGTCATAACCTCGTAGATTACATGTCTCGACATTATTTATCTAATCAATACGCCAATCACGAACTTTGTAAGCTGAATAATTCAATGTTTGGCTGCATGTAATGCATCTTAATTATCGTCATCTTTCTTTCAAAGTTGTGTCCTCCGATTTACTATAATTACGAGACTTTCAGAAAAATCGAATTGAATATCCATTTATAAATATGACCCCACGTTTAGTGCATCAATCCTTCTCTAACAATTAACTGTGACATTTTATTTGCATTGGTCACCTACCGTTATGTTTAATATAAGATGAATATGCACTTAATATATAAATATAGGGACGGCCAATGAAAGTGAAATTGACTTGTTTCACAACAGTAACTATGAAAACCTCTGGATTTAAGACAATCCATTAACAATCCGAGTATAGATCTTAATTAAAATTTCAGTATTTACTAATTAATAAATTGACGTTAATATTTAGTTACGTATTTATTTCATTAAAATAAGTTTTAAACCCTTTAAGTTAAGGCTCCCTTTTCTTCATTTCACTGGCATGATTGTTTTATTATACGCATTGATTAAACTCAATGACTACGTTTACAACAGATAACATCTCGAATATGCGAACTAAAAATTATCGTTCTCAAGTAAGTCATAAATTTAAAAATCTCTATATAAACCTTACATTGATATTTTAATTTATACATCTCATGAAGATCGGACATTTCTCTGATCCATGTTGGTCTGTAACACTATGTTTATAATATAAATCTCGTTTGTCTGTAAATCTTCAGTTTTAAATTGAATTTCATTGGTCTGTCAGACTTAAGTTTAAATTATCAGTTACATTGTTTTCTGAGCCTTAAGTATTTAAATATCATTTTATTAGACTTCCACCCTTAAGTTTGAAAAAAATAATGTTTGCCTGTATGTCACGTTAATGTTTCAACTATCATTATGCGTTATGTTACGCTAAAGTTTGAAATTATCATTTTCCATGGTTTGTAACGATTACGTTTGGAATTGAATTGCATTCACTAAACAGCAGTTTTAAATGAACCCAATAAATCATACCTGTAATAGATGTTGTTTTTCGGTCTATCTAAGTTTGAAACGAAATTCGTATTTCTCTATCACATTTAAGTTTACAAAATAACGTTCAGTCTTCGGTATGTGCAGGCATTTTCCTTGGACCGTGACGTAGATTATAAGAAAATATCGTTATAAGATGTCACACTTATGTTTTAGATAACGTTTTCATTAGTCAGTTACGCTTTTGTATAAACAACATAATTGGCCTAAATTCCATAAAGTCCAGCAAGTTTCATTCATGAATAACCAGCAGTCTTTATAATGTCGCCGTTCAGTGATATAATGCGACACTTAGGTGACTGTCATTAGAAATACTTTATCAGAAATATAGTGACCCCAACCCCCCCAAAAATGCCTCTGATTTAATCGTTAAAATAATCACAATTTCTTTTGAAATCAAACCATATTTAGTACAAATAAACTTCTGTCGATGCCTCACGTGTCCATCACGTTTAGTCATTAAAAGCTAACGGTTAATGATATGATACAAGTAGACACCTTTGCGTTGATTAATACTGAGGTCTACGTAATAGTCGTTTATAAGTTTTGGGAAACATTGGATCAACGAACAGATTTACAAGATGGAGGAACTCCCCACACTTCAAATGTCTAGTTGGAATGGGTCTGGGGCCACTTTGCTGATCGTTTCATCAGTAAACAGCATACAAATCATTTATCTGTTGAATTATCGAAAAAGATGTGCTAGACATATTGACAATTTGGCACGTTGTTTCCAGGTGGACTTATAATTGAATACCGATGAGAGAACGACTGTTGAATATTCATGATTGAAACTTGGTAAACAATTACACTTTTGCCTCAATTTAATTCATCTGAAATATTGTTAGATTGCAGGAAAGATTGTGAATGTTATCAACGATTTATTCGGTTGCAGTTTTTATTCAGTCACTCTATAAAGGGGTTATGTCTGTTAGTTTGTGTGTTATGCTTTTTTTCTTCTTTTTTTTAACGTAGTTCTGCCCAAACAAGGCAGGCCGCCACTGTAGACGTAAGTGGCTACTGAGAAGAAAGAACAGAGGAGAAGGTTGGAGGGAGGTCAACGTAAACTGGGATCTGCGCAGCGAGATGTCTGTATACATTAATTTTAAACTTCTGCATGTCAGTACTGTCGGGGAACAGGGGGCAGGTAGGGAGTTCCAGAGGCCAGCAGCACGAGGAAGGAAGATATTTGAGTAGAAATGCTTACATTTAAATAGCTTAATGTTCCACTCGCATTTACATCTCTTAACGTACTGAATATGGGTATTTAATTATAGATGCGTCCACACATATATACGAGAGGCTATGTCCGTCGGTCGGCCTATCAAGCCTCAGTTTGTCATAGCATTTCCGTCGGTTTGTAAAGTTCAGTTTGACAAACACATTTTCTTCGCTTTGGCATGCAATTTTTTTTAAAATACGATAATCTATTTTCTGTAACGTTCGTCTACATGTACGTCGACATGTCACATCTAACTTTGTAATAGCATTTTCGTTGGTCTGTCACTCATTAGAAATATCATTCGTGTTTGGTATTTTACTCTTAGGTTTAAAACTTAATTTCCGTTAGTCTGTTGCGCTTATGTTTACAATAGCATTTACATTGGTCTGCCATACTTTTATCATCAAATTAAATATTGGATAGATGCACATGTTATTAGATGCGTCCAGGTTTGTCTATAAGATATGTGTATTTCGATATAAAATGTTCATCAGCGAATCAAGCTTAAGTTTAATATTTAAATCTTGCTGGTCTGTCACAATTACATTTGAAACAAGATTTGCGTTTGTTTTTCAGATGTAAATATGGTACATGTTACACCGGCCGTTCTTACACAGGAGAAACTACACCGGTTGTCACTATAAATAGTGCGAGTCACGAGAAGACAGTCTTGTAACTGTCTAGCCAAGTGCTAGTCACTTTCTTACTTTGTTAATACACTTGTTAAACCAACCCTCGACTTGACTTCCTTTATTTATTATTTACTGTGGAACAACTTCACAACAGTACATCATGTTGCCCTGTCTTAAAACCTTAACTTTGAAATAAAATCATGTTCGTCTGCTTTGTTGAAGTTTAAACTACAATTAAGTTTGTCTGTCACGTTTGTGTTAAAAATTGCATGAACAATAGTCGTTCATGTTTGTCTGAAAAGACAGGTTTGTTTTACCGTCGTATTTCAATCCTATATAACAGTTTCGTCGATCTGTCACGCATTTTTTGGTCGCTAAACGTACAAACTGAATGGACGCATCTTTTGGATATCAATTCTCTGCCGAAGGTTATTTTTCTGTCTTCAACTTAGTGATCTCGGTCTTGTCGTACTGTTCTCTGAAGGAAAAAATATATTAACTGGAATACTTAGAGTGGGTGAATATCCAGTTGGATCACAAAAACCTGCAGGTAAATAAAACGAGTTGAAGAAAGTTGACAAACTTTGTAAATAGATTTGAAGATTGCCTAATCTGGAACGATCAAAAGAGAAAAAAATATTGGAAATGAAACTTTATTTGGTTCGTTGCGCTTATTTGGTTCGTAGCAATTTTTATTCTCAGAAAGAGACATAAAAGGATTAAATAAAATTAACTTGCACAGTTTGGAACACGTATCGAAACCGATAAACGTGTTGTAAAAATATGGCATAGTGAACTAGATTCTTATGAATCGGCATCGTACGGCCTCATTTGATCAACTTGGTTCTGTTGGTAGAATTGCTTTCCTCTCTTCTCTCGAGAATGATACATGCATATACATATATCTACATACATACATACATACATGTGTATATATACATCTACATACATACATATACACATGTTTATATACATACAAATATATATATACACATATATATTTATATACATGTATACATACATATGTATATATACAGATATATACATACATATATATGCATAAGTACATACATATATACATACGTACATATATACATACATACATATATGCATACAAACATATATGCATACAAACATATATATACATATATATACACATATATGTATATATACATATATCTATATATATATCTACAGGGTGGGCAAAAATAAGGGTCCTATTTTTAAAAATTCATAACTTTTTTATTTATTGATTTAAAAAAAAATTTTTTTAGAATAAGTAAAGGACCCCTTCCGAAGCAAGCATGAGCCGTATTAGCCCTAAGGAACGTACCCTCATTTAGAAAACATTATTTTTGCTTAAAAAACTCAAAACAGTGTAAAAAACAATACTTTAGTTTTTGTAAGTTTTAAGAAGTGTTTTTCGGCTAAAATTTGTTTTGTTTATTTCAAAAAATCTCGGAAGGGTCAGTCTACACACACATAAAGTTTGGTGAGTTTAACTTTTATTTTGTGGAAGTTATTCAAATTCAAGTTATTCAAATTTAAAGATAGGACCCTTATTTTGGCCCACCCTGTATATATATATATACATACATATATGTATATATACACACATATATATGCATATATTTATGTATATATACATACATATATATATATATATATATATATATATATATATATATATATACATACATATATGTATATATACACACATATATATGCATATATTTATGTATATATACATATATATATATATATATATATATATATATATATATATGCATACATATATAAATATGTTGTAAAAATATGAACATAGTGACATAGATTCTTATGAATCATCATCGTACGACCTCATTTGATTGGCTTGATTCTGTTGGTAGAATAGCTTTCCTCTCTTCTCTCGAGAATGATATATTTGCTGAAGGGACGACGTGTAGGTTGTCAACATCCATAAGCGAAAGCGGTTCGATGGAACTAGCAAGATTCAAAATTGTCACTCTGGTTTTCAATCCGCGTCGTTATTTACTTCGCTACGGCAGTCCCCTCAAACATCACATACAAAATACAGCATACATTTTTATGAAGAGCTTAATAACCAGTGACCCGTTGGTTCTGTATTACTTAGATATCAAATATCTATTCTATACTCGCTGGCTTCGTTCGCCCCGCCACTTTCCATCTTAATTTCTCTTCGTCACTCACTCATAGTTCCCTCCATTCAATCCATCACCTCTGTTCGGAATGTTGTTTATCTGCCATCAAACGCGAACTGGTTGTAGGATCTTAAAATGTATAACATCATTATTATTATGAAATCTTCGAATACTTATATTTTGGTTTTTCAAATTTCTTTTGAGCATTTTTCGACACAACGTATATTAATATCAAGTAATCTCACATAAATATTATTATCAAGGAATTTCACATAATTATTATTATCCAGTAATTTCACATAATTATTATCATCAAGTAATCTCACATAATTATTATTATCAAGTAATTTCACATAATTATTATGATCAAGTAATCTCACATAATTATTATCATCAAGTAATCTCACATAATTATTATCATCAAGTAATCTCACATAATTATTATTATCAAGTAATCTCACATAATTATTATTATAAAGTAATTTCACATAATTATTATCATCAAGTAATCTCACATAATTATTATTATCAAGTAATCTCACATAATGATTATTATAAAGTAATTTCACATAATTATTATTATCAAGTAATCTCACATAATTATTATTATCAAGTCATCTCACATAATTATTATTATCGAAGAATTTCACATAATTATTCTTATCAAGTAATCTCACATAATTATTATCATCAAGTACTCTCACATACTTATTATTATCAAGTAATTTCACATAATGATTATTATCAAGTAATTTCACATAATTATTACTATTAAATAATTTCCCATAATTATTATTATCTAGTAATCTCACATAATGATTATTATCAAGTAATTTCACATAATTATTATGATCAAGTAATCTCCTATAATTAAGACACAAAACGTAGTAAAATGTCTAGGTTTATTTTCCATTATTAACAGAAGTAAGTGCGTTTGACTCTCAGGTACAATTCCTGTTTCTCCTTTGTTGCAAATATATCCAGTTTTTCTTATGAAAACACTTCGTTAGCATCGACACTAACAAAAGTACATGTATTTAATTAATAGAATATGCCTACTGTACGCCATTGACTGGGATATAGACCACCCGCGTTATCAATTATTTTTGCAGTGATAATATCAACATTATAAAGAGCACGTGTGTGACACCGAGTTGGTCAATTTTGAATATTCCGAAATTATAATAGAACAATCATTAAATCTAGTAATTTTAGTGTTTTACTAGTGTGTTTAGTGTTTTAAGAGTGTGTTTTGTGTTTGAAGAGTGTGTTTAGTGTCTTAAGAGGTGATTGTGGATAACGACACGGACTGACGACCTGGGCGTGTTAAGTTCGAATTCAGTCGATTCCATAATACCACTTTCACTTAGGGATGTTGGCAACAATTACGTAGGCCCTCCTGCAAGAATGTCGACAACAGAATCAAAGTTGTACTATTCTGATTCATACAAATTTACTTTATACTAATATGTGTGTGACCGTCAGTTAGAAACGATGTTTTATTGCTCTAAAAGTAAGAGTTAAATAAAAATGAAAATAAATTAAATAAAACGAATAAATTATATAAATACATATTTAAATAAATAAATATTTAAATAAATAAATTTTAAATAAATACAATACATTAAAGTAAGAGTAAAATAAAAATAAATCTAAATCAAGTGAAACGATAAAATTAAATCAATAAATAAATATTTAAATAAATAAAGTTTAAATAAATAAATTTACATAAATTAAATAAATTTAAGATAGAGATAAATAAAAATTAATCTAAATTAAATAAAACGAATAAATTAAATAAATAAATAAATATTTAAATAAATAAATATTTAAATAAATACATATTTAAATAAATACATTTTAAGTAAATAAATTTAAATTTATTAAATAAGTTAAAGTAAGAGATAAATAAAAATTAATCTTAATTAAATAAAATGAATAAATTAAATAAATAAATAAATATTTAAATAAATAAAGTTTAAGTAAATTTAAAAAAATAAAATAAATTAAAGTAAGAGATAAATAAAAATAAATTTAAATTCAATTATACGAATTAATAAAATAAATAAATATTTAAATAAATACATTTTAAATAAATAAATTTAAATAAATTAAATAATTTAAAGTAAGAGATAAACAAGAGATGTAAGGACGGCATTAGCTTCAGTTTAGTCTGATCTGTAAACATGGGATGTTGTTCTTGTATCTTATGGAGAACAAGAACAATGTGCTATACATGGTTATCTGCGCCATATATTTGCGCACTTTCCAGAGGTGGGCCAATAAAGTATAGACGTCATGATGTTACCGATTCAACAGAACCCTCCGTTTAAACGTCGCTAAAATGATCGATTTGAAAGGCACACGCCGATATATTCCAGCGAAATCGCGGAAATTGATACAACGTTGCTGTATGCTGCTTCGGAATGCTTTGGGCATTCGAGGCCCAGAATTTCTCTCATCTTTTACTCCTAAAATACCTGAAAAAAGTGCATTAAGTAGATAGATCTACTTCTATAAGTCTAGGAAGAAATCGAATCTCAGGGGGGAAACACTCTCATCTCAAACCTCGCCCGTTAGAAATATTTTTTAAGTCTGTCCAAATTTTCTTTCTTTAACCTTAAACATCTACTGAAAATATGTCGAACACTGAAACGTCTTCTTAATTTACATCTTAAATTCGCGATGCGTTTCATCTCTACTGAGTGATATTGTTATATCGTAAAATACACAATTTAACGTAGAATATTATTATTTTATACCAGAACCTAACCAAAATATTAGGAATTTACGAATGCATACAGTAAAGAGAAATATACTCATATACAGTATTACGATTGTCAAGATATCGAATCTCCTCAGAAACGTGTATTATTAAATGAGGAAATACACTGTTTATTATTAAGCGATGGAAATTATTGCATTTGTCTATGTTTGGTACATCTTAATTCGATATTTTCCCGATTATATGATCGAACGCTCCCCCTCCCCCCTTCGTCATAAACTAGAGTGGTTTCAATAATTGCAAAGTTCCATACTATTCAGGAACATAGATTTAAAAAAATTATATAGTAAAAATATGCGGTTGAAGTTTTGACATGTAACATTTTTTGATTTAAACTCATCGTTAATTGATAGATTGTTTGATTTTACGGCTATCGCCCTTGATTTGGTAAAATACTTTATGTTTCTATTTCGCAATATCGGTGCATATTTCTTTATGCCGTAAATGTATGTTTTTTTTAATTATTCGTTTTAAATTGGTTTTGTATGTGTATATGTGTAAGGAGATAGTACGTAAATGAAAATGTGTTTAATTTATGATGGGGCACTGAGATGTTATGTCACTCCATGTCACTGTCAACTAACGAGTAATGTAAACCAAATTCTGAAACTTCATTTTAGATCTCCCCCCAAGGCTCCCAAATTGTGGTTTCATCATACCCAGATATGTTAGGGGTAGATAGAACTTGCGTACTTGAAGGGCTGTGAAATAGAGTAGGCATAATAGGACGAAAAGCATGTGGCATTAAATTCCGAGGTTATGTGTGAGGTAAATACTAACATGTTGCCCAACAACATATTCTATTTTCACCTCTGATAGGTACAATTACTCAGGGTTACAATGGATTTGGGGCTATTGATAACTACAATGTGTCTCCAAACTCATCAACATTCTAAAACTCGGCTTCATCACCGGACGCACTTTACGGTCATACAGAAGAGGATATTTATGGAAAGAAGAACTTGAATAGTTTATGGAGTTGAGAAATTGGATAAGCGACAGAAAGAGAACGGACAGGAACCGTAAATTTTAGACGTGGTTGAACTCTGACATATAGGATGAAATGTCGTTTTTAGAATCGACTATTTTAATGACTCGTTTCTTTTCGTATATTCTGTGCGTACACCCTGCAGAAAGAACATCGGGTTTCGATGCATATATGTTCAACCACATGTTTAATTTACCGTTCCTGTTCGTTCTCTTTTTTGCTCATCCAATTTCTCAACTCCATAAACTATTCAAGTTCTTCTTTCCATAAATATCCCCCAGAGTATGAAAGTAAAGTGCGTCCGAGTCCATAGCGTACTAAATATGGTTGACTAGTAGACAGCATTGTGAGTCATATAAATAATCCTGTGCGTGGAGATTTTCTAATCACTCTGTAACTTGACAACCTATAAATAATTTAAATTGTCATTTTTAAACATTTCTTTCCCTCGAGACAAAGTCTCATATCGTTCTCTTAGATTGTCTCGAGTAGATCATCGAATATCTTGAGGAAATAACGTTGCTCTACTGTTTCGTTGTTGAATAATTTCCTTAGATCTTTAGGAAATCTTATTGATTTCAAGATCAAATCTTCAAATGCGTTTGAGTTTTTTAATCAGTTCAGTTTGTAGTTGCACTTTGGAAGATCAATCGAATCACGCTGGAAATTACTTTAAGAGTATTTATTTACTCCTCTCCAGGAGCTAGGCACAAGGCCAGTTTTATCTTACTCCCACAAGTAAGATGTGACCCATGGTCGCGTCGGGAAAGTGGGGTTTGAAAAGCCAGCGCCCGAGAGGTGAGCACTCTGGCATTTAAAAATTGCCTCGGCAGCCCCGTCGGCATTCCTCGGTAGAGGCGCCTCAGACAGTAAGCAATAAACTTACTCCTCCCCAAAGAGGAGAGGCACAGCCTGGGAGGGTGCACCTCTTATAACTGCACAGGACAGACCCATTGACCGGCGTAATTCAAGCCCAGAAGGACAAGACAATACCAGTATGGGATGCAGTATCTATCGGAACAGATACTACACTTTGATCTTAGCCAAAAGGCCAAGACAATTACTTTAAGAGTAGGAACGGTTTTTTTTCGTTATTTTAGCGAGGCTATTAATACAATTGCAACTGAAAATGTTATTTTATTGGAACGAAATATAACAAAATACAATGACACCATAAAAGAGCACGAACCTCTTTTACGAAAACTGATTTTATTTTTAATTTCAATCATATAAACTGCGAACAATAGAGTCTTAGTTTTAAGGAATTAGTTTAATTAAACAATTAACTTTTAATAAATTAGTTTGATTAAATAATTAGCTTTTAATAAATTAGTTTAATTAAATAATTAATTATAAATAATTAGTTTAATTAAATAATACACTTTTAATAAATGAGTTTAATTAAGTGTGTCTATTTAAAAAGTTGGCTGTTTTCTCTGAATGTTAAGATTTTTCAGTTTCTATATTGTTTAAGTCGACGTTGATATTTCTATTTACAAAACGTTTCAGCCGATGTTTTCTCATCGATGTTTTCTCATGTTTATTGTTGATTTATTGTTAATTTATTGTTAATTTATTGTTAAATTATGTGCGGCTATGTGCGAAATGGATCCATTATTACACGAAACCTTTGCTTCCGTTTTGGCTTTTCATATATTCTTCTATTTTCAGAATATATTTTACATGTCTTTTTCATATATTCTTCAGTTTTCAGCATTCATCAAGAAAGCAATGGGAACCTGGAGATTAGAACTGACAGCTGGAGGACAACACTTGACGGAGACAAAAATACAGAGCCGCATTTTCCAAGGAGACCCCCTATTACAACTACTGTTTATCATAGCCATGATTCCACTCAACTACATACTCAGGAAAGGTGATACCGGATACAAGTTCACAGGCAGAGAACAAAGAATAAATCATCTCATGTACATAGCCGACCTGAAGCCATTTGCAAAAAGCAAAAAGCAACTGGAAAAGCTAGTAAATATGACCAGAATCTTCAGACAGGACATTCAAATGGGATTCGGAATAGAAAATTTTGCATTGCTAGAGATTAAAAAAGGAAAGCTAAACACGACTGAGGGCATGGAACTACCCAATTAAGAGCAGATGAGAGCGCTAGGCAAATAAAACAACTTTACAGTTTGGGTGTTTTGGAAGCAGACACAATCAAATCTACAGAAATGAAAGATAAGATATGAACATAATATCAGAGAAGAACAAGAAATCTCTTAGAAACAAAATTATATAGCATACACCTAATCACATGAATACATACCTGGGCAGTATCAGTAATAATATATTCTGGAATATTCATAAGCTGGACGAAATAACTTAGGCACCTTGACTAGAGGACTAGAAAAGTAATGACCATGCACAACGCACTACACCTAACCTACGATAAATACAGACTCTACGTAAAGAGGAACGAAGGGGGGAAGAGGACTGGTAAGTATAGAAGATTGTGTGAACGACACTAAAAAGAGCTGGAAAAATACAGAAATCAGAACACAGAAAGGCTGATTACCGCAGCAAGAGACACCGTCCCAACGAATAACGTACGGAAGCATCGAAACTGGACACAAACAGACAAAAAAAAAGGGTGAAGAAAAACAACTACATGGACGCTTCATAAGACTGACAAGAGAAGAAACCAACGAAAATAGATGGGCATGGCTAAGAAAAGAAAACTTGAACAAAGAAACGGAATATTTACTGATGGCTGCACAGAATAATGCGATTAGGGCAAACTCCATGAAATCTAAAATAGATAAATCCCAGGAAAAAGGAATGCAGCCTGTGTTGGCAAAGAGACTAAACAGTAACTCATATAATAAGTGATTGTAGCAAACTTGTCCAAAAAGAATACAAGAACAGGCATGACTGTGTGGGGAAAGCAGTACACCGGGAACTGTGCAAACAATTGAGTTTCGAATATGAAGACAAATGGTACAAACATAAACCAGAAACAGTACGAAAAACACAAAATCCTCTTGGATATGGATATACAAACATACTCATACAAGCAAGGAGACCTAATGTTATTATAATCGACAAGGACACATCTTATAAAATCGTAGACTTCGCCGTTCCACACGAATAACACCAAAACACGAATCAAGGATCAGAAACTGCAAGAAACATCACTTAATAATCCCCCCAATAAATTACACCCTGCCTCAGTTATCACTACACAAAAATGAACCAAGGAACAGAAATTACAAGAAACGCAATTAGCTCTCCCCCTTCACTCTCACCCTCCCCCTAAAAAAATGGTTCCCGCCTAAGCTGACACCAGGCAAAATATTTGTAGAGGGTCTCAGAGAATGAAAAGACCGAGGAGGGACAGAACAAACCAGCCCTCTACTGAAAAAATGCGGAAAATACTAGGACCTTGGGGAGGCTTATTGCCACCCAAATCCTAGAGAAGACCAATGATCATTACCAGCGAGAAATCAATGGTAAGAGGCTGTTGCGATACCGCAAGGTTATTTGCAGTGGTTATCGAAAAGAGGTGAAGAATACTGGAAATCTGGGGAGGCTTGTTACTACTCAGACCCAAGGAAATACCACTGTTTTTTTGTCGTTGAGCAATCACTGACGATGGTCTGTGTGAGAACTCCTATTGAGTACGAATACTACTACTACTACTCCTACTACTACTACTAATAATAGTAATACTAATAATAATGAAGAAGAAGGAGGAGTAGGAGGAGGAAGCCGGGTTCGAGTAAATAGCGAGGGAACATATGCAATTTACGTTCTGACGAAACCCAGACGTTTAAGTCACTCTGGATCTGTAGTAAGAAGTAAAATCTCAGCATATCAAATGATAAATGTTAGCAGATCACATGATACATGTCAGCAGGTCACTAGTTATGATATATTTTAGGTTTCGTTTCAAAGATTTCTGGTGAGTCCAAGAAGAGTTAATGAACAAACTGAAATGATCGAATAGCGTTTTAAGTTTCCGAATATTTTTAGATGCGGATTGGTAACTTGAATTGTTTTTTTTACTGTGGAGGTCCCCAGATGCCGAAGAGCCTTCTACTCCTACTTTCCTTGTACTGACGGCCTCTGGGACTCACTCCCTGCTACCTGTTTAGTACTGACATCCATACATTTTAAAACTAATTATAAACAGATATCTCGCTTCACAGCTCCCAATTAATGAGACCTACCACATCCTACAACCTAATTTTCAGTAGCCTGTTACGTATACAGTGGCAACCTGCCCTGGTTGAAGTGAACTATGTTAAAATAAAGTAATCGTACTTATTGAACCTAGATTCAATTATGGCTTCATTCTGAACGTGTAGAAGTCCATTAGTTTGATTAAACACGGTGAACTTGTTTATTTCGAAAGCTTTTTATTGTAAAATGTTACTCATGGATTTTCGTTGTTCGTTACATTAAACACGCGCGGCTACGCAAACTGGTTTTGCTTTGATTAAAACAGAAAAGCGAAGAAAAAAACGAATCTCTGAAGATAAATCCAAATATTATTAGGTTTTCTCTATGTGATCGAAAATTAAGTCTGGTTAAAATGGTTTATATTTGTTTAAGGCTTTGGATTCCATCGTGAATCGAGTGCCCCCCCCCAAAAAAAAACAGTCAATTTGAAATTTACTTTTTCGAAGATGATTTGAGATAGAGAATATAACACAAAGATGCTGAATATACAGAATATATTTTTTATTTATTCGTTGAATAATTTGTTCGGCCGGGTTTTGATGTGTTGGAACAGTTCAGCAACATTTCGAATCTAGTGAGCTTCGAATTTTTTCTAGAATGATTTGAAAATTTAAAAAGTCTCCTACTTTTCGATTTTTTTTGGTTAGCACTTAGTTGATATTCTATTTGTTAAATTATTTATTATTTGTTGTCATTTAGTAATATTATTAAATATTATTTTGCATTCTTAAGTATTATTTAATATTATTTTCTATTCGTAAGTATTATTAATTATTTATTACTTAGTTGATATTCTATTGTGTTATTATGTATTAGTTATTACTATTTAGTAATATTATTAAATATTATTTTGTATTTTTAAGTATTATTTATTATTTAGTACTTGGTTTATATTCTCTGTTGTTATTTATTATTATCTAGTAATATGATTTAATATTATTTTTATGCTTAAGTATCAGTTATTATTTAGTATTTGGTTGATATTCTATGTTTTTATTATTTATTATTATCTAGTAATATTATTTAATATTATTTTGTATTCTTAAGTATTATTTAGTACCTAGTTGATTTTCTATTTCGTTATTATTTATTATTTATTAATTTAATTATTTTATCATAGTTCACCCATACAAGACAGGCCGCCACTGAAGACGTAAAGGGGCTACTGAGAAAAAAAAGGTGAAGGTTTTTTTTTTGGGGGGGGGGCGGTAACCTAAATTGGGAGCTGCTCAGCGAGATGTCTGTTTACATTAGTTTAAATTTCTGCATGTCAGTACCGTCAGGAAAGCAGGGAGCAGGGAGGGAGTTCCAGAGTCAAGAAGCACGAGGAAAGAAGCTTTTTTGAGTAGAAAGCTTTCTTGGTGTATAGTAACACCGAGCCACTTTCTTGGTGTATAGTGCCATCTAGTCACTTTCTTGGTGTATAGTGCCATCGAGCCGCTTTCTTTGGTGTATAGTGCAACCCAGCCGCTTTATTGGTTTATAGTTCCACCGAGCCGCTTTATTAGTGTATAGTGCAACCTAGGCGCTTTCGTTGGTGTATAGTGCAACCTAGGCGCTTTCTTTTGTGTATAGTTTCACCGAGCCGCTTTATTAGTGTATAGTTCCACCGAGCCGCTTTCTTTGGTGTATAGTGCAACCGAGCCGTTTTCTTTGGTGTATAGTGCCACCGAGCCGCTTTCTACGCGTTTAAATTTGTTAAATTGTTAAATTTAATCAATCTTGCTATTTTTGTTCGGGGTGAATAATATTATTAGATCTGGTTACATCAATGGAAACACTACATATTCATCAGAGTAAGGAAACCAAGAATTGTAGGGGTTGTCTTTTTTCGGTTCACTTCAAAGAAAATAATATATGAAATGAAGCGAATAATTTGATTTCGTGTCCAGTGTGAACAGTGCAATTAAGTTAATTTGTACTTATTGCTCATTTTATATTAACAGATTTTGTCAGTCTCAATTTTTTTGAATCGTAATAATTACAGCGCGGAATTTGTACTATTTAAAAATATCATATCTAAACAATATTCCATGATAAATGCCAGTATACTGAAATCATGTGCTCTTAATAGGGTTAAGATGAAAATTCATATACACTAAATGTACAAAAGCAAGGAAATTACCAAATGTTTACACTTTTATTGTCATTAAGGGTATGCGAGCACAACAGGGCTATGTATTTACTGGCAGTAATTTTTCTTCAGCGCACCTCACACACTTCACCCACACATACATAGAGATGTATACTGTAGTGATGTGATAATGAAATGGCTTGATTGATATGTATCATGGAATGTCACTACTTTTGTAAAGGCTATGCCTCAAGACAATGGTCATTTTTAATGTTTTTTTTCTTTTCTGGAAAACTAAGGTACATGGTAAACTGAAATTAAAATGCCATCAACTAGACTCTATAACCTCTATCTCCGCTAAAATCAGGTGAATCCATCTAATAGTTAATGAGATACAGGGTGGCACACCCGTACTACGTACACACAGATAACACATCACTCCTAACTTTTCTGGATCTCTGGGTTGCCTTGACTAATGATGCTGACATTCTACACACTTACAGAACCAATAAAATGACAATTTTGTGCAAAGTCTTAGATAATTTGATTTATTGGTTTTTGAGTTATGACTGATCAAAGAAATGAGATTTCTAGCATAGGTCGTTTTTGAAGTCTATTAAGGGATAGAGCGGTATCGCGCCTCCTTTGATTTAGAAAGAGAACAAATAAAGCGGAAGCCATAACCAGAAAACCTACTTTAAATAATTATTTCAATGAAATATGATAACGTTCAAAGGGAAATTTGGGATGTTTCACTTAATATTTTTAATTTTTAGTCGAACCCCAAAATAAGATTACTCGAAAATTCAATTACGTTTTTTGATTCACTTAAATTGAATTTCGAAACTCATCCCAGTATTTATTCCTTAACTTTGACTCATAATTCGATTAATATTTTTAAATTTTATTATTTAGCGGAAAACTTCATTTAAATGCAACTTTGTATAATTATGTTACTTTGTAGTTCGATTTCAGATTGATTACCTAAATTTAAGAATTGACGAAAAGTTAAATTTGTTTGGCCCCATCAAGTAAAACTATTTTGTGCAACCTTATTTACTCACCATTAGTGCTGTATAATGCAAAGACGATAAGACACCTAACATTGTTGATAACGTTAAGTAAAACTGTTAAAGTCATCTCTCGCGCAGGTGTTTAGACACTGACTGTGTTGCGATCTAAGAAATAGACGTGGTTTTTTGGGCTTACGTGGTGTTTAGTCTTTGAACGTAGTTAAAACGAAGGTTCCGCTTCAGAGTATAAAAACGTAGTTCTATATGTTAAGACTAAGTAGTCTACAAATGATTAGTTAAACCAAATTTCTAGAAATGTTTGCTTGAAAGATTAAAATGGAGAAAAATACAAACATGTTTATTTTGTCTATCAGATTGGCATTGCAGTTGTAATCATCGAAATTAAGCAAGCTAAATTTGATCAAACTCTTCATTCCTTCTAAAACCAATAGAATGTTAATTATGGCTGTAAAATCGGGTTTTAATTTATTTAACGCGGATTGAAAATTTATTAAAATCTTTGAACGTAAAATGTTGTGATCACATTTTTATTACACTAACAATGTCAGTGGGAAAACCTTTTTCAATATTCTGCCCCCAATAAATCAGTACTTTACATAAGGATGTATTTTTGCGAAATTGTGTTATTAAAAACTATTACTTATTTTCGTAAGATTTAATTCCTTTGAAATTTTAAAATTGGTCTTAAAGGTGATTCTGAAAATCATTATTTTAATGAAACATTGTACATTGAAAATATCCAAATGATGTGTTACTCAGGATGTTATGGTTTCTCAATTAGGTAGTTAAAAACTGTAAAATCATATAGCAGATTCGTTTTCTTTTATAAATTATTAACCGTACGATGCCAGCGTTTCTCATAAGTCTTTCATTTTGTTTCACTCAAAATTAAATCTGTCTTTGAGAAAATATTAACGTTTTTAAAAGAATTCAATGATGAAACGTAATTACAATGTACCGGTTTTGCAAAGAAAAAAAAAATCGAAGTGAATTTATATCCAAATACTTGGGATTTCATTGAAACAAAGAATTAAACATGACAGGAACGCTTTATTTTTGATCACCCATATTATGACAATCCCCTAAAAAGTATTACGTTTTTAGTGTTGTAATGTTAAAGTAAATTACTGTATCGTTTGGTGAAGACATTAAGAATTGAATGGGAATCGGGGAAAAAAAACACTTTCTACACAGAAGAATAATTTTCCATGTGTAAAAAGTTATTAACATTCAATTCTACGAAGAAAGCAAACTTTAGAGTTCATTAGTTTTGTCATGTGTTTTAACCCTTTGTGGATCGTTGATAATACTGTTTCCATGTTCGCCAAAGTTTTTTTAATTCATCAGAAAATCCATTTCTTTAGAAGTTAGCAGGTAAAAATAAAGCCAAATAGATTAAATACCGTTGTCGGCTTTAAGGCAAATTTTTTCCACAAAAAAAAAAAAAAAATAATAATAAAGTTAATTGTACTTTGAACATTTATCTTATTTACGATTCTAGGAACCAAGATTACAAGTATATAATATATATATATTCGTGTTCCTTTTAATAAAAGGTGCTGTAAACATTCCATAATTGCTATGGTCGATTAATGGAAGCAATTCATGATGATGTAAAACATACTTTAAAATTTAAGTATAATTTAATTCATCTTTAAAGTTGTTTAATGTCCTATTCGCTTTGTGTTTAAACATTGAAAAAAAAATCTGGTAACATCTTTAAAAAAAGTTATTTTTTCAGTATCGTTAGGTAATTTCAGGCGCTCAAAAGTACACTTCTGCTGGAAATGCTCACGGAGGAACCAGCCGCAAAAAAAAAAAAATAGATTTTTTTTTACAGGCACACCGCCTGATTTCTTAATGTTAGGGTTAGCGTTTTTTTTATTTAAAATCTTTTTACTTCATATAATAAAAAGAAATTGTTAATTGTTACCCAAAAACAAACCAGTCTTGCATTTTTTTTAGGTTGTAAATAAGTTACTTCCGGTTGAATTACTTCCCTTTATTTTCAGTAGAAGGACAGAAATCTGCTGCTTTATAAAGACTGCAGAAGTGCCCTCAAAAGTTCTATAATGTCTTAGAAAAGAGAAAATGTTTTTGTTGAAATTAGTTTAGTGACAAGTTTTATTTTCTGATTAAGTCCTTTCTATTTGATGGGAGAAGTTTCGTTTATATTTTCCAAATATCCAGGTAAATTAGGTAAATCCAGCAAAAACAGGTACATTTGTCCAAACATCCGGGTAAATAAGGTAATTTTGTCCAAACATCCGGGTTAATAAGGTACATTTGTCCAAACATCCGGATTAGTCAGGTAAATGGTGAAAATTGCACTGGATGATAAATTTATGGACACGTTAGAAACGCTGGAACCATTTTAACAACAGTTGGTTAGAGTTAAACGCAATAACAAATTACTGAATTAACATAGGAATCCAATTAAATTTATTTAACTTGACAATTAATGGTCATTTTATGCTCGACCCGCAACTAATACTACATTAGGTTAGAGAAAAGATGACATTTGAAGAAAAGCAAGCTTTCGTTTTCTTGGGTCAAGTAACCATTTATTGTTCATATAGGCAGATTTTAAAGACTAATAAATTGAACTGCATTAAGAGAAAATTACTTATTGCTAGGGGGAGACATTGTTATACCACGAGACGTGGAAAAAACTAAGTGTTCATATGTATTATTTTGGTAGCAATTTAAGTTGCATATTTAGAAAAAAAAGTTTAATTTCTCGGCCCTGTTGGGCGGGAATAAACGATTGTCTCAAATAAATCTAAACTCAATTTTGTTCGTTTCATATAACTTAATATGAAATGTGAGAAGATTAAGAACCAATTGAGAATCTCAGGCGGAGAGGACCGAAAGGAACGTTCGTTTCGAGGGGGAGTGGGCACATTGAATTGTTTACAAAGAGTAAACTCTTAGTGACCCTGGAACTTGGTTGAAAAGCAAAGGATCCGCAACGCTTCAATTATACTTTAAAATGCGTTTGTCGTCTATTTTAATGTTAAAAGAAGGAAAGAATAGAATGAAAGTGAAATGCTCCACTACAGATTCGAAATAAAATTTTGCAGTGGGTAAACGATTTTTATATAGTGTTCCAGGGTTTTTTCTTAAATAGTCGTTAGGAAGACAGTTTGTTGATATTTTACGTAGCGCTGGTGTATTTGGTGACAGATTTGGTTCCTTCAGAGACAGCGTGTTTGGCCAACTCACCGGGGAGAAGTAGACGAACGGCAGTCTGGATTTCACGACTAGTAAGGGTGCTTTTCTTGCTGTAATTGACCAACCGGCCGGATTCATTCGCGATTCTCTCAAAAAGATCGTTCACAAAACTGTTCATAATAGACATGGCTTTGCTGGAAATTCCAGTGTCAGGATGAACTTGTTTCATAACTTTGTAAATGTAAATGGAATAAGTTTCCCTCCTCTTCTTTCTCCTCTTCTTTCCATCAACACTGCGAACGGCAGGTTTAGCCATAACAGCTTTCTTAGCACCTTTGGAGCCAACTTCAGGTTTAGGAGCCATTTCAAACTGTCGTTACTAGAATTGTACACTTTAACTTACCGCTATAGAAATATTTATATATCAGTCAAATCTACTATCTACATATGTACACGATATTTGCTGCATTTTGATTGGTCAAAAAACAATTTTATTTTCTTCTTTTTTATTTTGAGTTTTTTTTTCTGTTGATATTTTTATTTTTAAGTAAGCGTAAAATTATCAGCAACTAGTCTTAAATTATAAGCAATTAGTTCACCGAATCGGCGTCGCCCAAATTATTTTTGCTTTTCCCCCACTTTGTGTATTTTATTTAATTAATTTATTTAATTTTTTTTTAATCTTTAGAGAGATTATTCAACGAGGAAGCATATATTTAAAAAGAAACTGTTTTGCATTTAACTTAATAGGGCGTCTGTAAATTACATAAATACTTTATTTTTATTTTACCCACGCAGTTTTTCTTAATACATTTTTAAATAGATATTTTGTGTGTTTAATGTAATCGGTATCGCTTGATCATTACATTTTTAATTGCACCAAGATTTTATGAAATTCTAAGGAAAACATAGAAAAATAAGTTTTCTTTTAGAAAAGTTCGTTCGAACGAAAACAAAACTGTTTACAATATCAACAGGCAGGCGAGCAGAGGGAATGTGTGAAGATTGGCGTGAAAGATGCAAAGAAGACGCAACTGGCTGCCATTCTGTTGTGCCAGCGAAGGAGCGAGACCAGTTTAAAAACATAAATTAATTATGTGTGATTTAATTTTTTTTTATTAAATTATAATTTTCAATAAAATTTTGCATTATTAGTAGTAAATAAACATATGATTCAATTATACGTAAAGTTGTATTATTTGAATTATTGGGACTACTGTTGTTTGTCTTGGGTGTTATTCTAACAACGTTTCGGCCGATGTATCTCCCGACCTTCTTCAGAATTATCTTGCCGAACTCGGGAATCTTCATGTCGAACTTGGAAACTGTACCGAATTTCGAATGGAACCGTTCATTTAATCCAAGGGGGTGTCATATTCTCGTTCTGTCACCTATAAACGGGTTCAAGTCTTAACTAATTCGCAATTGTACTCTTAGTATCGCCCGCACTGAGGATTGAACCTTCAACCTCCAGAAAAAGTGTCACTTCGAACTACATTTGACTTAGTATTTTATCCGTGACGCCACAGATATCTGAACAATCCAAATTATCAATCCTTATCTTAAAATTCAGAAACAGACACGTGAAGTTGTCATATCATTTGATTAATATAGACTAGCAATGATGTCTGTCTTCTTTATATACTACATTTCCACCAAAGGACAGGAATATGGTATAATTACGAACGAATACACACAATAACGTAACCCCAAGGGATGAGGTAATGCCTCTGTGGATGGCATGATGAGAAACGAAAACACAATACACTACCTCCCCTAAAAATGTGGTTAGACCTAGGATGAATACACAATAGACACATAACACATACAAAACAACCTCCTTGCAGTGAGCATTGCATACTAGCATATTCATATGAAAAAGTATAGTAAATTGAATTGAAAATTAAACAGAAGAATAGTATAGTTTCGGTTTCAGATATGGATGTAATAGTATTGTTTCGGTTTCAGATATGGACGTAATAGTATTGTTTCGGTTTCAGATATGGACGTCATAGTATAGTTTCGGTTTCAGATATGGACGTAATAGTATAGTTTCGGTTTCAGATATGGACGTAATAGTATTGTTTCGCCACCGATACAGACATCTTCATTAAGAACAGATGAGCAAAGTTGCAAGAGCTGATGATTATTTATTTTTGTGCATCAACTGTTAAGATTGTAGAGAGTAAGGTAATCGGTGTTTTAACTGTTAAGATTGTAGAGAGTAAGGTAATCGGTGTTTTAACTGTTAAGATTGTAGAGAGTAAGGTAATCGGTGTTTTAACTGTTAAGATTGTAGAGAGTAAGGTAATCGGTGTTTCAACTGTTAAGATTGTAGAGAGTAAGGTAATCGGTGTTTTAACTGTTAAGATTGTAGAGAGTAAGGTAATCGGTGTTTTAACTGTTAAGATTGTAGAGAGTAAGGTAATCGGTGTTTAAACTGTTAAGATTGTAGAGAGTAAGGTAATCGGTGTTTTAACTGTTCAGATTGTAGAGAGTAAGGTAATCGGTGTTTTAACTGTTAAGATTGTAGAGAGTGAGGAAATCGATGTTTTAACTGTTAAGATTGTAGAGAGTAAGGTAATCGGTGTTTTAACTGTTAAGATTGTAGACAGTAAGGTAATCGGTGTTTTAACTGTTAAGATTGTAAGGATTAAAGTAATCCGTGTTGTAACTGTTAAGATTGTAGAGAGTAAGGTAATCGGTGTTTTAACTGTTAAGATTGTAGAGAGTAAGGTAATCGGTGTTTTAACTGTTAAGATTGTAGAGAGTAAGGTAATCGGTGTTTTAACTGTTAAGATTGTAGAGTATAAAGTAATCGGTGCTGTAACTGTTAAGATTGTAGAGAGTAAGGTAATCGGTGTTTTAACTGTTAAGATTGTAGAGAGTAAAGTAATCGGTGTTGTAACTGTTAAGATTGTAGAGAGTAAGGTAATCGGTGTTTTAACTGTTAAGATAGTAGAGAGTAAGGTTATCGGTGTTTTAACTGTTAAGATTGTAGAGAGTAAGGTAATCGGTGTTTTAACTGTTAAGATAGTAGAGAGTAAGGTAATCGGTGTTTTAACTGTTAAGATTGTAGAGAGTAAGGTAATCGGTGTTTTAACTGTTAAGATAGTAGAGAGTAAGGTAATCGGTGTTTTAACTGTTAAGATTGTAGAGAGTAAGGTAATCGGTGTTTTAACAGTTAAGATAGTAGAGAGTAAGGTAATCGGTGTTTTAACTGTTAAGATAGTAGAGAGTAAGGTAATCGGTGTTTTAACTATTAAGATTGTAGAGAGTAAGGTACTCAGTGTTTTAACTGTTCAGATTGTAGAGAGTAAGGTAATCGGTGTTTTAACTGTTAAGATTGTAGAGAGTGAGGAAATCGATGTTTTAACTGTTAAGATCGTAGAGAGTAAGGTAATCGGTGTTTTAACTGTTAAGATTGTAGAGAGTAAAGTAATCGGTGTTTTAACTGTTAAGATTGTAAGGATTAAAGTAATCGGTGTTGTAACTGTTAAGATTGTAGAGAGTAAGGTAATCGGTGTTTTAACTGTTAAGATTATAGAGAGTAAGGTAATCGGTGTTTTAACTGTTAAGATTGTAGAGAGTGAGGAAATCGGTGTTTTAACTGTTAAGATTGTAGAGAGTAAGTAATCGGTGTTTTAACTGTTAAGATTGTAGAGAGTAAGGTAATCGGTGTTTTAACTGTTAAGATTGTAGACAGTAAGGTAATCGGTGTTTTAACTGTTAAGATTGTAAGGATTAAAGTAATCCGTGTTGTAACTGTTAAGATTGTAGAGAGTTAGGTAATCGGTGTTTTAACTGTTAAGATTGTAGAGAGTAAGGTAATCGGTGTTTTAACTGTTAAGATTGTAAAGAGTAAGGTAATCGGTGTTTTAACTGTTAAGATTGTAGAGAGTAAGGTAATCGGTGTTTTAACTGTTAAGATTGTAGAGAGTAAGGTAACCGGTGTTTTAACTGTTAAGATTGTAGAGAGTGAGGAAATCGGTGTTTTAACTGTTAAGATTGTAGAGAGTAAGGTAATCGGTGTTTTAACTGTTAAGATTGTAGAGAGTGAGGAAATCCGTGTTTTAATTGGCCTTAGTTGTCCTCTTTTTACACTCTTAAACGTAGAAGTTTAGTTAGAGTGACCATTTCGGATTCTCAATTATGCGTGAAATAATGTACGAGTAGAAAAAATAGAGCAAATACAAATGTCGCTGTCAACATTTTAAAAATATTAAAATTCCCAAATTTAATAAAGCCAACTTCACTAATTTCAAGTGGAAAATTTGCTTAACAATCATTATTAATGTTCACACTGGGAACCAATCGTTAATATATTATAACAATCATTATTAATGTTCACACTGGGAACCAATCGTTAATATATTATAACAATCATTATTAATTTTCACAATTGGGACGAATCATTCATATATTATTTACAATTATTATAATTTTTTACACTGGGAACGAATCGTTTATATATAATAACAATCATAATAAATGTTCACACTGGGGACGAATCGTTGATATATTATAACAATCATTATTAATTTTACAAACTGGGAACAAATCGTTGATACATTATAACAATCATTATTAATTTTCACACTGGAAACTAATCGTTAATATATTATAACAATCATTATTAATGTTCACATTGGGAACGAATCGTTAATATATTATGACAATCATTATTAATGTTCACATTGGGAACGAATCGTTAATATATTATAACAATCATTATTAATTTTCACACTGGGAACGAATCGTTAATATATTATGACAATCATTATTAATTTTCACATTGGGAACGAATCGTTAATATATTATAACAATCATTATTAATTTTCACACTGGGAACGAATCGTTAATATATTATGACAATCATTATTAATTTTCACATTGGGTACGAATCGTCAATATATTATAACAATCATTATTAATGTACCCACTGGGAACGAATCGTTAATATATTATAACAATCATTATTAATTTTCCAACTGGGAACGAATCGTTAATATATTATAACAATCATTATTAATGTTCACACTGGGAACGAATCGTTCATATATTATAACAATCATTATTAATTTTACAAACTGGGAACAAATCGTTGATACATTATAACAATCATTATTAATTTTCACACTGGAAACTAATCGTTAATATATTATAACAATCATTATTAATGTTCACATTGGGAACGAATCGTTAATATATTATGACAATCATTATTAATGTTCACATTGGGAACGAATCGTTAATATATTATAACAATCATTATTAATATTCACACTGGGAACGAATCGTTAATATATTATGACAATCATTATTAATTTTCACATTGGGAACGAATCGTTAATATATTATAACAATCATTATTAATGTTCACATTGGGAACGAATCGTTAATATATTATAACAATCATTATTAATTTTCACACTGGGAACGAATCGTTAATATATTATGACAATCATTATTAATTTTCACATTGGGTACGAATCGTCAATATATTATAACAATCATTATTAATGTACCCACTGGGAACGAATCGTTAATATATTATAACAATCATTATTAATTTTAAAACTGGGAACGAATCGTTAATATATTATAACAATCATTATTAATTTTCACACTGGGAACGAATAGTTAATATATTATAACAAGCATTATTAATGTTCACACTAGGAACGAATCGTTAATATATTATAACAATCATTATTAATTTTCACACTGGGAACGAATAGTTAATATATTATACCAATCATTATTAATTTTTTCACTGGGGACGAATCGTTAATATATTATACCAATCATTATTAATTTTCACATTGGGAACGAATCGTTAGTATATTATAACAATTATTATTAAATTTCACACTTGGAACGAATCGTTAATATATTATAACAATCATTATTAATTTTAACACTGGGGACGAATCGTTAATATATTATACCAATCATTATTAATTTTCACATTGGGAACGAATCGTTAGTATATTATAACAATTATTATTAAATTTCACACTTGGAACGAATCGTTAATATATTATAACAATCATAATTAATTTTCACACTTGGAATGAATCGTTAATATATTATAACAATCATTATTAATTTTCACACTTGGAACGAATCGTTAATATATTATAACAATCATTATTAATGTTCACACTGGGAACGAATCGTTAATATATTATAACAACATAATTAATTTTCACACTTGGAACGAATCGTAAATATATTATAACAATAATTATTAATTTTAACACTGGGAAGAAATCGTTAATATATTATAACAAGTATTATTAATTTTCACACTGGGAACGAATCGTTAATATATTATAACAATCATAATTAATTTTCACAGTTGGAACGAATCGTTAATATATTATAACAACATAATTTATTTTCACACTTGGAACGAATCGTTAATATATTATAACAATCATTATTAATTTTCATATTGGGAAGGAATCGTTAATATATTATAACAATCATTTTTAATTTTCTCACTGGGAACGAATCGCAATGCTATTCATTCAAAATCGGATATCATTTAATAAGACACACATGTTTTATATATAACGGTTCTTCTCTTTGATTTAATCACGTTTATCGGCTAATATCTAAATACTCGCTGCGTTTTATTTAGAATTACAAAAATTAAATTTTCATTGACTAATTTTTACATCAAATTGTTTATTTTCAAAACATTGCATGCAAACAAGATGATACACCAGTTTGTATTGAGTGTTTTAAGAATACTATTCATTGTGATGTACTATAATTTAATGCTAATATAGATCTTTGCGTCGCTGCGCATTTCAAAAAAATGCATGTGTTTCTGTCATGTCTTGTTACTTGGTGGACTGGATTAATCGATTTTCGTTTCCACGTCGAAAACGGAGAGAAGAAAATATAGCACAATGGCCTTAAGTCAATAAAATAAAAGCACTCTGTCATTTACTTTGTCTGACCGTTGCTATAAGACAGACAGTGATTGATGCCCATTGGATATGGGTAATTCTTTATTCTCAATATCAACTTAACTTAGAAGAGCCCGACGAAATATAGAGATTCAATGATCGAAACTTTCTAACTTCATTATTAAAAAGTTCTTCAAATTATTTAAGGGTCCTTCAAATAATTAAAGGGTCCTTCAAATTATTAAATGGTCCTTCAAATTATTAAAGGGTCCTTCAAATTATTAAATGGTCCTTCAAAAGAATTTAATGTTTCCGTGTTTTTTTCTCCTCATTCCTAAATTTTTATATTTTGTTTAAAAACAGAGTATCAGACTTGTATTAATATATATAAAGCTATGATTCAATCCGCATCAAAGTGTATTGGTTTCTATGATATGAGACTCGTCTGTCTTTTTAAAACTCTTCATCTCTCTCGTTTATATATATATATATATATATATATATAAATGCACACCCAGACACAGACACTCACATATACCTACATATACATACAGCATGATGTAAATTTACAGACAACTGAAACCACAACAACAACAACAACGCCGCAATATAATATTACTACTACTAATTCTATAACTACTAATAATAACCTTTTTTGACCCCCTACTTTGCAAATGTATTACTTATGACGCATATTATCTCTGACACCTTTTTAATGTAAACTAAATCTATTTCAGAATTGATGGGAATTGATAATCTAAATTTACATTCTTCGAACTACTATTCGTTTCTTTTCTTTTAAGTGTATTGGTTTCTATGATATGAGACTCGTCTGTCTTTTTAAAACTCTTAATCTCTCTCGTTTTTTATATATACACACACACATACGAAATTGTGAACTGAATACACGGCTGTATATTCACATCAGCCATCCCAATCTCGTCGTGTGCTTGTAATTCTTTGTTATCGCCTATAGAAAGGCTTGAACCTTCAGACGCCTGCTACTTTGAAGTGATTGTTAACACACGCGGATACATGTTTCGCCAGGTGGACAATTGCGGATTTTGAGAGATTCACACGAAATATTTTATAAATGTACTATTATTACTTATTACTATATGTTTATGGTTTTGATTGGTATAATAATCTACTATTTATACTTATTTGTTCAAATAGTGTAGTTAACTAGTTAGGAGGTCATAGTCGACTAAGCTATGCGATACTTCTTAGAGACAGTTTACTGTTTGGTGTTCTCCTGTCTATAGTTTTACTTGATACCATAAAAGCAGATGGTTTCTTTTATTTCTTAGTGGCTAGCCATACTCGACTTTAAAATATATTTAAATTAACGGCAACTGTGTTCTGGAGAGAGAGAGTATATTAACTTTTTAAAATTCCCGGTCCCAACATTGAATTATAGAATAAGTTACTGGCTGTGGTTGTCAGGCGCGAATGCAGACCCTAGGAATTTAATGTAGAACCATTTAATATTTTTTAAGAGAAGTTGCTACCGACTTATGGGGGAAGATTTAATCTCTGTGAAAAGATGTTCAAGCATGGAGCAGCCATGTTTACTTCTTTTCTCAGTACAACCTAGGTAACCAATGGTAAATTGGTATAATGCATTAGATATACATTGCGGAGAAGATGTTTTAGTCCTCATGTTTCGAAGAGCTTTGTTTTCTGTCGATCGTATGTAACCTGAATTCCTCAGCCTCTCGGCAGTGGCCATTTATTAAATGTGAACCGCGAGTTCACTTAGGGTTTAATTATTTTATGGATTATTCAAAATATATTATTAGAGCAATGAATTGAAACGACGCAAGGAAGAAGAATAGAAGTTAAAGAAAAAATGTCAGCTTGCTAACTTGGCTCCATCCCACTTGTCACAGATACATTGCGGAAACAAAGAAGTTATACCGCTGATAGTAAATATATGTTTACACATTTACTTATTTTATCGATATTTTCGTTTTGATTAGTAAGTGAGATATGTTTTTTTACAGGAACGCAAAGAAAATTGTAATGGGTGGACCGATTAATTACGTTACCTCGGCATGGTCGTGAACCCTTATGGAGGCTAACATGGTGAGCTATGTTACTCCTAGTGCAATATTTATGATCCAACTGCATGATGGGCTTTTTAAATATCACTATTAGCTCGATTACTGTACATATTTAGCCTTAGAATGATTGGTAATATAGATTAATTGTATGAGTCACGATAAAATATAAAGAAATGTAATATTATGTTTGTTATTTATATTTGCAGACTACTTCGTTAACTAATCTAGAAATATTCATAATGGATATTTTTTGAGGTAGTATTCTAACTAATATATTTTTACTGATTAATCTTATGTCAGCTTTTGGTGGGAATATTAATCTGATTGCAGAGTTATTGCAAAAATTGTGTTTATGCTTTTTGAGAGTGAATCTTAGTTATCATCGGGCTGTTATTCCAGTGTATTTATCTAATTTTTATTTGGATGATATTGATGTTGCTTCTAAATGAATAATATTGATTGTGTCCCATTCTGTCTTCTTTTTGTAAGTTTTATGCATCTTTGTGTAAATATTTGTATACTTTTCATAACTCTTTCTGTAGAAATGTTTTATGTTGTCTGCAGTGACGTTGCTTTTTCAAGTTCTCCTAAAAGTAATTTGTTTAAAAGGTATGTTCTTATATGTTTCATGTGATATTTTCGTCAAATTAATACTGTATTTTTCTAAGTTTTATAGTATAGTGGCATGGCGTGGATTCGTAATATATTTTAATCGATAATATTTACAGTCCTCTTTCAATGTCATCTTTATTGTTCGTTGATTTTATAGATTTTCGATTTCTATTCAGGTGTAAAAGTTATTTTATTATTGTTTAGTGATCTACCCTATTAATCTGTTTGTGTGTATATATGTCTATCTGTCTGTCTGTCTGTCTGCCTCTCCATCTCTCTCTATCTCTCTCTATCTCTCTCACACTCTCTCTCTCTCTCTCTCTCTCTCTCTCTCTATATATATATATATATATATATATATATATACATATATATATATATATATATATGCAAAAATAAGTAAGGACAGAAGCAACGATAATAAATCTAATAACCAATATTTGAAATTAAGCCGTGAATACAATGCGAAGTTCAAATACAACAGAGAAAGTACGATTAAAAGAATAACTTTCCTGTAGTGTGAATTTAAAAACGAAATCTAATAAACAGACGCATCGGTTTATCAACATATCAAGCGATACAGCAAAACTTTGGCCTCCTCGTTTAGGAGTAGACGACAATATTTATGAGATTATGTAGGTCTATATTTCAATTATTCAACGTGATCTCTATTTTTCTGTTCGTCTACCGAATGCATATATCCTGATATACTATAGAACGACATATATTTTGGGTTTCAACTCGGCAGTTCCGACTACAAAACTATCGTGAAAAAGACACGGGAGTAAGAAATCTTAGGTAATGCCCCGACCAATAAAGCAGAATGACAGACAAAAAATATCTTATATTTGCATAATTATCTTCATCAACCAAGAATAGTGCATTATTTACTACTTGATTATAGTTATTCAACATATACTTAACCACATATTCAACACATACTAATTGTACACCGTCATGTTTCTAAAACACTAGAGATTACAATAAACTTAAATGTAATTAAACATTTTCCGGTCTTTACGTTTAAGACTACGGCTGCTACTTGAACTGTCCGGTTATATTTGAGAAAAACCAGATATGATCAAATAGAAAGGGAGACTACCACCAGCAGTTCCAGTATAAATAAACAAATTGATGGCACATATGCATCGAACCACCTGTTGGTGGCAGCATGATTATTCCATCCCTTTTATTTTGTCTGAATGTAAGAAATTGCGAATAATCTGTGTTGCCTCGGTAATAATTTGATGTGAACTTCAGCTTTTGCCAATTAATAATTCACCTTTTTAAATTTGGAGTTTACTTTCTTTGTAATTATAAGTTCAACTCTTTAAATCTGAAGGTAAAAATATAAAGTTAAAAAATAAAGTCTATAATATATTTGTGAAGAATAATGTATTCTCTTAACAGAAAGGGGAAGAGATACTTTATTCAGAATTTTCGTTTTTATTAGCCGAATTTATATCATTGTGTCAACAACAGTAATCTCTTCTGAACTTCAGTCGGGAGACAAAAAGCCGTTAAACTCTTATCTTTCGTTTTAACGACTGTGTATGGGAAGAAGAGTTGAAATCATTTAAACAAATAATGACAGATGTGACATATCGCATTTACTCATCAGTTCAGAGACGTACGATGAAATAAAACGAAAATAGTATTATCAGAAAAAAAGAAACGAAAATAGCCAACCTTGTTTTTACGAGAAGAGCATGAAGATAAAAAGGTAAGTTTTTCTATCTTGAAATCTTGAAAATCTACAGCAAAATCTTCGGTAAAAAAGTTGGTGATACGCACGAAAACCGCGTCATACTCGTGCGCACTATTATTTTATTCTGTTCAGAGAGAATTTTTAAAAAATGTTTGTTTAACATAATTAACCCCAAACAAGGCAAACCGCCACTGTAATCATAAAGGCTATTGAGAGTTAGAGTGTAGGTTTAGTGTGTCATTCTAAATTGGGAGCTGTGTAGCAAGATGTCTGTTTACATTAGTTTTAAACGTCTGCATGTCGGTACAGTCGGGGAAACAGAGAGCAGGAAGGGAGGTCCAGAGGCCGGCAACACGAGGAAATAAGCGATTGGAGTGAAAGGCTCTCTGGCATCTGGGGAACTTCACAGTGAATGGATGAGATTAAGCTGGTTGTGGGGACACCAGAGCAGCAAGTTCATCGGAACACAATCCATTGAAGTATTTGTAAAACAAGCACAAGGATGCAACATTGCGGCGATAGGACAGGGCTGGAGCTTGGTAGATAGTGATAGACCTATTAGGTTGGCGACTCTTTTTGGACATTGTCTAAGAGGGAGAGACTAGTGGATGATGCACCAGTCAAAATGTGGCAACAATACTCCATACATGGGCAGATGGTGGCTTTGTAGAGATGCAGGATTATGTCAGGTGTGAGGAGTTTACTAGCACGTTAGAGGGAGCTGATCTTCTTAGCTGCAATCTTAGCAATGTCTTCAATGGTTTTGTTCCAATCCATGTTACCTGTGAAGGTTATGTCGAGGAGTTTGAATGTTGAATTCTTAGGTAGGATGTTATTTACCATGACAATCGGTGATTGAAGAGGGTTTTTTTGTAGTTATTAAAGGAAAATAGCTTTGTCTTTGCAGGATTAAAAGTTACCAACCATTTATGCCCCTCATCCACTACAGCCTGGAACGATTTTAGACGCAGTGTGTAAATATAGTTTAAAAAACGGTTTTTTTTTTCAGCAAAATTTATTTTAAGCGGAAAAACGGAAAATTACACTAGAAGTTTCAAATCACGGTTCGAGCGACGTGTACAATGTTACGTTATGAACAGGAAATCGAAAATAATTCCAAGCATAGAAAAAAATAATAATATCTTGTTTAGTGTTTGTGTTTGGACGCTTCTTATCGAATATATTTCTTTGTTCATCCACTCAACGGATAAGACAATTGCAAGCTCAGGTTATGTTTAAACAATAAAATATCAAAAATCATGTTTATAAAAATAAAATGCCAAAACTCACGTTTCAAACAGTTAAATGTCAAAAATCCTGACACCATTAAGAAAATATGTTGTTTGTGTTTTTTTTATGTTGCTCCATTATTCCAGCTAACATGTGAGAGGAGTTTTAGTTGCTCCACTACCACTTTTTTACACATCTACCACTAGACGTCACGACATAATGAACTAACTCGTTAGTACCAAAGAGACGAACATCTGTTTCGGTCAACGTAGAAAATGGCAGGCGATCTGTCAGAGTCGAGGTAATCCGCCATGTCATGACAAGGAAATACACGGTGTAAAATGTTATATGGTCCGTCTGTAGGCGTGGGGATAGGGTTAAGGTAAAGGTTAGGGTAAGGGTTAGGGGTAGGTATGGGGGATATGGTTAGGGTTAGGTATGGGGGATGCTACCGGTAAGGGTTAGGCTTAGGTATGGGGAGATAGGGTTAGGGTTAGGTATGGGGTATGCCACCGGGTAGGCTTTTTAGAGGGAGTGGACTATTCGTGAGTTTCTTATTGAAAATTGTAGCTTGGTACTGAACATTTTGACTCTAAAGAATACAAAATGTTAACATCACTTAACGAATCTGAAATTCAAATTAAAAGAAAATAAACTTCAAATGAAGAATGTTCACTTTAAAATGAACAAAGCTCAGCTTTTAATTAAAATATGTCAATTTCATATCAATACCGCTAGTCTTACACTTTGAAAAGTTTTATTTAAAAAAATCCTAACTTAAAATAAAAAAGGACTCGACTTCAAATGAGGAAACGCAAACTAAAACGAAATACTAGCAACCTTTAAGTAAAACGTGTCAATTTTAAATAAAATAAACTGAACTCCTAATTAAAAAAGTTCAATTTCAAATTTAAAATCTTAAAATGAATAATGGGCCAATTTTTAATGAAGTAAGCACTAAATTAACTCCGTTAAAAACCCAATAAAACAAATTAATCTAAACATTTGAAAGCGCAGTTTGTAATTAAAAGCGTTTAAGTGTATAGACAAAGCTTACCTTCACATGAAGTTGTAGTTTCATGGCAACCAACGCCAATCATACACTTCACAGAAGAGACTTATAAACAAAGCGAAAAAGCACTGTTTCTGTGGCGAACCGTAAATTTTAGCGAACCGTATAATTATCTAAAACTGTAGATGTATTTATCAAGTACTTTATTATAACCTGCTAAAGTAAAACTGTGGTTACACAACAAAAGAACCAACATCTTGTTGGAGTTTGGTGCTCAAGCATTTGGAGAAGCTCTCTTGAGTATGCGCACAAATGGATGGAATATCTGTTTCATTTGCCAACGAGATAAATACCAACCAATACAAATTCAATACTGAATGGGGTGAGATAAGACACCAACCATAACAAATGACGATAACAAAAAGTCAGGCAAGCTGTCACTCGACCACTGAGTGCAGAAATATAATCACATCTCATCAACCTACAAGATTACACAATTCGCCTGTTCCTAAACGATATGACCGTTACCTATATATGTACGCGAGCAGCGAATAATCCTATAATAAATGCTATTGTAAGATAGTTGGATGAGCAGAAAGTGAGAAGGCACCCTTAAAATGGGGTAGGAGTAGCAACGGAAATCGGAAATAACGTCTCGTCCATTGGAGTTTTTTTCATCTTCTTGTTCTATATTAACCAACGAGAGCAGATGTAAAAAAATCGCCGGTCCGCTCACTGCCAGTGTGCGGGGGACTGGGGGGTGAGACGCAGTGGGCCAATATAACCTGACGAAAGCTCTTTCAAATTCCGACATTCTTTTTCTCCCTCTCTCTCGTGCATATGCAGTACTTTTTCTCTCTTTGTATCACGTTCAATAACACTTAAAAAACAAAATCCGGTGTCCATGTGTTGTCGATTACGGTCGAACGATGATGCCAGAAATACATCGAGCGACAGGGAGGAAGTCCGGGTACCAACAGCGAAGGTCAGCAGAATGCTTCATCTACGATTTGGGATGAGTAATCTTGGCCGTTTCCAAGAGGACATATGCGAACCAATGTACACGAATACAACATGTGGGTCCAACGAGAGGAAACGAGGATTAAGAGAAAAGGGAAAGACGAAGCATGACAAAGAAAAAAGAAAGAGACAGACGAAAAGAAGGGAAAAGAAAAACAGAAAGAGAGAGAGACGAAGATTAGGATAAATAAAGAGAGGAAAAGAAGAAATGTGTTAACGACAAAGTTAGGAAGAAAAAGAAAGAAAATGAAAGGCGACATAAAGATTAAATGTACGTTAAAATTAGGAAAAATAAAAGAGAGAATACAGAGAACACATACGCATAAACGAATGAGAGAACATTACTGAGTGTTTGGGGTAGTGAAAGACAGAAAGAAACAGAGACGATAAAGGAAAGTTTAAAAAAACGTACCAAAAAGATTCCATTGTTGGTAAAAAATGTTTTAGAATATTTTCTCGCTAGAAAAATAATGTAATTTTTTTTTTAATGTAAGAACAGAAAGGAAAAATAAGGAAAAAAAATAAATAAATAAAAAAGTGAGTTTGCGGATTCTGTGGAAGGGTAGTATTTTTAAACTGTAACGTTTCAGCTTTTGGAGAAGAAAGATACATATTGAATGTTTGTTTAGTTTGTATGTACAATTTTTTTCAGGAATTGTTTTTTCTGGTTTTTATTTCAAATGAAAAGCGTTACTTATACAATTGCTTAATCTGTATCCATGAAAATATCAGTAAAATGCGCAGGTTTCAACGAACAATTCCGACACTGGCGAACGTTAACGAACTTTAACGAACGTTAACGAACTTTAACGAACGTTAACGAACTTTTCTGAACAAACTGATTGCAGCATTATTAGTTTACGTGTTTGTTTTGTTTTTCAAGAAGAAATGTAAAGAAAAAAATGTGTGCTTATATATAATTGTGTTCCGAATTTTGTTTTGTTTTCTTGTTTTTCACAGTTGTGAAAAGTTACACTGATTTTCTTGGCGATGAGCAATCAAATGAATGTCGGGATTTTTGTCCTTGTTGTTCTCCTGTAACAGAGAGATTACTGGACAAGAAGATAAGCAGAGAGGAATACAGAAAAAAAGACGCTTGTTTGTGTGTTTGTTTGTTTTGTTTTTTGTTTCTTTTCTTGATTTTTGTAAATTCTGATTAATTTTCTTTTTGAATGTTTTTTTTGTGTGATTTATTATGATATTTGATAATCCATCGTAAAAGTGCGAATTATAGGTTTATCGAATTTTTTAGTTTTCTGTATGCGTACCAAAGAGATAACAATCGAGATGTATGTTTTCCAGATTTCGTGGAAAGATTATTTTCTGGTTAGGAAACGTTTTATTTGTTGGTTTTTTTGTGTTAATTTGGTGACTGTTTAACCGTGGTTTGAGAGGAGTTTTTTTTGTCATTTTTTTTGTGTTTCGGTTTTGTCAAACTTCGGAAAGGTTATAATTCTGTAAAACCTTTGTTTTTCTTGTAGTTTCTACATCGTCAAATGTTGTACTGAATCTGTAATTTTTAGAATTTGTACGGGGGAGTATGACTTTTTTATTATTTTTTGTTGTTTTTTCGGCTGAGCTAGAAATGTTATTTTGTATTGGAAAACTTATTTAATAAACAAGCAGTAACTAAAGTTAAATAGAATATTTTAGTTTGTGGTTCGCTAAGTTGTTGTGTGACGGTCCCATATATGTTGATAGTAGTTTTTTCTCGAAATCACGAGAATTGTGTAGGGTCAAAGGTGGATTTGAGGAAACCTTGACGAGTAGTTATGTTGGAGATTGTTAGTATGAGGTATGGTAGATGTTTGATTGCGGATACTGACTTAAAGCCGTTCATATAGATTTCTTTCACACACGGAAATGCGGAGAGAGGAGTGATGACAGAGGAGTGATTGTTATTTTGTAGATCAGTGGATCATAGGAAAGTATCGCATTTACGTAACGGATCTGGGATGAATGATTATAGAATCAGGTTGTGATATAGATCTCATATTCGCGTTTCCGATGTTCACATGCCTGTCTGCTAATGGCGAGTTCCGATATTCACACCGGAAACACATCATAGGGAAAGTGTATGGCTAAACAAGCTGGAGCTCCTGTGGCTCCGAAAATGCAGTTTCCGCAACAACTGGGTTGGTAAGTAGATGAGGTGTTGAGTTGCTTCGGCGTGTACGTCTAGAGGCAAATTGATTTGTTAGATGAAGCAGAATAAAGAAAAGCACTGTACTAATATAACCCTGAATAGTATTAGAGTAAAACGTGGATCTGCCTTCGCGATTTGATTCGTACTGGTGTTGCTGTTTTAAGTAACCTTTCACCTCTTGCAGATTCAACAATTGGCATTCGCTCCGATGGAAAAGGGTTGAGAGTTAGATCAAGGAGTGATATCATCTTTCTAGAATTCGTGCTAAAGCTTTCCAAATTTCTGGTCAAGATGTAGTAATTGCTGATGGTAACGGTACCTGATATCTGACAAACCACAAATATAGACAGTCTAAAAATCAGTTTCTGTGTTTTTATATGGCGGTAAGACGGATGAGCAGATTAAGTTGCAATCAATTTACTATCGATGCAGTAGGAGAGTGTATGTGGGTATGCGTCGAATGCCTCGTAGAGCAAAAGGTCAGCCTATTATGGAACAACAGGGTGGAAAGACGCTTCAAAATTTGATTAATGACATGGGGTTGCTTCGAGCCTGCATTTGTCGTCAAGCTACCTTCCTACATAGAAAAATATCATGTGGGGGCTGACGTTTAATTCTGATCAGATGAAAATTAAGGAGGTGGTAGAGCTGTTTTGTTCCTAGTGATGGCTGACCATAAAGCAAATATAGGAATGTGAAATGTTGTTTTTCCGTTTTACTTCAAGTATGGAATAGGACGAGTGTTGAGAAAAGGGTAAAAAAATATCTCGTTAGTAGGCATTTTGATAGAATGGAAGGGAAGGTATGTTAGGGTAAGGGTTAGAGTTAAATAACTTAAGCGAGTCATCATGAATGTAGTCAGACCAACTTTCGTCCTGAACAAGTTTGTTGCGCCCCTAATAAATCTACAGAGCCAAATGAAGGTTATCTCGAACATTTTCCCTAGAATAAAGAAAAAGAGCCGAATCAATAATATTTTGATTTGGTAGTTAAAACACAGTTACTCCATTTAGTGGGAGGCACAGAGAGTGGGTAGACGCTCTCAAATTGTTTCGGACTCTTGTAGAGACAGATGTGAAAAAACCGTCTGTCCTCTCGCTGCCAGTGGGAGTGGAACGGGAGGGTGTGAAGCGGTGACCCAAGATGGCCTGACGCAATTTCTGTCTAATTTCTTTATTTCCCTCGTGAATATGCAGTAGTTTTCGTCTCTTTGTTTTACGTTCAAAATCTTTAAGAAACGAAACCCGGAAAAGATGTGTTGTGAGCGACGAAGCCCGAGATACACCAAGCAGCAGAGACGAAATCCCGGTACCAACAACGAAGGTAAGCAGAATGCAACACGATCTATTATCATACGGATCAGGGAAATATCTAGTATCAATAAACAGCTGATAGAAAGAAAAGTTAAGAAGAAAAACGATTCGGAAGTGAATTTCAGTTGTCATATTGGATCATAGACAGAAATTGGCGCCAATAAAGATAATTGAAAGCGGAAACGCATAAACAATGTCGATCTGATACGAAGCTTAATTGTCACGATTGAAGTCTATTATTTTAATTTTGAATTATTATTCAAAACTAAAATAATAGAATTTCATTTAATTTCTAAAATTATGCCATTTTATTTCGTCCTAAAATTTATATGCAAACATTGTAAAAAGAAACATTCTTTTAATTAACATACAAAACAGACTATAATTGAACAGAGGAATTCTGTTATTTTCAACAATGTTTGCATGAATGAGAAAATGCTGCCTGAATACACACAATTTTATATATATATATATATATATATATATATATATATATATATATATATATACATATATAGTTCTCATAAGGTAACAGGTCGTCTAGATGAGATGTTTTCCCTTGTATACTTGGTTTGGTGAATAGCCTCATCATTCTGTGACGCCATCTAGTGTACAGGCTTACATTATCATCATTATCATAATCATCATCATCATCTCACTCTTTTTTCAAAGACGACGTATTTCATTTTGTCTAAAACTATGATTGAATTGATAACGTATCTTCGACACCTACAGCAGCAATGGTCAGCGGTTGCATCTGAAGTCGGGAAAGGTCTTCTATAGAACACACACTAGACTGACACATAAGCCACATTGTCACTTTTGCTCCATGGATCTGCGGTTGATGTGCATGTAACACGTCCTTGCTTGCCACAGAGAGAAGGAGAAACGTATAGAAGACGACGGAGCCTGATGTTAACTTCTCGACGAGGGGAAGGGTTTAGGGCTTAGATGGTGTTATTCGTGTTGCTGTTGCGCTAACCAGTCTATTGCACAGCGCCAACGATAATAATGTCTCAGAGTTGTCTGGTCTGCTTAAATGCCTCGTTGTCCAGAACAACTCGTTATACAATCCGACAATAAAAAATGCAAGACCCAGTTTACGGATACGAATTCTGGGAAATTTGGCCATAACATACAAACTCGACATTTTCTTAACTCGGCATGCCTTAACCTAGGCAACGCTGTGTATGAAAAGCTAGTATATAATCAATATATTATGCACTTACAATTGAAAGTGAGCACCTTTTTTTATTTTTCCTAAACTACACACACATATATAGGGGAGTTTGAATTACCAACTAGACACCATCCTCGAGTATCTTCGGTGTCTCTGCACAATGGTTTGTCACTATAACCTGCAATGAAGATACTTCCCCTACAAGTAAACCTTGACCAAATATTACAAAATAACATAGTATTCGAAGCCCAAATAAGATCTCCCCGACATGACAATAAACTGGCTCATACGAGGAATAGTGCGCCTTTTCCAAGTAATGTTACCTCAAGTAACAAAACTTAGCTGGATACTCCACCAGACTAGATGCATTCTTATCGTGCAATACGCTAAGATCAAGATCCCACAAGAAATAACATAGTTAATTGATCAGTTGGAGAGAGGAAAAGTAATGTTCTCAATGTTTGACAGGTAAAGAAGAACATTAATGAAATATTCGAATATCTATATATCTTATATCGAGACCAAGTGTTAGTCTCAGGAAAGGGCCCGTTGATTTCTGAAAACTTCGACCTGAAGTAAAAGGAAACAAAAATGTATATATATATATATATATATATATATATATATATATATATATATATATATACAGATATATACATATAAATATTTTTCAGACATATATTATATATATATACATACATATATATATATATATATATATATATATATATATATATATATATAATATTACGATAAATATTATTCAATGCTTATCTACATCCACATGTGTTTTATCCTTTTTCGAGAATCATCAGCGTGGAGAATGATTGGTCAGCCGGTCGTACAATTCGAATCATTCAAACCGTAGTGAACATTTTAACTGTTGTTGTAACGTCTAGGACCCCATGACGCGTTTGCTTACCTATTCAGCTTAAGTGTTTTAATCAAGAAATTGCAAATTTACAAGTCAGATTAAATTTTTTTTAAATACACAAAGTCAAATTATGAAATTAGTCTCTTTCTGCTTTCTGTTTCTCGCCCTCTTCTCCAGCTACGACTTATGTTGTATAACTAATTATAACTAATAATAACTAATAATAACTAATTATAACTAATAATAACTAATTATAACTAATTATAACTAATTATGATAACATTTCTATTTTCTTAGATATGACTATTTTTATTCTTTGTTGTATTTTTTATCTTTTATTCTTAATCACCAGATAAGTAGAAATAGAGTAATAGAAGAAAGATGGAAAAATTGTGTGTGTGTGTGTAAGGGAGAAAAGGAGAGAGATAGAAGCGAGAGTTGTAGACACCATTTGATTAAAGAGCGAGTAGTCAAACAACATACATGGGTGAGAGAGAGAGAGAGAGAGATTTTCAAGGACTAAATTGTAGTAAGTTGTATGTCAGTTTTTAATTTAATTAAAACTTACAGTAAATTAGAATAATTTACAAAAAAATGTGGAACATAATTCAATAAAAAACTGAAGGAATATTTATTTTGTGTAATTAAAATAATTAGGATTTAGTCAAATAATTGATGCGTTCACTCCATCAATCTCCTTAACTCTTCTGCTCTCCGACCTTATGGAAGGTCAGAGGGCGGAAGACAGAAATCCGCTCGTACGAGAGTGATGGAAATTGTATGTTTTCTTACTTAGATAAAGTTCTATGAATAAAAGTAACGAAATATTAGTCAACAAAATAGTTTTCGTTTGATTTTATTTTCCTTATTTTTCGGTTTACCAACATGATGAGTTATCATTAAGTTATTTTTTAGAATTTCCTTCTAAAGAGCAGATATACGTAACCATTTATATTTACGCTTGCTCTATTACCAGTTTAAGCTAAACGTTAAAAGATAATATATGGAAACAAAATGACAATTTTTGGTCATTTTAGGGATTCTTAGTTCTTTGGTTTATTTTCGCGGTTTCGGTGAGAAATACTTTTTTTTACAAATCTGGTAAAATATTAAGAAAGTAATATTGAATAAATATTTTTAAAAATTACAGATCAATAGACTTAAGAGCAGTGACACTAAAATGCGTTTTCTGATCAATATGGGAGACCCAAAAGTAATTCAAGTAATACACAAAATGGAAATATCATTCAAAAAATCGTCTCCTAAAACACTAATTTAATAACTCAGCATTTCTTGATCATGTTCTCAAAACTTTCTTGACAATATAACAAAAATAGAAAATTATTCATAAATTAACGGATTTTAGTCACATGAAAGGTCAAAATCAACACAAAAATGGGAATGATCTACTTTTTAATTTTGTCGAACTATTACCTAGAAACATGTCTTTAATTATTGCCTATTAACATGTTTTAACATGTTTTTAACATGTTTTTAACTATTGTCTATGAACATGTTTTAACATGTTTTAGCATGTTTTTAACTATTGCCTGTTAACATGTTTTACCATGTTTTAACATGTTTTTAACTATTGCCTACTGACATGTTTTTAACAATTTTTTAATTATGTTTTATTAACTATTGTTTATTAACATGTGTTTTATATGTTTTAACATTTTCGTTAACTATTGCCTATTAACATGTTTTAACATGTTTTAACATGATGTTTTACTATTGTCTATTAACATGTTTTAACATGTTTTTAAAATGTTTTTAATTATTGCTATTAACATGTTTCTATCATGTTTTAACATGTTTTTCAACTATTGCCTATTAACATGTTTTTAACATGCTTTTAACATGTTTTTAATTATTGCTATTTACATGTTTTAACATGTGTTTAACATGTTTTTAACTATTGCCTATTGACATGTTTTAACATGGTTTAACATATTTTTTAACTATTGCTTGTTAACATGTTTTAACATGTTGTTAGCATGTTTTTTCACTATTGTTTATTAACATGTTTTTAACATGTTTCTTTAACTATAGCCTATTAACATGTTTTTAACAGGTTTTTGAATTATTGCTTATAAACATGTTTTAACATGTTTTTTTTATTATTTCCTATTAACATGTTTTAACAGGCTTTTTAATTATTGCATATTAACATGTTTTTAATATGTTTTTTAACTATTGCCTATTAACATGTTTAACATGTTTTTAACTATTGCCTATTAACATGTTTTAACTGTTTAAAATATCTAATTGATGCTGTCTGCTTCCCGTTAATTTGTCGTTCACATAGCGTTTGTTTTAGTTCTGTCTAGTAATAACGGAAACAAATATGGCTACGGTTTATTTTTTGTTATGGTTTAACGATTGCGTGTCAATATTTTTGTTTAATTTTAAAAACGCCTAATGTATGTCGTCTGCCTCCAGTAAGTGTGTATCATTAGTTCTGTCTGGAATTTGTAGATTAAATAGTTTTGTTGGACAAATTTATGTGAGCGCAAAGAATCAGGTAAGAAACAAAAAGTGAATGCCAATAAAAAAGTGGATACAAGAAAAATCAGTTTTTTAAAGAATATTTCCTCGGTAGATAAATAATGAGCCGAAGGGCCGCATCAGGCATTTAAGAGATTATCTTTAGTGAAAATAGTTTAGAAAATCGGTGGCATAACTGTGGGATTAAGTACTGAAAAGGTTCCGATACACATACGTCGGGAATGATTGGTTTCCGAGTTAAAAGCCATTAAAACATACAGTTGTCATTGTAAATGTGGTTTCATCCAAATTACTTCCCTTTGCACTCGTTCATAGCTAAGGAACTCACCTATATACGAATTTCACAATAAAGACTTTAACACAATAGAGATATAAATAGTGTTAGCTTGACCGTAAGTAACCCTATCCTTATTCTCGTCAACCCTCACAATAATATAGTAAATATCGAGTACGTACAATGGGTGTTATAATTCACCGGGTCTTCTACATATAGAACTGATAATAAGCACACTGATAATTCTTGGTTAAAATGAAACATATATGCATGTGTGTTGGATAATGGCCGTGTGGGAACGGACGCATCTTGTATGTGTTGGAGATCGTTTGGTTTGGCTTGCGCGATTTAGTGCGTGAGGACCCGTGCAGTTGAGTGCAGAATAGGGCTGTTCTCACGGTCGAAACTCACAGGCGTTGACAGGGTCACCACGTTAACGAGACCTCAGATCAAGTATCAATGTGTCACGGGCTTTTGTTTGTGTTGGAAGCTGTGTTTTGTGAGTCTGGGGTTTGGAAGCGAGCCTTACAGTCGACTTTTCTATGGAGTCCTCAAATGAAAAAGGGGGATCAAATTACCTAAGAGACTACAGATTTCTTCTTCCCCCCTCCTCGAATGGCTAAGTACTTAAATTAGGAAGTAACTACGATAAAACAGTAATGTGGTCTCTCCCTCGACGTTAGTGAATATCTCCGACGGCGACGATAAATGACGCCTGAAACAAACAGAATCAAAGTTAAAGATTGTTGCTTTGTGAATGTGTGTTATAAATGTTCTGTTGCACACACCACGGACGGCGAGGTTCACGGCAGAAAGAAAGAAGAAAGAATTCAACCACTAGACGACATCGAGACGGTCCCCCTCCGCGACGAAACGTAAAGGTAGGAGAAATTAAAAGGTATGCAACATATACATTTTGGTGTTAAAACTTACCACTTGTTAAAGCGAGAACTGTCACGACCCATTCCGGGACGGATATGCAACATGTGGATAGTTAAAAATATTGATTATATTTTACTATATACATATATGTATATATATATATATATATATATATATATATATATGTGTGTGTGTGTGTGTGTGTATGTATGTCTGTATTCTTTAAGTTGATAGTAAACGATATTCAATGATATTGTATAAACTCTTTGCCACTTGAAGTGTTGGGATAAAAATAATCCTGAAATAATTTCAATTCTCCCACGTGAGAATGGGGTAACCATGCGCAGATAAAACCAGCAAAGATATGTATAGGACGGAAGTCTGAAGAAGGAACACAAAACACAAGGGTGTAATTTCATATTAATGTAGTAAGAAAGAGAAAGTTGGATTGAGTATTTACAGTTTCAAAAAAGTTCATTTAGGCATTGGTAAATCATAGAGAGGATGGAAGAAGGATGGTTTGAGGATGGTTGCGAAAACGTGGTTCGCGAGAACTTATATGTTTTAGAGTTCTGGTAACGGCGGGAGATCATTCTCTGTGATGCCGTCGTGGGCTGTATCACTGAGAAGACCAGCCGATGTCTTGTTGACTCGAGTAGAGTTCTGGAAAAAGATGGCATATACAAGGGGTTTTAAGGTCTGGCTCACGTGACACCTATACTAAAAAGGGGTTGCAATGCCTGACAGCCAATCCGTGAGGCCCTTAAGGGACATGGCAACAGCCAATCAGTGAGGAGGTCTTTAACAAATTCCAACAGAAGTTTATGTAAATGATGTTCCATACATATTAATTTCTTTCCCGTTACGACTAAATTTGATGCAACGAAAACACTCAAATATTTTCTTATTAACTGATAGAGATCGCATACATTTGCATCTCAATAAACATTTATGGACAGTATATTTTATTTCTATGAATGTTAGTTTGAATGCAAATTTAAATGCGAGAAACTCTTTTTCATTTCATGCTAAGTAATATTAAATAAGTGCCGAAATCTGATTCGGCGGGACCCATAAAAATTATTTATTGCTGACGTTCGCATATTTTAATGTATCCGATTATGAATAAAATAGGTCGGCCTTAAGTTTCATTGTTCCAAAAGAAACAAAGTTCCTGAAGGAAATTCTTGCTGAATATTCCCGTCATGATAAACAATTATCATTCCTGTTCAAGTTTTAGATACCGGAGAGAAAGAAAGTCCAATCTTAGTTTTGTTAAAGTGTTTGCTATACTTATGAGGGCTCTTACAGTTGGCTTTTCTGATCTTAAAACACATATAAAGGGAATCTCTCGAGAAAGGTAGCTGAACCATAGAGTATTTTTCTTCTTCTTCTTCTCTTCTTCTTCTTCTTCTTCTTCTTCTTCTTCTTCTTCTTCTTCTTCTTCTTCTTCTTCTTCTCAAGATGTATTCCCAGGTCAATATGTTTGCTACAATCCATTTTAGCATTTACTCTGTTCCATTTTTATTATTATGGGAAATTATGTTGTTTTTCATGTCCTATTACTGTTATCATAAGCGGGGTAGTCATCTTTGTTTTCAAAACTAATTCTTTCTGTGCAGTATTGTAAACTTAAAAAGTATTCTTAAATATTTGCCAATTCGATCAGCTCTTAAAGATTCTGTACGAAATGTTATATAATAGACATTATAATTAATCTAAGATGATTTGAGGTTTCATGCACGTAATGTAGGGTTTGGTTCAATGTATTGGACTATTCAAGAGTTTCGCTAGTAAGCGTAAGAAGTGAACTACTGTTTGATTGATGTATATTGCTTTTTAATGCATATTGTTTGAACATTTCATGTAATCGTTTTTTAATTGTTTCACATCCTATAAGAAGTTTTTACTGTAAACAGTGCGGTCGTTTCTATATAAACCTACTTCAAACGCGGGGAATGTTTTATGTATCTCATTTAGTAAGAATTATCCAACCAAGTTCGTTGCAAACGCAGAGTCCGCCGAACCTATCAAAATATTAAAATGGTTCAGCGTATTATTTCTGAGCCAATTGTTTAATTGACTTCCCAGCTAGCAATATTACATCTATCTCAGTTGGTGTAAAGTCTGATTTTCTTCTAGTCATAAAAATTCCTTATTCAATAAGATAAGTGAAGTTTATTGGTAATATGAATAAATATCCCAGGCCAGAAATGTAACTTTAGCTTCATTGATTAAATCACTTGACACATTTGAAGACTCCAGAGTGGATATTTGATTTTACTTCTTATTGTTGGCATTATCATATGAAATATTTTACTAAACAACTTATATCAGATCTTGATAATCAGATTATTTTTCTAGAAATGTTATTTTGGAAGTTCTGTTTGTCGTCTTTTAAAGTAAATATTTGACTTCCATGAACTGTAATTTCTGATAATTTTCGATTTTTATTTTCGATAATATTACTTTCTGCCCTCGAATTGATTCTGTTGTTGCTTTATATTTTTGTCACTGCTTATAGATAATAGCTTAATATTGTTGGTTGCTCAATCTATAGAAAGTGTTGTTTTTGTCGACTGGTATTATTATTATTATTATTATTATTATTATTATTATTATTATTATTATTATCATTATTATCATAATCATTATTATTATCATTGTCATTATCATTATTATTATTATCATTATTATTATTATTATTATTATTATCATTATTATTATTATTAGTATTATCATAATCATAATCATTAGTATTATCATTATCATTATCATTATCATTATCATTATTATTATTATTATTATTATTATTATTATTATTATTATTATTATTATTATTATTATTATTATCATCAAGGCTTGTAAATAATTGATTTATACGTTTGAGAGTTTTGAATTCGTATGTTTGTGTTTTTTAAGTTATATTTTAAGTAAATCTAATAATGTATTTTTCGAAAGTATCCTATCCTTCGTTGTATGAAGAATCTTCATAGATTTGAGTCTGTAGAATTTAGATGCGAATATCTCGTTTTTTCTAAGTCTAGGATACAGATTAATACTAGAGGAAAATATAAGCTTAATTGTTAACCTTTAAAGTCAAACAAAGCTACTAAAATTTAACTAAGTAGAATGAAAAGTAATGAAATATTTATTATTTTGCAATGATCATGTCCCGAAAACTTCAACACTAATAACTATACTTGTCTTTGCATGCATATGTTTCGGAAATTTAAATTGTCTTATCATATCACTAGCAAGTGAAGCGATTTGCAATTAGATGAATCTATTAATCAGCACAATAGTTCTGTATCAATAAGATAATCCAATGTAAACTTTAATTGTTCCATTATCATAAACAAAACATAAGACAATTCAAAGCTCGAAAATTTATTTAATATAACAGACAAAACATGTGAGGAAAATACTGCCCAAAATATTCAAAGATAAAAATAGATTCAATGTATTTTAAATATAGGCGAATCAAAGCTTCCGAAATTTTTAAATTCGAATTCAAGCAAATAAAACGAAATTTATATTATTCAGAAAAATTAGCAATTTTGAAATTAAATAGTTTTCATAATTAAAACACTTATAAATACAGAAATAGTAGAAAACTGATTACTTATCTCAAGAAGCAATACACATACTGTTATGGTACCTTACCAAAAACGAACTTTCAGTCTCTCATTAACTTCGGTGGATTGAGGACGTCGGGTTGGGGTAATACCAGTCGAGGATTCGTTCTTGACAATCAGTCCGGCAGGAACTGGACCATTTCGGTTGCCTTTTATCTGCCGGTCTCAGGTATACTGTCCTGGGTTTTTCTAGGAGGTACATTCTCCCAAGCAGTGCCTTCTCTCTTTGGGGTGGATAAAGTTTATTGTTTAGTGCCTGAGGCTCCCTTACCGGGGAATGCCGGCGGGGTTGGCCAGGCTATTTTGCTAGGCCAGAGTGCTCCTTCTTTAGGAGCGTTAGCTTGACTTTTCCCCCACTTCCGACCTTGTGTCAAATATTCCTGCGCTGGGAGGAAATTAAATACCTGGATTCCCCCATCCCGTGCGGTCTTTCTCTAACGTCAGTTGCTGAGAGACTTATGACTGACAATACCAGTCGCAGATTCGTTTTCAACAATCAGTACGGCAGGAACTGGACGATTTAAGTGGCCTTTAACTTGTTCTGGGTAGTCCTAGTATGTCCACCCTCTCAGACCTTGCTCATTTTGGGGTGGTGTAAGTTTGTTGCTTACTGCCCGAGGTGCCCTTCCCGGGGAATGCCGACGGGACTTCCCAGGTAATTTTTTATAGGCCAGAGTGCCTCTTCTTTTAAAAGCGCTATCTAGTCCCCCCACCTTCCCGCTTTGTGCCATATATTCATGCAGTGGGAAGGAATTAAGCAATTGAACCCACCTTAATGTATACAGGCAGTCGAGACTATTCCTCCGTTGTATTATATTGTTTTCCTTAAACCCCGAGTTCGTGTTTACATTCCTGCCCGTTTACAGAGTCACAACAACTGGCGACGAAGTATTCGAACTCACACAGAACACAACTACAATATAAAGAGTTTTTTTGAGAACCTTAAAAATGAGCCCACAACAACTGGCGAAGTGGAATTTCGAATATACACCACCACAACTACTAGCGAATGGTTACAGCAAGAAATTATTGATAACCTCAAAATGGACGCCATATATTAAAGTTCTTAAAAAAGAACAAACATGGATAAATCCACGGCAAATTCAACAGACAACGTCTTAGTTCTAAAAACAGACTTTACTTGTGGAAAACACGTAAAAGACCCACTTATTCTGTTCTCATTTAAGAAAGGTCAGTGATTTTTGTATTGCTATTCCGACACTGTTGTTAATTTTTAACAAGGGAATACATGATTTTTTCTCTCCAAAAAAGAAAAGTGTTACCGCCGAAAGAAACATATTCGAACCGTATTTTAATTTTTTCTCTGACTATAGTTCCGACCGCAAATTCTCCGTTTACGTGAAAAGTCTACTATAAAAAGGTGCTTGGTCGAAGAAAAAAGTTTGATCTCGCTTTCTCTTTTTACAACTAAGATTACGTTTAGCAGCGTAATTTTAGAAAAAAGAAAGTCTATGAAGCCGTATTCGAAAATGACACATTTTAAACATGGAATATCTTTAAGCTACAATAACAGAACTGGTGTAGTTTTAAAAAAAGCAGAGACAGAAATCCGAAGAAATATTTCAAAAGTGTCTACTAGAACATCAAAAGCTACTAGAATAAAAAAGCTAACGAGAGGCTACAAAAACAGAAGACGAAAAAGAAACCGACGAAAAGATTAAAGTATTACTGCAAACAATATCGGTTAGGGTTAAGGTTAGGGTTAGGGACTAAAGTAACGAAAATGATATACTTTCTCGCAGAATGTCGTTTCGAGTACAATTGACTATTTCACTTATTCCCCATACGAGGATAAAACCTCTGCTTAGTATATTAGCAGGTATGAGGATCTATACACAATCGATTGTGAAAATTGTGCACAACCGCTGTGTTATCTTAGGAGGTGCACCCTCTAAGGTCTTGCCTCCCCTCTTTGGGGTGGGGTAAGTTAATGGCTTACTGCTTGATACGTCCGACCGGGGAATGCCAACGGAGTAGCCCAGGCTATATTGTTTAGGCTATAGTGCTCTTTCTTTTAGGGCCGCTAGCTGTATTCTTCCCCCATCTTTCAACCTCGTGTCACATATTGCTGCGGTGGGAAGCAATTACGTACATGAATCAACCCCAGTGCGTTCAGTCTTTCATTAACTTCGGGCTGATGTATAGGTTGATTTTTCCCCTACCTTCCGATCTTGTTTCACATATTGCTTCGGTGGGAAAGTATTACATAGCTGAGAGTTATGAATGGAAACGCTTTTTTAATCCAAGTAACTTTTAAAAATATATTGTTCAGAATTGAGCATTAATAGATACGTAATACGAATCTTACAGAGTAAAACGTGTCTAGTTTTTGTTTATTTAAACTTATATTCATCCCAAACAACGCACGTTGCCACTGAGCCTGTGAATTAGGGGCAATATGCATGAAGGCATCATAAGTGGGCGATTGTGTAACGAGATGTTTGTTCATATTACTTAAATTTATGCATGTTTGTACAGTTAGCGAAACAGGGAGCAGGGAGGGAATTCATAATACTAGCAATTCAAAGAAAATAAGTTTTTTATACGAATCTGGAGGATCTCTTGAGAAAGGGGTAGGATTAGCTGATTGTCGTATTGGTCGGGTGTATTTACGTTGAAGGGGAACCAGAGCAGCAAGTTCGTCGGTACGACATTCCATTGAAATACATGTAAAACAAGCACGAGTGATAAATTACGGCGATGATACAGATGCTGGAGCTACGTAGACAGTATGTGTAGAATGTATTCGATTAGAGACTTGTGTCCCCTTTATGAAGAGCTAGAGGCTTGTAGTTGATGCATACGCCCAAATGTTACAACAATACTTCATTCATGGGTGGATAGTAATTTTTAGGATACTGTAAGGTGTGAGAAACTTTCTATCACGGTAAAGGGAGCCCACTTTATTTGCAGCAGCCTTGGAAGTATGTTCTATGTAATTGTTCCAGTTCATGGTACCTGATAATGTTTGGCCAATGAGTTAGAATGTTGAACACTCTGGCAGGGTGCTAGTAGCGATGGTAATCACTGGTTAGAAAGGTTTCTTCTAATTGTTAAAGGAAATTGGCTTTGTCTTAGTAGCATTCAATGTTACCATCCATTTACAGACTGGAGGACAATTACTAAGTATTTTGCGAGTTCGTTTTACCTACATTTCGGGAATAACGCATGGTGTCATCGGAAAATATACCCATATCAAACAATAAACTCTACAAAACACACAGAAATATATAAAGACTAATATGAATAACATTATTTGTTCCAAATTATTTACTTTCGTTGGGAACAAAAACGTTGGAACGATTTTTTTTAATAGCCCGCGAAAATCTTTTTATTTTACGTAAGTGAAAATGATTTCGTCCGTAAAAAAAGACACGTCATTACTTGAAAATATCCGTCTAGATTCTATCAAGCATGACTAACTTCCCTGATAACTATATAAGTATATATGTGTTTACATGACGACAGCATGCGATTACTTGAAATCGTTTAATAAATTATTGCAGAATATATTATATTTAGAAAGATTACATATCTATAGAAATGATTTCTCACTCTTTTATTTTGTATAATACTAAATCTTACACCATGATTACCTACTGAATAAGAGTTTGAATTACCTACTGAATAAGAGTTTGAATTTCCTACTGAATAAGAGTTTGAATTTCCTACTGAATAAGAGTTTGAATTACCTACTGAATAAGAGTTTGAATTACCTACTGAATAAGAGTTTGAATTTCCTACTGAATAAGAGTTTGAATTACCTACTGAATAAGAGTTTGAATTTCCTACTGAATAAGAGTTTGAATTACCTACTGAATAAGAGTTTGAATTACCTACTGAATAAGAGTTTGAATTTCCTACTGAATAAGAGTTTGAATTTCCTACTGAATAAGAGTTTGAATTTCCTACTGAATAAGAGTTTGAATTACCTACTGAATAAGAGTTTGAATTACCTACTGAATAAGAGTTTGAATTTCCTACTGAATAAGAGTTTGAATTACCCACTGAAGGAGAGTTTGAATTACCCACTGAAGGAGAGTTTGAATTATAAAATCTATTGCAATTCGGAATAAATTGTGTTTCTCTAAGCTAACATGCAGTACATTTATAAGATTCCAGAATTGTACTCCCTCTCACTTACCTCAGCATCTTTTTTGTAGGTATGACTCCTATCGTCGAGAAGAAGAAGCACTTGTTTAGATCATATCAATGAGAAAGAAGAGGCTGATATTTATGTTTTATGATATTATTTTATCTTCATATTGTAGATGATATTTATGTGACGTCCATATGGATTCCTTGAACGTCTGAATTCGAGTTAGTGGGACAATTCAAGCGGTGCCATTTTTCATATCATTTTACATGAAGATAATATTTATTGAAGCTGAAATATTACAATCTCCCGTTGGTGGCCGTCCACGATCGAGCCTACAATACAAATCGATGAATACCAGCATAAAAGCTAACGCGATCAGCACAAGATAACACCGCCATAAAGATACTTTCGGTTTATTCCTAAGGCGGACATAAATGACTGAACAATTTAGTTTGCCTTTATTTGTTCTCATTCAAATCACATACCATTTTATTCTTACCGTATATGTATCCCTTAACATTATAATATCAAAAGAAATTGAGTTATATTTGTTATCAGGTATGTTATGTGACCATTAATACAAATTAATGAGTCAGCCTTGTTTAAAAGTAAGACAGAATGGAAACGGATCCAGTAAAAATAGACAATGGCAAAGTCCTCCCCAATCGACATTAACCACGAATATACACTAGCAAGAGCGTAATGTTAGAGGACGACCATACCTCCACGCACAAAGTATTGCCGACCAAAATTACTGCCCCTGGCCGGGTAATATACGTGGGTTATTGGGATTGATTGTGAATTCAATACCCCCTAAAAACTGCTTTTTTAACTCACACGCGAACGAGAAAAAAAGCCGGTTCAACCAGTTCAGTTTGAAATCCGCACCAGTATACTGATTAATAAATTAAACAATATGAGTTAAACGTTATCATGAGCACGATTCCAAGTTCTTGTTTTAGGGCCAATCCAAATAAACTCTCGTAACTTAAAACAGGCTCAAATTAAAATGTTTCTACGGCAAACATCCGCAGTTGTATTTTCCAAAACATGATTTCAACCACATTCATGTGTGGCTGAACTAATAAGACATGAAACCGTTTCTGCATAAAATTCATCACAACCGATGACGACTTAATATAATCCTCCTATAATGTAGTTACATGTATGTCCATTCTATACATATGCATGATATTATATTTAAATAAACACGCATATTATTTCATTGTAATGAGAATGAAATACCGTATTTAGATAGGTTGCTGAAGATGTCAATTCTGAATTTCATCTAGTTTCTTTTTCTTCTTCTTCGTCGCGTTTCTTTGAAGTGTGTAATCATAAAACAGTTTCACACTTCTTTACGCAGTCCATTTGCATTATTGCAAGAATCTTTCAAGCTGCACCGGTTGCGCAGTAAGGGGAGGACAAGTCAGGGTTGCATCGTATAGTCCTCCGGTTTCATAAAATATGCTCAATATAAAATAGAGCTTTTATATATGACTAGCAGGGGTACCCGGCGTTGCCCGGGGCTCTCCCTCCTCCTCTCCACAAGCAAAATAGGATATTGAACACTTTTCTCCCGGACAACGCTGAGTATTTAGAAAATCAAGACGGCAGATCCCCTCCAGAGTACTACTAAAATCACTCCTACCGATCTCCCCTCCTTGTCATCTGCACAATAGTCCTAAGAGAAACACTACAGTAGCTCTATCTAGGACATTTAGCACTTTTCTCCCGGACAACGCTGAAGCCTCTGGGTCCTAAATTGACGAAGCCCCCCCCGGTGCTGGGTCCTATACTGTAGAAGCACCCCCGGTGCTGGGGCCTATATTGTAGAAGTGCCCCGGTGGCTATACTGCAGAAGCACCCCCATCCCTGTACTGCAGAAGCCTCTGGATCCTATACTGTAGAAGCACCCCCGCTGCCTATACTGCATAAGCACCCATGGTCCCTATTCTGTAGAAACATTCGGGTCCTATATTGTAGAAGCACCCCCGGTGCTGGGTCCTATACTGTAAAGGCACCCCTGGTCCCTATACTGTAGAAGCAGCCCTGGTCCCTATACTGCATAAACACCCATGGTCCCTATTCTACAGAAGCATCCGGGTCTTATATTGTAGAAGCACCCCTGGTTCCTATACTGCAGAAGCCCTTGGGTCCTATAGTGTAGAAGCGCCTCGCCTCCCCTCCCCCCTGGTTCTTATACTGCAGAAGAACACCTGCCCAGGTCCATATACTTCAGAAGCCTCCGGGTGCTTATACAATATATATAAGCACCCCCGCAGGATAAAGATGTTGAACCCCCCCTCCCCCCAAAGAACTATTTTTATTTTAAAAGATATGTTTAGGTTGCTAGGTGCAGATGTGATTGAGCAACCCTTGTTTCACTGTTATTGATAGATCCGGACAGAAGTTATGGGATGACCTGATACAACCGGACAGTGCATTTTTATCAATGAATACATTGGCTGATTTCAAAATCACCAGTAAATAACATTGAAAAAGTTTCAAAAAACCAGACCCGCCCCCGAAAACTGGCCCAGTTGACCCCCAGGGACAGTTTTTTTTTTTGTAATTTTGAGATATTATGCTCGCAGGTGTTGTCCGGTCCTAAAGATATCAACTTGTTGACAGTTTGCCGAGTAGTTTTTGAGGAGTAGCTGGACATACAAACAAACAAACAGACAAACATACAGATTATTTTCATTTACGCAGACATGCCTTCAAAATAAAATTATTTCCAAATCTTAACTTTTTCTAAAGACGTTCGCTAACATGAACGAAATCTCTTTCTCTCTCTCTCTCTCTCTCTCTCTCTCTATATATATATATATATATATATATATATATATATATGGTTATTTTTATTTACACACACATGTACAAAATCTGCGACACTGGCATGTAAATGTTATCCATCAACAGCTATTATAAACTGAGATCTAATCAGGAAGAGTTAGTCCGGTCTTAACCGTAGATCATATTTTGAAAGAATATTTTTTTTCCAAACATGATCTCAGGTTAAGATTGGATTCTAACTCTGCCTGTTGAGATCTCAGTTCATAATAGCTGTTTATCGATACAATCGACATGCCAATGTCGCAGATTTTGTACATGTCTGTGTAAATAAACATAATCATATATATATATATATATATATATACTAATTATTATATATATATACTAACTATTATATATATATATACAAACTCTTATATATATAAATATATATATATATATATTGTGTATTTAGTCAGCGTATTTCCATTTAGGCGAACATTATTAAATAACACGGAGTGGTTTTGTTTGATTCGACTTTTTTTATTTTTTCAATTTTCCGAATTGTCCATCTATAATAAAAAAACAACTAATCCTTACATAGGTTTCACTTCCACAACACTATCCCGAAGACTCACCCTACATCTTTCTGACACTAGCTCTATATGCCAACACCTAAAAAAACATAATTGTACCCCCTCCCAATATAGAAACATCTTTGTTAACAATACAAAAATAATACACCATGATACTAATATCAAAAAATTCAAAAATACTCGAAGCCCTCTACATAAAAACTAAACATCCCACAATTAATAATGTCAATTATGAAACTAGTCGCAACATTTTAAAGTCTCTAGCATAATAATTAACATTACCAAATTCTTAGCCATTAGGTAGTTATGCGTTTGAATTGTATGCACTTTATTTAACGTCATCAATTTCTTAACGGTTTAAACAGTCACACTTTTAAATCTCCCATATGTGTAGAACGCCATCACGCTCTCATGTACATTTCAGCATTACTACGCTTTTTCAAGTTATAATCTACTCGCCGTTATAATTCAAAAATGAGCACAACAGTAAAGTCATAATTTGTAAAGACACTAAAACTAATACCGCCTGAAGATGATTTGACGATTCAAATCGAAAGTACTGGCAAAAAAGAATGGAACAAGAAACCCATGGATCATATTTATATCAATTTGACCGAAACATTAGATGGACAATTCGGAAAATTGAAAAAAGAAAAAAGAAGTCGCATCAAACAAAACCACTCCGTGTTATTTAATAATTTTTGCCTAAATATATATATATATATATATATATATATATATATATATATATATATATATATGGGGTAAGATGAACGATAAGTCATGAAAATGAAATGCCGTTGTAGAAAAAATGTGTGAAAAATAACAAATGGCAAACCGATTAAAATGCAGGAGAAAACAAAAACAAGAGATTTGACCGGTTTCGTTTCTGTTAGCGATGGTCTTCAGAAAAAGTTAAGATTTGGAAATAATTTTATTTTGAAGGCACACACATGGGGGAAGGAAACAGTGAAGTCTTCTCACATGATCCAATCAGATCATCTTTTCCTTCATCGGTGTGTTTTCCTTCAAAATGAAATTATTTCCAAATCTTAATCTTTTCTGAAGACGTTCGCTAACACGAACGAAACCGGTCAAATGTCTTGTTTTTGTTTTTCTCCTGCATTATTATCTGTTTTCCCGTTTTCGATTTTTCATACATATATATATATATATATATATATATATATATATATATGTATATATATATATACATATATATATATATATATATATATATATATATAATATGTATATACACATATCTATATATATATATATATATATATATATGTGTTTTTTATCTACATGTGTATACGTTTCATTACGAGAATCGTGAGTGTAGTAAAGACTTATTTACACCTGTCGTCGGAGTCGAACCTCGGAACACGAGTTATATATTAAACTCAAATGTCAACGTCATTTGTCCTCACGGTCTTTGTCAATAACTCGGTAAATCAGCGTTAATTTACTCCATGTGGAAAGGCAGCCGTCTTAGTCAAATGACATATATATATATATATATATATATATATATAATGTATTATTATTACTTTACACTAATGAACAAAGACGAGAACTCTTCATATAGTTTCCGCACTTATGGCTTACTGACACCCGCGCTGCCCCCGACTAAGTATATTCATTTTATTTGATTCACATTTTTTCTGAAATTTACAAAATATTTGATAAAAATAGCCAATATTTTTTTTTAATTATATTGTTTAAATATTTTTAAACAGAACTGAATTGTATTTTTTTTATTTTTTACGATATCTTTGGTCAGAGATTAAAAAGCATCACCAATGTTATATGTTTCATCTAGGTATTTTTATCGAGAATATAGTTAGAAGTATTACGTCGTATTTCTTTTCATATTAAGTTGTCAAAATTGTCCCTAGGAAATGAAAATCGAGTTACATGTTTATTAAAAAATGAATCGGTAACCAAAAAAGATATAAAACTCCGGTCGATGTATTTTTCCCGAAGGAAAGTCTCGCTGCGCCAAACTGAATTCTATTTTGATTAGTTTCTATTTTAATTTCAATTTTGATTAGTTTCTGTTTTAATCTTCAATTTATTTTCAGATTCATCCATTTTTCTACGTTTTGATACTTGTCTGTAATAAGACCCGAAACTATTTTGTGAGTATAGGTGTGAAACATTATACAAATATATATGTTTGAAACATTATACATTAATATACGTTTCAAACGTTCTGCAATAATATAAGTAATAGAAGCATCATGCAATAATACAGGTTTGAAAACATGATACAATAATATAGGTTTGAAACATTATACAATAATATAGGCTATATAACCATTATACAATAATATAAGTTATATACATATTATACAATAATATACGTTTAAAACATTATGCAATAATATAAGTGATATTAGCATTGTACAATAAGATAGGTTTGAAAACAGTATACAATGATATAGGTTATAAACATCATACAATTATGTAGGTTATATACACATTATACAATAATATAGGTTTGAAACATACAATAATATAGGTTTGAAACATTATACAATAATATAGGTTATATGAACATTATACAATAATATACGTTAGAAACATTATTTAATAATATAAATTTGAACATCATACAATAATATAGGTTATATAACTATTATACAATAGTATAGGTTTATAAACATTATACAATAATATAGGTCATATAAACAGTATACAATAATATAGGTCATATAAACAGTATACAATAATATACGTTTAAAACATTATACAATAATAAAAGTTTGAAACATCATACAATAATATAAGTTTTAAACATTATACAATAATATTAACATTATACAATCATATACGTTTTTAACATTATACAATAATATATGGTTTCAAACATTATACAATAATATATGGTTTGAAATATTATACAATAATATAGGTTTTAAACATGATAGAATAATAGATGTTTTAAATGTTATACAATAATATACATTTTAAACATTATACACTAATATAGGTTATATAAACATTATAGAATAATATAGGTTTGAAACAGTATACAATAATATACGTTTGAAACATAATACAATAATATAGGTTTGAAACATGGTATAATACTATAGGTTATATAAACATCATACCATAATATAGGTTTGAAACATTATACAATTTGTGTTGAACTAATAAACTTCAGCCTGTGTCTGACTTGTCCACACAGTTTTATTCGTGACTCTTTTAAAATCGTTTTTTTTCTCACCGATAAATGATAATGGGGGCATTTTGGTTATTATAAAACTTGTGGGAGTGTTAAACCTGAATTCACACTCACCGGATCGCAACTCCTCTAGCTTTCCTATGGTGCGTTATCTAAAAGATAACGACTACCAAAGCAATACTAAAGACTAACACTTCCATAATTGATGTTACTAAAAGTAAGTAGATTTGTATTTTCTCAAGTAAATTGAGACTTGCTCACAAAGGCTATTAGTGATGAACGCCATCTCCTTCATGGACGTAAACCAACGGTTCAACGACTGAAGTTAATGAGAAGCTTCTTTAGCCATGTCAGGAAGAGACCGGACTACAGCTGTTGACCAGCCGGCTTCAGTAGGCCTCTCTTCCTACTGACATGGGAATCCCCTAACTGAGGTCCTTTTACTCCGTTCTAGAGGAACCCTGGCTCCAGTGGTAAAACATTCTAACCGCCTGAGAACGGGAATGGGGCGATAAAAATTTTCAATGAGTAGATGAAGCTACAAAACTTACCCAACCATGTGTGAATGTAGACACTATCCTCGAGTGTCTTCGCTCTCTCTTTACAAGGGTTTGTCGGGACAACCGGACATGAAGATACTTCTCCCTATACAGGTTGTAGTCTGACGTATTACCATCAGATTAGACACCTTGCCCGAAATATGTACGATTTTTTACCGCCTAAATATATATTAAGTAACGTAGTTTTGTTATTGTTTTACTGGCGATCGTCTAGGTGAGGGAAGAGATCCATCTATATATTTTAATATATGAAACGATGCAAAGTAAAAGCTGTTGTATTTAATTAATGGTAGAATTGCCACGGTCTATATACTTTATTCAAACTAATTTATTCTTTAATTAACTTCGGAATTATCACAGGTCCGCGTGCAGGAAGAACTATTATCCGTAACTATTAGGAAGAGATTTCGATCGGACGGGTTTGTTACCCCCGCTACTGCCAAACGATATTTACTCATGTATAACTGTCACGTCATAACCCTGTTAGGAATTCAATAGAGTATTCTTATTCGTTTATACTTCCTTTTCGGCATTTCCTTGTTTCAATACCTCCACCATTTGAAATAAAAAAAAGAAATCGACATTCGACGGAACGCGTACGATTTGAATAAAATATCAATACGCAGATAACATTATGTTATATATTTCATTTGACAGTTCCACTCGAAATGACCTATTAATGTCGCATAATTCGGAGGTCACCTTCGAGTTGACCCCTATGTAATCATTTACACATAAACGTTCGATCAACTCAAACTTATACCTTGTTTTCTGTCTGGCGTTTCTCTGTGTGCGCGTTTTGTTACTCTCATTACTGAGGTTACTTCGTTGTATATTACATTGACTAATTAAGGGAACATTCATGATTACGCATGTTACATTAATTATAATATATAAACAAGTTGATCTTAAAAGACGAATTGTCTATTCTTATCGACCGCTCTTGATTGTCTAGTGCGGAAAAGCAAAGGTGAGACAGACATATATATATAGAGAGAGAAATTAAGAGATAGAGATAGAGAGAGGGAGACACAAAGGAGAGAAAGAAAGAAAGAGAAAGAAATAAAGAAAGAGAGACAGAAAGAGAGAAATACAAAAAGAAAGAGACAGAAATATAAACAAAGAGAGAAGGAAAAAGAGAGAGAAAGAAAGAGATAGAAAGAGGCAGAAAGAGAGAGACAGAAAGGGAGAGACAGAAAGAGAGAAAGACAAAAGGAAAGAGACAGATAGATAAATAAAGAGAGAAAGAAAGGGAGAGAGAAAGAAAGAAAGAGACAGAAAGAAAGAAAGAGGCAGAAAGCCAGAGACATAAAGGGAGAGACAGAAAGAGAGAGAGAGACAGAAAGAGAGTTCGAGAGATAGATAGATAGAGAGAGAGACAGAAAGAGAGAGCGACAGAAAGAAAGAGACAGAAAGAGAGAGATAGAGAGAGCTAGAGAGCAAGAGAGAGAGAGAGAGAGTCAGAGAAAGAGAAAGAGACTTATATTACGCTCACGCTTAATTAGTTTATGTTGTTTGCCCGTCTTCAAAATTCGTTTCACTCGTCGAGGTTTACATCGAGAGTCGTAGTTATTAACATTCGCGGCTAACGTCGTTTCATTCCGTCTATTTTTATTCACTTTCTATTCTCACGAACTCCAGGTTATTTAAGACACGATCGACACTCTAACCTCATCTGATTCTTTGTCTAGAACTGATCCTGTTTACAATATAACATCAATTATTTATGCATTCAACATTTATACTTCATGATGTTCCTGCAACGTATTTTTTGCATGTTGTACTTTGTTGAAGCCACATATCAAAGACGGTAAAATTGCTAAAAATCTTTTGTAAGTCAATTTCATTTTTATAGTAATATGTTTTAGCATTTATTATTGTTATTATTAGCACTAGTACCTACTAATATTTGACACTAATTTCTTTTTGTAACACTATTCTTAAATCTACACAATTCCATCCTAAAATTATCGACGCTAGTGATAGTCTTAATCTTGCAACATCTTTCAAAATAATCTTGCTCTATTAGCAAATAAATTCAATTAGTTAATAGATTTCATTTTGGAAATTCTTGAATTTTTATTTGTTATACAAAAAGTTCTGATGCGTTGTTTGGCGAACTCGACATTTTTCTCGGATAACAGTAGAGAATCTTATAATCTATATTAGTTTCTATTTGGATTTGTCTATCATATTTTTGGTTTGGTTTTATTTCATTCTTTTTGTTGCCAAACATGCAACTTTTTGCTTCCATTTTGATTAAATCTCGACCATTTCTAAAAACGGTGCAAAAACAAACAAACAAAATAACTTCGCATGATTCCTTGCGTCGGGATTCATAATAAAGTTAGCAATTTATGTTTCGTTTTGCTCGCGGCGTTTTCAGAAACCTTCACAGTTAACGATATTTTTTCTATTTTGTCCATATCTCTTCGTGTGTAAAACATCTGATTGTAATGAGTTTTTCTTTCTCCATCTATATGTCTTCTTCTCTCTATTTATGTATATAGTTCTCTCTTTGCCGTAGGTATGGTGTTACATAAGCATATTGAATTTTAAAAATAGCTGGTTTTCCTAAGTAATGAGATTTTTATTAAAAAGTATCTTGGAGGGGTTTTGTATGGATAATTTATTTTCAGAAATAAATATGAGCTGTATAAGTAAGTAATTTTAATTTGTCAGACTTGTATATTTATATGAATATAATGAAACTTGCCATATCGCTGGTAATACTGGTTCGTTTTCTATTAAACATGCATTTTTACACTAATTCGACATGTAGACAATCACAGATGTGGTAGACGTCAATCCACTACATTAGTGATTGCACAGAGAGTATTTTGAAAATCTTGAAAATCACTAATATCTGTGATATTTTCTTAAATAACTTCATATCTTTTCTTATTCCGTCTCGTCAATTAAGGTCTTCTTCGATGTTCTTGAAAGTATTCAAGGAAATCTGAAGCATATCGTTGTCTGTCAACGTTAGAAATTGAGCTTTGATAAACGTGGGAAAACGAAAATGTGGAATGCTGTGATTAAAAAAAAAATGTTGTAAGTAAAGAGAACTCGACTGCAGAGCGGATGGAGCAGACTGCATAAAATGACATCTTAAAATGTGTGTTTTAAAAACAAACTGATTTTTTCGTTTTTACTCATCTCAGCATTTCCTGGCACCGACTAAGATTAATAACGTAACACATATCTGTAATTATTTGTCGGCGTTTGTTAAATAAAATTCCTTTCAGCGTTAACATGTTCATTCTTTTAAAATTCTTCCGAGTTCAGCTCTAAACGGTTTTCCACGCTCAGGATCTCCACAGATCCTAAGAAAAATAAGTGGATAATTTATTTTCAGAAATAAATATAAGCTGTCTAAGTAAGTAATTTTAATTTCTAAGTAAGTAATTTTAATTTCTAAGTAAGTAATTTTAATTTGTCAGACTTGTTATATTTCGTATACTTTCCAGCTATCACAAAATCAATATAATGAAACTTGCCATATCGCTGATAATACTGGTTCGATTTCCATTAAACATTCATTTTTATACTAATTCGACTTGTAGACAATCACAGAGGAGGAAAACGTAAGTCTACCACATCTTTAATTTTCTCAAAAGTATTTTGAAAATATTGGAAATCATTAATATCTGTGATATTTTCTTAAATACTTCATATATTTTCTTATTCCGTCTAGTCAATTAGTTTCTATCTTCGCATTTCTTTTATGTTCTTGAAAGCATTCAAATACATCTGAAGCATATTGGTGTCTGTCAACGTTCGAAATTGAGCTTTGATATTCGTGGGAAACGAAAATGTGGAATGCTGTGATAACAAAATAGGAAAATACTTTTGTAAGTAAAGAGACATCGACTGCGAAGCGGATGGAGCAGATTGCATAAAATGACATCTTAATATGTATGTTTTAAAACAAACTGCTGTTTTCGTTTTACTTTCCCAACATTTACTGGCATCGACTAAGATAAACAACGTAAAAAAATATATGTACTTATTTGTCGGCGTTTGTTAAAAAAAATTTGCAGTAACTAAAGATGTTTCCTTTTAGCGTTAATATGTTCCATCTTTTTAAATTCCTCCGAGTTCAGCTCTAAACGTTTTTCCACCCACAGGATCCACACATATCCCGAGACAAATAAGTAACACTTTCCGTATTCAGTTGCAATTGAGTGTTACTCTGAAATAAATGCAAAATTAGTGTTCTATTTATTTAAATAGAAGAAACAGATGAGGAATACAATATCAGCCACCATCTATAAAAATGAAGGTTTTCTAAATGATTTAATTGCTTACTGAACACCAGTAAATTAAGACAGGAAAGTAAAAATTCTATAAAAAAAAAGTTCGTTCTTACGACGAGGTTTCTATTCGTCATTTAAATATTTGATAAAATAGCATTCGACTATAAGTACAATATCGAAAGTTTAAGTTGATATGAAACAAATATTTATTTTTTTAACGAAGAAATAACAGCGGTTCAAATAAGTGTTTAAATGAAAAAGTTACTCAAATAATTTTTTTTTTTAAATTTACGAAAATTAATTATACATGTTTTTTTACTCATTATTATTGTTGCTTTCGCATGGGTTTGGGCAGGGTTAAGCATTAGAGTTAGGGCGATGGTTAATGTTTGGGCAGGGTTAGGAATGAGGGTTAGGGCAGGGTTAGGGTTTGAGCAAGGTTAGGAATTAGAGTAAGGGAAGGGTTAGGGTTTGGGCAGTGTTAGAATTAGGGTTAAGGTTTAGGCAGGGTTAGGAATCAGGGTTAAGGCAGGGTTAGGGGTTGGGCAGCGTTAGGAATTAGGGTTAAGGGCAGGGTTAGGGTTTGGGCAGAGTTAGGAATAAGGGTTAGGGCAGGGTTAGGGTTTGGGCAGGGTTAGCAATTAGGCTACGGGCAGGGTTAGGGTAAGGGTTTGGGCAGGGTTAGGAATTAGGGTTAAGGCAGGGGTAGGTTTTAGGGGTTTGGAAGGGTTAGATTTTGGGGTAAATGCGGGCTTAAGGTTTGGGCAGGGTTGGGAATTAGGGTTAGAGTTTGTGCAGGCTCGTTTGCAGACGTCAAACATTTACTTATCAAGTTTAGATGTCGTCCGCTTATTCATTTCAATCATTAATTAATTTTCTTGCAGTTTTGTTGAATAACCACTTCGGGGCTGTTCGGCGTTTTACGGAAAACGCCGGAAAGCACCGCCGCCGTGGGGCTTTTAGCACAATCTAACAAAGTACCCAAACATGACTATTTCAGCATTGGTACTGAGAATATATTATTGTGCAAAAGAAGTGTAAACGACACTGGCTAAGTCGAAATTATTTATTTTAGTTTTAATTTTAATCATGATTTTCATTTTAAATAAAATATATCATTATTTTAGATAATATTATTTCAATTTAGATTCTCTAAACTTTTACTAATATTTCGTTTGAACACATCTATTTTCACCGTTTGTAAAAATGAACCCAAATTTGTAAATTCTTTCGAATTGACTTATTTTTACATGTTGCTTAATTTATTCAAATGTAATAATTTTAATTCGAATAACTTTTTGCGTGTTTATTTAAATTTTATTTGTTTTGATTTATTTTAGTTAATTTGTTTTTATTTAAATTAATGCGAAACTTATAATTTAGAAAAAACAATCAGTCAATTAAATAAGTGAAATGATCCCTTCTTCAATTAAAAAGTATGCCGATTTTCTCGACAGATTTGTATTTCTACGGATCGCTGTGGTGACGAGTGGAGTGATCGGCTCTGCCCCGCACAGCTTCCTCGACAACCTTGGTCTATTAATGACGCCTCTCTATCGTCATTATTTGTGGAAACGCCTTGAGTCTGCTCTCGGCCTGCCAAGCCAGTCGGACATATGAATAAAACTATTGACTGTGATACGATTATATATAAGGAATCAGGATTTCTTGCTACTGAACTAAACAATGTTCCATTGACGAATAAGAGATTTATTAATTAATATGTTGAAATAAATTTCATTATTTGTTTATAATTAAACAAATTAAAAATATTATTTGCAAAAATAAAAAATGATTTATTTTAGGATTTTTCTTTTTAATATTAGAAGAAATAATTCTGAAAATTAAATGAGTGACATCACCACTTTTTAATTAACTGATTCATCTTTTCATTTACTGTTTTTTTGTTTTTTGCTTTTATTTTTCTATAGAAGGATAAAAAAAGCGTGGCACAACGGATATACGTGCTGAGTAATATTCAGTTCTAAGTGATAGTTATCTGGAGGTTGAAGGTTCAATCCTCAATACAGGCGATACGAAGAATAGAATTATAATATACGTAGACTTCTACGAGACGAAACGAGAGCAAATAATGATTTCAGTTCGAAATTCCGTAGTTCGACATAAAGATTCCCGAGACGTATTTAAAGAAGGTCGGAAATTACATCGGCCGGAACCTTATGAGAATAACATCAATGATGAGAACAGTAGTCCGAATAATCTGAATAATCAAAATGACCAATCCCCATCTACAAAATTCCGAAACATTCTAAGTAGTGTTCTGGCAATCTTATTTCTAGAATTTCTAGAAACGGGACTTCATAGAAGTCGAGGTTTCAACTGTGAAATAAATGGAGATATATTTTAAAAGTAGATTCAGTTCTTGCTAGTTTATATGAAATTTAATAGATCTGAGAAAACGTATAACTATTTACAAATATAACGGGGGTAGCATGCGCTCATCCTGTCAGTCATGACCGGGTAGAAGTCTTGTATTCTTAACTGCCCGCACTGAGGATCGAACCTTCGACCTCCAGAAGAGTGTCTCTAAGAACTTTTATCAATACTAAATAAATGATTCCGTTCGAAATTCTGTAAATACTCCCGAGTTCGACAGAAAGGTTTCCAAGTTCGACACATACACCTGAACGAGGTTACATCGGCCGAAACGTAAAAATAACACTCGAGATGAGAACAGTAGTGGCAATAATAAAAATAATTTCCATTTATAATATTATTTCTATTATTAACAAATCTTTCATATTTTTACTGTTTTGTTTGTATCTCTACGCAATGTATGTAATACTAATATTGGTATTTATACTATTATGGGTTCCCCATTCGGACCGATGTTTTGAGGCATTTCCGTCCGTCTGTCCGGATTTTTCTCCGCAACCATCCATTGAATTTCTCTGAAATGTTGCATGAAGTTGTAACTTTGGTCAGGTTATAAAGTGACATTCTCTGATTTTTGAAAATAAATCTGGTTAGCCCCCCAGGGGGGCAAAAGTCTCCGAAATGGCAAAAAATAACATTTTTTGCCCCATAACTTTTCATCCATCAATTCAATTTCTCTGAAACTTGGCCAAAATGTGGAGGCAATTGTTCCGAATAGAACATACGTATCGCTGACATTGGAACAAATCTGGTTCGCGCCCCCAGGGGGTCAAAATCCTCCAAAATTGTAAAAAAATGACCCTTTTCTCCCATAACTCATCAATTCAATTTTTTTTAAACTGGGCCAAAATTTACAGGCAATTGTTCTGGATATAAAATGAGCATCCTTGACCTCAGAAACATTCTGATTCGCGCCTCAAGGGGGTCAAAGGGGGCGATGGTCAAAATGCCCCAAATTGCCCAAATTTATTTTATTTTACATTCGCCACATCGAGTCACATACAGAGGGGGACCACGCACGTGAGACTTGTTTCTTTTATTAACAAATCTTTCACATTTTTACCGTTTTTTGTATCTCTACTCAAAGTATGTAATACTAATATTGGTAAATTAAAAAGGAAAGCCAAAAAGTATATTATTTATGTATTCATCAACGTGTCATCTTTATTGTGAGACTCCCTCATTATGAAGAACAATGTAGAAAAAATAATTACACAATTTTCAAATTTGATCTGATTAGTTTATTTATTTATTTGTGAATGTATTTATTTCTATTTATTTGACCATCATTATTTTACCAATAAGCATACACGCATATGCATATGCATATACTAATATTTGCTTTTCGGTTCGATTGAAGATAACATGAACAGGGATTGAACTCACGGCCTTTAAATTACGAGACGTCTGCGCTTCATACATAACTTTCCCTAATTCTCTTTTTAACACAACGCCGGATCACATTCTTCTCTCATCTAATGCATTAAGTGTACAGACAACTAACAAACCTGGATGATTGATAGCTAGAACACAACTTTGCTAGTTTTGAGATGAGGAAGTATAAGAGTTTTAACATTAAATACAGATGTGCATGTATTTTAACGAACAAAAAACGTACGTTTACACATACCTATTAGGAGTTGGAAGCAAATATGAAACAAATAATTTAAAACTAATTTTCAAAAATAATATTCTTCAAAACAGGAAACTAACTAAAGTGCTTCTTAATATGACGTAATTCGTCTACGATATTGTTTGGTGGAATTCATTTTGAGGTGTTTTGAAAATAAGAATTAAAATTGTACTGCCCTGTACAGATATTGAACTTAACACTTTCAGATTAGAAGAGGTTTGGGTTGATTGTTCGCGCTTCCCATAATCGACACTTTATATCATACATTTCAGATTTACATCATATCTACTTTCATTTGCTCTGTAGTCGCACTATTGGATAATGGCACATGAGAATGGACGCATCTGTCGGATATCGAATTTGACTTGCACGATTTGTGACGAAGTCATCTCGTGCAAGTTCGGTTCGGTGTTGTTCTCACGGTTCGGGTGACATTGACGAGTCGTTAAGTTCAGAGGTTAGATCACACCTGCGTGATCACGAAGTTTCGTGACGTCAGAGTGTTTCGCTGTGAGAAAACTAAATTAAGATTTCATCAGTTCTTGCCTGGAAGCCAACGAAAGAACATCGAACGATACAATGTAGCTGTTACAAGCTTAAGGGATTTGAATCCCAACATAAGTAACACAGAATGAATCTCAAATTTCCCTCCCTGTGCAAGCGAGTAAATAGTTTAGAAATTACTAGCGTATCCCCCCTCTCTCTCTCTCTTCTAAACAACAATCGATCATTGTCCTCTATTAGCTAGTAAATTTTAAAAAATGGCTCGAATTAAAAATAACAGTAAAAGCTTTGTTGTACTTTATTGAAGAAAAAGATTAATCAGCCCACGAAGAAATCGCCAGGATTTTGAGAAAAAACGAAGATTATGACGGCGGCGAAGGCTAACTGTGGCAGCGACAGAGGATAGCAGGCGACACAGTATCAAGCTACAGACAGTACAAATAGTCGGGACATCGAAGCTGCGACAGCGATTAAGGTTAGTACAAATAGCTGCAGCGGCGACAGGTGACAGCGATAAGGAACGCACACGGCAGTACGAATAGTTCCCGGGCTGTGGGAATTCGCCGAATCAAGAAACGACACATCGCCCCATTTCAGATCCACGGACGAGAGCTTCTTCTTCTACGACGACCAAGAGATTCCGACACAACGTATTAAGAACTATTATTAACTTTATTATAAAATCAGTCAATGTTACAGCACTTGTTACAACCCATCTTGTCGGGTTAGGGTTCTCGATTATATAAAAAAAATATACACTTACAAACCTTCAAATCATCAGTTTCAATGTGCCACTACATTATTATTGTAAAATTAATATTGTAATTTATATACCCCCTGGGGTAAACATGCATGGAGATCCAGAACTGGTATTTGTTTTAAAAACAGCACTGTAACTATTTCAAGCATCAGTCAGCAAGATGCCTTTTTCTGTCGTTCTAACTTTTCTTTTTATTCAATCTTGAGAGAGAGAGAGAGAGAGAGAGAGAGGGGCGGGATGGTGCGTTTTTAAAGAACACTCTTTTCAAACTTTTATTTGTTCTTATCCATGTTCCCGAGCGACGTCGGATACCCCTGCTCGTTTATAATCAATGAGTAATCATCATTTCCAATGAAATAAATAACTGTAAGTTGATATCGTTTATTGTATTTAGAGAATGCCCTTTCAACATATCTGATAGTCTAAACAGAAACACTCAAATACTGATATAATGACGTCAGCAGAATAGTGCTCATTTCCAAAGACTCTTCACACAATGGTAGCGACATTTATTTCCCCTTTCTCACAAACTAAACACGTCTGAAATATTTAATAATAAACCATTGTGACGATCTTCATGATGATAATAAGTTATTGTTTTGGTTGCCATTCTTTCACAGACAAAGATTAACAGCCACGATAACTCGTTCGAATCCCTTCTCGATATTATAGCGTCGCGACGAGTGAAGGACGCCATTTTGAATTAAGATTTACACACAATCTGTAATTGATTACAAATTCAACTTGCATAACAATGACACGAGTTCATACAAATGAATAGTGATTTCAATAACTTTGAACGTTCTATTTAGAGAAAGAGAGAAATAAACCTCACAATTTGTAAGAAAAAATGCACAAGAGAAAAGACGTAACGCATACACATTGCAGGGATAAGTTGGTACTGGCAACTTATTAGCGGTATTTCATTTTGAAGACAGGAGACACAAATACTATCGTTGTGTCAGAGTTCGCGGCGAACAAATTATTTTATTGTATTTATAATTACGAAATACAGAGAGCTTCTCATAAAAATGCATATTGTTCGACATCCGATCAGACGGAGATAAAACAGCATTTTTTCTAAAACATTCTTTCGAAAGATTTAATTCTTTACATGTTTTTATTGTGTTCACATAGCTTTAACATTGTATTGTTTAATTGAACGTTTGGATACTTTTCTTTGGTGAAATAGATTTTAGTGCATTTAATAACAAAATTAAACGTGACTTTTTTCGAAAATAATTGTCGATTTTCTACTCGAATTCTTTAACGAAAATAAAAAATTGTTCAACATGTTTTACACACAAACGGTAATCTTTCACACCGACGTAAATATACGTTTTATTTTACAATCGGTTGTAGCAGATAATCTACAGAGTTCATTTTTAACATTAGAAAATAGTTTTTATGTGTTTATATCCGGTTAAATATCATTAGACAGTATTGTAATTCAATAAGTCTATACCCAATCTTTAAAAAAGTGAGATCGTATCCATATGTAACTTTCTTTTTTATTTAATCTGGAGAGAGACAGGATTGGGCGTTTTTAAAGAACACACTATTTTCAAACTTTTATATTTTCTTATCCATGTTCCCGGGCAACATCGGATACCCCTGCTCGTTGATAATAAATCATCAATCATAATTTCCAATGAAATAAATAATTTTACGTTGATATTGTTAATTGTATTCAGGGAATAGTTTTTATGTGTTCAATCCGGTTAAATATTATCAGACAGTATTGTTTGTGGCAGACGCTACTATGTTGCGAATTTCTTTCTTTGTTTACTCAGCCCTTCTTAGTCTCTGGTGTAGAGAAGATGGGTGATCTCGGGAAAGCACGTTGGCCGAAGATTCCGGCCAATCAGTGACTAATAACAGAAGTCACGCACCCTTCTTTTCTTCTCTCTCTCTCTTTTTCTACCGCTTTCCGGTCGAATGCACACAGAGGAGATCGTCGACCCCCCCCACCTGGCTCTAACGAGGAGGTTGGGGAGGTAAAAGCTAAGAAGTAGGTAATCTCTTTTTATGCCTACCATAAATAACGAACTATTCTGTCAGGCAGACACATTACAATTGCCACACAAAAATACATCAAAACATGCTCGCATATTACACATTCGTACAAACATGAACAACTGAAACGAACGGAACATTTCACTCGTACAAACGGAACTTTTTCACTCCTTAAAATTATGAACTCTACAAAATGTCTTAGTCAAATAAATTGTTTTGTTTTAATTATTGATTTTACAAAATACAATTCTTGTGTGTAGCTTTATTATTCCTTAGTTTTCTTTCTAAAATAATTTTGAAATAATAATAATAGTTTTCCTTCTCCCATTGTTTGTTTAAATCTGTTAATTTTATCCACACGTGATCGGTCCACTTCGACGAAAGCCACACGTGGTTGGGACACTTCGAACAGTGAGCATGACATGCTGCTATAAAGGCATCCATCCCATAAGCATTTGTTCGCTCATCCATCGCCATATTGGTATATCCTTTGTTCGTACCCCCGGCCATATGTTCATCCTTTAAAACGAGGAAGGTCGTAAATAAAGTACATATCTGAGAGATGATGAAAGTAGAACTGTTTAAAGGTGGAGTGATGTAAATTAATATTATTTCAAAAACAGCACTGAAACATCAGTCAGCAATATTTTTTTCTTTCTTGCTTACTTTCTTTTTTGGCTGACCCTGGAAAGAGAAGAGTGTATATGAAAGATGAAAAGGAGACATAATTGAGTTTGATTAATATTTGAAATTACCCCCAACTGAATATTCAAAGATATGACAGCCTTTTATTTCGACTTATGAAGAAATATAGAAGAACAAGTGGGACAGAAGGAAAAAGAAAGAACGAAAAAGTGTATAGTATGACATAACACACTAGTTTAATAAATATAAACATTCTAAAAGTTCTTTCATATGTAATAATAGACATAAAATACTGATACAACTGGTCATTGTCGGTCTAGTTATCACTAAAAATTTAAACAAAACTACATCTATTTCTTATGTACTTGAATGAATGCTTTTAATTTTCCCCCATCACATGCAACGTAATGGGTTGATTTCAGGTTCATTTTTGCAACCCACTTCCAGTGAAGCTTTGTTTTTGTGTGTATAATGTGTGATTTTCCTGCCATTTCTAGCCATTCCTTACATTCATTTTACTCTTTGACTCTTATGTTCTTGCTAATCTCATTAACGCAATGTTGATCATAAAAAATGGTAATAAAGGCGAACAAAGAAAAACTAAAAGCGAAAAATGTGTAATAAAAAAGTGTAAAAACTATAAATAAATTGTTTTTATTTGAGATATAAACAGCCATAATATAAATGACTGTCAGAAAACAATGGAGAAAAAACAAATAAAACACCAGGACGGAATTAAATGTATGATTGAATATAATAAACAGCACTTCAATTGTCGATAGAATAAGAAAATATATAATGTACAAACTATAAATGGCGCGAATTATGGTTGGTTCATCATTAAATTGCTCACCAACGTTTACACAAAAGTCCTCAAGACATGAATATACACTCACAACCTTAAATTATAATCGTAAACAGTAAATGTTTATCGGTCCCCATCGGCAGCCATGTTGAAAATATATTCAGGCAACACTTTGAGAATGACTGGATGTTAATCAATAACTAAAGCGTCACATATTTTTCACATATTTTCATTTATTTTTATTTTCTATAAATCACACTCATGACATTTGATTTATTATCAAATAAGTCTCTAGTGATATGAGAAATAAAACAAAGTAGTCAATTTCGTTAACTTGATATATATATATATATATATATATATATATATATATATATATATATATATATATATATATATATATATGGTAACCTTTTAAAATGCTTAACGGAATGCGATTTTGTTATGTGATGCTACTCCTACGTCGCTGAATTTAAATCGTCAATGACTTTCCTGAAACAATACGAAAACCGTTCTTCTGCGCGTTTCTACGCCGTATTTTTAATCATTCTCTTCTTATCAGCTGTTTGTTAATTTCCTTTTGACACCTGAAGATTATTCGACGAAGAATTGAATACGTTCGTGAAACCTATGGAACATATAAATGTTCCATAGTTTCACCAACGTTTTCAATTCTTAACTTTTAATACAAAAAAAGATCATCAGAAAATCTTTAAAATTAAAAAAAGTGTAAATAAAGAGACGAATTATGTTTTTATCAAAAATGTTAGCATATATATATTTGAAAACAGTTTTGCAATCGGACATTTGCTTGCATTCGGGCAGCGTTTTGCCTTGTTTTTCCTCAGAATCTTTATTTTACTTTTTCAAATTTTAAATCTTGGCCTTTGCCAACTTATCTATCCCAGCAATTTCCTCTGATGATTTTAAAAAGCTTGGCTTAAAGAAAAAAAATAATTTGAATAAATTGCCTTTTTGCGGAATATACTTTGCTCTGAGCAACTGTATTGAAAAAAGATATGCCTTTTGCTTTTCTAATTCCTTTTCACCCTTCTACCTATCTATCTGCTCTATCCTGTATATTGAGCTGTATACTTTTCACAATAGGTTTTACCTTTCCTAAAAGTTCGCTTATAGTTTACCACTCCATATGTATACAGATACATATATATGTATATCTATCTATCTATATATATATATACATATATATATATATATATATATATATATATCTACATATACATATATATACATATACATATACATATATATATATATATCCGTCTTATATATATATATATTTATATATATATTTATATATATATATATATTTATATATATATATATGTATATATATATCTACATATACATATATATATATACATATACATATATATATATATATATATCCATCTTATATATATATACATATATATACATATATATATATATATATATATATATATATACACTAGACGCACCAGTAGCCTGTTATGATGGAACTAAAATCACCATTTATTTTTTTATTTAATACTAAAATGCATATATATATATATATATTATTTCATGTATACACGCATAATATAATAAAGTGATATGATATATCTTGTATAAATTTTCAGTATTTACTTCAACAATACGTGAGTAGCGTTTCGTAGTAAAATATAAAATGCATTTATTTACTTCGACTGACAATTCCATTCGGCGATTAAACGCGGACGTCTCTGTGTAATTTTATCGCCATGCCTATATTTTCGTCATATATATATATATATATATATATATATATATATATATATATATATATATATATATAAATTATAACATTCTTTTTAATGAGTATATTTGCTAATATTAACGCCATGTTTCCAAAATGGCGGCATAACGATGTACGCGTTTGTTTTTCTATGAAGTAAAGTAAACACGTAAATATACGAATTGTACAACTTTGTTTAACGGTTTGATTTTGTTGTCGACATTCTTGAAGCGGGACAACATAATTGTTGACAACATCTCTAGGTGAAAATGGTATTATGGAACCGACTGGATTCGAATTTGTTGCACACAGTCAGGGGTACGGACGTCTTTGCCGTCGCGTGAGATTAAGCAGGTGTTTGGAGAAGATGCGACGGGTGTAACACAAATTAAGGAGTGGTTCAACAATTCAAGAATGGCCCCACATCGGCGTAGGGTGACCATAATTCTGGCAGGCCCGAAATTGTTCGGATGCGGCTGCTGTGTACGGGGTGTGAAAAAAATAATGCAGAATGTGACGGCGGAGATGAAGAGCATTAAAAAAGACTTCTAGAGGTATTTCCGGCAGTGAATGGATCGGTGAGCTAAGTGTGTGCAAGATCAAGGGGCCTACATTTGATGGCATTTTAGTCCCAACCCCGTCACGTATTTAAAATGTTTTTTTCTCTCCTAAGGTAAGGTAATTTTCGACAGGCGTCGTGTATATATATATATATATATATATATATATATATATATATATATATATATATATATATATATATATATATATATTTCTTTCGGACGGTACCTTTAAAAGAATTGAAATATGCTGTCCAATCGAAGGTGAAAGCAATTTACTATGTTGTTAGCTTCAAATGAAATAAAATAACGTTCATTTGTCTACTTACGCATTGCTGTTGAGGCTCGCAACTCGGCTGGAGCGGGTTCGGATTTTTCAGTTAAAGATTTCGCGAGGATGGAACGTATACGTATGTCAACAATAATTACAAATTGTAAGTACTAATAATTATATATATATATATATATATATATATATATATATTTATATATATCACATCAACGTACCACTATTCAGCAGTATCACGACTCTTTATCGTGGTTCGACAAGATTAAAAACCCAAACGCCAGATCATATCTAATTATGACCAGCAGTGCAAAATAGTTAACCTACGACAAGGATTCCTAGCAACTGATATTATAAACATATAGGGCTATAAATATTTTTCTTTGTTGAATATGTTTTCTAAGTCATCAGTTATTTAAGTGACTAGTGCTCTGGGTACTATGAGCAGATGCATTGTCATGGTGAAGAAGGTAAGTACAAATGTGAAAAAAATAAAAGATTGCACAAACATTTATGATTGTAGTTAAATACTGTGAACATATCTTGACAGATGATAACACTCCGCATTTCACTATTTTGCCTATAGCTTACACATCACACAATACATGTTGTCTCGTGAGTTTTGAGAGCCACCACGTATACCTCAATCTTCTATGATGTATGTCATCGATATCTACGTACATTTAAATACATGTTTGCCGAGTACTTTTCGAGTAATGCGTGGTGGACTGATAAACTATTGTCAGCTTATCATAAGATGTTGTTTTCCATCTTCTGCTTTCAAATCTTCATTCAAATGATGAACAAAAGCCGAGCGATGTTCTCGTGACCTTTTCACATCATACATTTGAGTATCCAATAAATCTCGGAAAAAATCGTGACGCCGGTCCCCGTCGGTATTCTTCCGTTACTTCTTGAACTAATCTACCTGAACGTCTTCATCGATTATCTATGTCATTGTTGTTAAGATCTCATCGCAGACAGACCATAATAGTCCTCTTTTGCAACTTATTTTGTCATTTCAGAATGGCTGTTGAGAATCCTATCAAAATACAAGCACAAAAAAAAATAAAATAAAACGAAAATTAAATGGATAACATTCTAAGGCAACTTATTAAAACAGATTTAAGACATGAAATGCCGAAATCACCACAGTTTTTTAGAACGAAAACATCATGTGATTTTCTCTGGAGGATGTTTACATACATCTACTGATGAGTGAAACATTTCACGCGCTTTGAGCATACATCTGCTGATAAGCAATGGGGTGTCACGATTTAGTCTGGAAGAATCTAACACAAACTGACCAAACGTACAGCATACACATTCCCATTAGTTTTCAGCCCAACCACATATATCTACAATCACTATGAAAGTTGGAAGGTACATCTACCGATATTTTAATACACCTTTGTCGAGTAGTTTTAAAGGAATTTTACGTGATTACAATCAGATGACATTTGCAATCTTTTTTGTTTTGATCTTAATAAATAGCATTTTCTTTGATATGACATTGTTGCTAATCGTAGTAAAGTTGTATGTTACGTGGATACTATATGTGGGTGTAGGTTGCAAATTCCCACGCATTAATTGGCATGCTAACAATCGCGACTTCAAAGTTGATAGAAACTAAAAACTATACACTGGACAATATTTGAAGCAATACCCAATTAGAGAGGTTAGAATCATTTGAAAGAGAACTATTTGTGCAGCATAACATTTCGTTTCGTCTCTTTGTCCACACAATCTGCATTTACTGTTTTCCTGGGTTTCATTAGGTTTAGTATTTATGCAGTGTCTTCTAATTGCATTGTTCAGTGCAGCCATCAGTAAAGATTCAGTTTCTCTGTTCAAGTGTCCTTTTCTTAGCCATGACCAGCTGTTTTCGTTGGTTTCTTCTCTTGTCAGTCTTCTGAAGCGTCCATGTAGTTGTTTTTCTTTCCCATTTTTTTTACTTGTCATTTTGATTCTGGTGTCGGGTCTTCCGAGTTGCTCGTTGAAAAGGTGTCTCTTGCTACGGTGATAATGATTTCCGTGTTTTGAGTTATGTATTTATCCAGCTCTTTTTATAGTCTTCCACACAATCTTCTATACTTACCAGTCCTCTTCCCCTTCGTTTCTTTTCATGTAGAGTCTGTCCGTATTGCTTTTTGGGTGCAGGGCATGGTGCATGGTCATTAATTGTCTAGTCCTCTGGTAAAGGCTCTTGAGTTTTTTTAGTCCAGCCTATGAATGGTCCAGATAATCTTATGAGTGATACTGTCTAGCTGTTTATTCCTTTTTACAAGATTTCTGCTATATAATTTCGTTTCTAAGAGTGTGTTTGTTCTTGGCAAATAATCTTTTCTAATCTTCTCTTTCATTTCTGTAGCTTTGATGGTGTCTGCTTCTTGAACTCCCACATATGTATAGTTTTCATGTTCGCTTAGTGCTCTCATGTCCACTTTGTTGGGCAGTTTCATTCCCTCTATCCTCTCCAGCTGTTCCTTTATTTTATCTCTTACATCTCTAGCAATGCACGCCTTTCCATTCTTAATTCCATTTGAATGTCCTGACTGAAGATTCTGGTCGTATTTATCAGCTTTTCTAGTTCCTTTGTGCTTTTTACAAATAGTTTCAGGGAGTCCATGTATATGAGATCGTTTATTCTTTGTTCTGTGTCCGTAAACTTATATCCAGAATCACATTTTCTGAATATATATTTGAGTGGCATCATGGTTATGATAAACATTAGTGGCGAATGGTACTCTCCTTAGAAAATGCCTCTCTGTATTTTTATTTCTGTCAGGTGTTGTCTTCCAGCTGTCAGCTGGATATATTCTTTTGCTCTGCTTTTTACCTACTTAAGGAACTTTTGATCTATGTATAGCAGATCATGCGCCCTTTTTTCTCTTTCCGGGCTATTTTTTTTCTTAACGATCATTAAGGAGTTGGTAGATTTGTTCTGCCAGTTCTTATGTTAGGATTTCCCCCATTGTTGGTAAACAGGTTATTGACCTGTATTTGTTTAGGATCGTTCATTTTTAGTATATTTGTGTATTAGCGGTGTTTTTCTTTTCGGCATCCACTCTTGTACGTCTGCTTTGTGGATACATCCTCCTAGTTTCTGCGCTAGCCTTTCATGAATTTAAAAAACCTGTATGCATGTATTCCATCGTGGCCTGGTGCTTTCCAGTTTACCATTTTCCTTAGGTTTGTCTGAATCGTTTCTTAATTAATGTCTGTTTCTGTTACTTCTTAACTTTCCTGTAGTTCATCTTTCATGTTTTTCAGCCATTTGACATTTTTGTTATGTTTTTTAGGCTTTTCTCATATCTTGCTCCAGAAGTGTTTTGTCATTGTCTTTTCTCCGTTTCAATTTTTGTAAAACTGGCTTTTATTGTTTTCAAAGGTATTGTTCTTTTTGTGTCTGTTTTGATTTTTATCTATATCGTCTCTATCTTCTTTTCTATTACTGGGATCTTTTGTTTTAGTTCTTCATGTTTCTAATTTAGTCATCGTTGTGATTCAGATGTCTGCTCTTCTATCGTTCCCTGTTATTTGTTATCCTGTTTACGGTATTCGCTTCGTTTCAAAGTTTGATGATTTGGGTTTCCAGTCTGATTGCCTCTGTAGTTTTATTTATTTATTTATTTATTTATTATTATTATTATTATTACTATTATTATTATTATTATTATTTATTTTATTACTATTATTATTATTATTATTATTATTATGATAATAATAATAATTATTATTATTATTATTATTATTATTATTGTTATTATTATTATTATTATAATTATTATTATTATTATCAAACCTATTATTATTAGTACTACCACTATTATTATTACTACTATTTCTATCGTTACTATTATTTTCTGTTTTAACTTTTTTTCAGTCTGTGAAGAGATGTGATAGCATTGAAAGGTTAGTTTATTAGTGTAGATTGTAATGGTGTTTACGTAATAGAGTGGTGGGAAAGTAACTGAGTGATCACTGAGAAAATTTAACTTCAATACATTCTTTATTTTTAATGGAACCTTAATAGAATGTGAGCATAATGTAGCGCAATCAATGGAGAGTTGTTTGCAAAAAAAATAAAAAATAAAAAATAAATAAATAAAAAACATGAAAATCAAAACAAAATAAAATTAAAAAAATATATTAAAAAAATGAAATAAAAAATAAATAAATGAATAAAAAATAGAAATTAAAATAATTTAAATTTAAAAAATTTTAAAATTTAAAAAAATAATAAAGAACTTGATGTTATCTGATAATAATAAAGAACTTGTTGTTATCTGGTAATAATAATGAACTGATTTCATCTGATAATAATAAAGAACTTGATGCTATCTGATAATAATAAAAAACTTGATGGCATCTGATAATAATAAAGAACTTGATGTAATCTTACATGAAGAAACTTAATGCCATCTGATAATAATAATGAACTTGATGCGATCTGATAATAATAATAATAATAATAATAATAATAATAATAATAATAATAATAGTAATAATAATAATAAGGAACTTGATGCCATTTGATAATAATAGTAATAATTAATTTACGTCAGCTGATAATAATAATGATGAATTTGACGTCATCTGATAGATAGTTGTCTGACTGCAATTATGTCTACATATTGGCATATGGGGAACCATTTTAAGTGTTATCTGCTTACTGTTAGTATTTTTATTTGTGTTTTGTTTTATTTTCCATGAACTCTTTACAAAATATGACGCTTATGACGAATCGCGAGACCATTGCTGCATTTTGTTTTTTTGGGAAGAATTGTAACGGTTTAAGGTTATTCGATAAAACGACAAAACATTCCTTTAATGTAATAATTGCACCACGTTTTTTTTTAATATTAACGACTATGTTTCGTGACAAACGCACCTAATATGTTCAAATATTATAATTGTGTGTTATATTTTAAAGTCAATTATCTTAAGAAAGTCTTCAAAGACGAAACTTCAATGAATATATAAATAATGTTGTTTTTGTCCTTTTAGCCTAAGATATATATATATATATATATATATATGATGTATTTTGATGTCATTATTTTTATTGGTTATTGCAGCCTTAGTTGCTTTTTTTACTTACTACTTCTTCGATTGTCTTACTTCCTAAGTGATTAAGATGTACACAATTGCATTATTAGTCGCCCTTAACTTTATCGGACGTATTTTTCGTTAGTATATATATATATATATATATATATATATATATATATATATATATATATATTTCATACGTATTATGTGCGTATCATATATATATATATATATATATATATATATATATTGTTGTAGCTATGTGTAGTGAAATTTGAGTTTTCCTCATTATTATATTTAATAATTTGGTAAATAAGACTGATCTTCATCAAGTCTTTTTTATTTATTTTGTCAAACCAATCTGAACCTTCTCATACACTTTGTTAATATTTTCATTTTTATAACCAATGTGACGATTTTATTTATATTTACAATGATGTATTCTGTTTCTTAGAAAACTAACTCATGGAAGTTTTCTAATATCGAATTTCTAGTTCAGACTGCATTAATCTAAAAGTTTATGAAAGTTCATTCCTTTTGAAAATTAATTTGCATTTTGCTAACTTAAGTCTAAGTCAGTCATTTGTTCGTTGATTTCATTCACTCCACGTGGAGTTCTTTTGTATTGAACTAACAAAAGTTGGATATTTGTTTTATTCCTACTCTGCCATTTGATAATAACATTATCTGAGAAGATAGGCTCTTGTCTGCAATCGGCATACAGAGAAAAATTATAAATAGAAAACTCAGTCCAGCTACGTGGGCACAGAATAATGGTCGCATAGACCGTCGGGTTAATGACATTTGACTTCACGTCCGCATCAATTATCTGGTCACATTCAATCTATAGATGTGGTTCAGTCGAAGCTTTGATTGCGTTATCCTAGACATTTTGTATAAAGATTCTATTAATAATATAGTTAGACTGAGGTTACGTAACAAATGACTTAGCTGTACGAGTATACATGTTTCTCGTAGAGGTGTTCATTTCTACAATTGTTACTCATATTCATGTGATTGTCCACAGTACGCTAGACGTCATCCGTGTATTAACGAGAAATCATGAGAAAACATACTGCGGGAAGATTCATCAGAAATTGCTATCAGAAATATAGCATACATCGATACGATTAATTTTCAATTATATTTTATTATATAAATATCGATAACTCTAGCATAAATCGATACGATTAATTTTCAATTATATTTCTTTATATAAATATCGATAACTATATTATAAATCGATACGATTAATTTTCAATTATATTTCTTTATATAAATATCGATAACTATATTATAAATCGATACGATGCATTTTCAATTCTATTGCTTTATATACATATCGATAACTACAGAATACATCGATACGATTAATTTTAAATTTTATTTCTTTATATAAATATCGCTAAGTATAGCATAACTCGATACGATTAATTTTCAATTCTTTTTCTTTATATAAATATCGTAATTATAAACCACATCAAAAATGATCTGGCGCTTTTAATAACTACGCTCCCCTATTGGTGGAGCAATCTTGTGAAGAGATAGTAGTTACCAATTAGCATTGCGGCAATGCTCTTTCGTAAAAGTAATTGAATACTTCCAGTTATTAGTATCGTGAATATAGAAAATGTATAGATAAATGAAAAGCATCATTTGTAGTGCGATACGATTTCTCCCACTGTCATTAGCAGATTGTCTTACCCCAGTTGGTACATCGCTGAACACAGTCACAAGCGGCTGTTTTCGAATCTCGCTAGATTAAGCATCGCTGATGAGTTGTACACACGGCAAAACATTTGAACGTACACCTGAAGAACGAAAAAAGATTATAACAGTAAACATAGAAGGATATTGAATGGGTAAAATTAAACACGAATTAAAATTCAATGAACTTCAATTCATTATAATGCTAGGAGAATTTAGGAAACAAAACAATTTTCATTTTCCCAATTGATATCAACTGTATTTACTAATTGAGTTCAATCAGATAAATATATGCCAACAGTTTTACGATCTGACACACAAAACACGACATTTTATTTGATTTTAAATGTTTAGTGCAATTATGATTTACTGATCAATGAATTGTTAAGACTTTACTTTTTTAGTCAATGTCTAGTTTATTTTCTTTCTTCGGCAAGAAAAAAGGTTTATTTGTAGTTGAGTTGTAGCGAATGTTTTGTCATTTTCCTCATCATGTCTTGACTTTTCGTCGATTGCTGTCTACCTAATCTGATTATCAAAAATGGTTTATTTTTGTCTCCGTTGTTAACTTCATTCTTTTAAGCGAAAAGTCTTCTTTTTAGTAATTCTTCACTCGTGTAGATCCGCTCATTTAACTCAGTTATTTTTGTTTGTATCCATTGATTTATTGATATTCTCACGTCTTGAGTTTTCTGTGTTATTGAATTCCCAACCATAAGTAACACCTGACAAAAGGGCAGTTTAAAGAGGAGAGTATTATTATTAAACATAATAAAACTCGAGACTTGATTTTATGTATGAGAAGATGAGAAGATGAGAATATGAAGAGATGAGGAGATGAGAAGATTAGAAGATGAGAAGATGAGATGAGAAGATTAGGAGATGAAAAGATGAGGAAATGAAAAGATGAGAAGATGAGAAGATGAGAAGATGAGATGAGAAGACGAGGAGATGAGAAGATTAGAAGATGAGAAGATGAGATGAGAAGATGAGGAGATGAAAAGATGAGGAAATGAGAAGATGAGAAGATGAGGAGATGCGAAGATGAGAAGATGAGAAGATGAACTGATGAAAAGATGAGAAGATGAGAAAATGAGAAGATGGAAGATGAGAAGATGAGAAGATGAGATGAGAAGATGAGGAGATGAGAAGATGAGAAGATGAGAAGATGAAATGATGAAAAGATCAGAAGTTGAGAAGATGAGAAGATGAAGAGATAAGAAGATGAAAAGATGAGAACAACCTGGATTTGTCTTTTGTTTAGGAAGGATCTAATTATATTAAATAGTTGCCCAGTAATACCGTATGCGCGTATTTTCAGGAGAAGCACTTTATGCCAAACTTTGTCAAAGGCCTTGGATTTATCAAGCGCTACTGCCCTAGCTTCACCTGCCTTGTCGAGTGTATGATACATACGTTCAGAGATGACCGTTAGGATGTCTGCAGTAGATCGTGCTTGTCTAAATCCATACTGGCGGTCAGATAGAAGTTTAGCATTAACTAAGTGCCGTACGAACGCTAGATTGATTAAGGATTCAAAGATTTTGGCAAAGATCGGCAATAGACTTATTGGGCGATAGTTATGAGGATCGGTTCTATTCCCAGAACTCTTGTAGACAGGTACCACAGAGGCAATTTTCCAGCAATCGGTGAAGCAAGATTCAGCTAGGCATTTATTGAAGAGTTTGGAGAGAACAGGGGCCAGTTCAGCGGAACATTTCTTTATTACTATTACAGGTATAAGATCAGGCCCACAATCTTTAGAGGTGTCAAGGTTTTTTATGATGTCTCTGACCGTGGATGGGGTGATAATCAGGTTATCAAGTGTGACTTGGGTCTGCAAAGGGAATTCGGGGAGGGGGTGGTTATCTTAGTCCAAATTAGAGTTAGAAGCGAAACGCTGGGCAAGTAGTTTAGCCTTATCAGTGGCCGTGCAGACGACATCATTGTGGTTTGATAGTGGGGGCATTGTTGATTGACCATTATTCACTACACTATTGTAAGTTTTCCAGAAATCGCGAGTACCTAGTTTCTGAGACTGGATGCGTCTTTTTGTTAACTCATTATACATTCTCTTTGCTTCGCCTATCAGTGCCTTTCAATTATTTCTTGACTCTATGAATTTATGTCTATTAGTAGCTGACTTATGGCGGCCGAATTTACGGAATGCTTGTTGTCTCTCAGAAATGGCAGCTGCACATTCTGAAGTGAACCATTGAGGAGAGTGGGGCTTGCTAAAGAATTTTCGCATGGGGACATAGGCCTCAATGCCTGCTTTGACCCATTCAGTTAATTCGTTTGCACACTGGATTGCAGGTAGTGACAAGGTTTCCCTCCATGGGGCGTCACTGATGTGATCTCTGATTGACTCGAAATCAGCCTGCTCATAGTATCTTGTTGTTTTGAGCAACGGTTCATCAGCTTTTGGATAACTTTTTAGGGTGATATGTATCATTAGCACAATGGGATCAGCATTCCCGAGTGGGCTATGAGCTTTCGTCACACAAGCCTCGGGCATTGAGGTCATGAAAAGGTCTAGAAGTGAGGCTTGCTGGTCTACTCGATCGGGGATGCGGGTCGGAAAATCGACAGTCTGAGAGAGGAAGTGATCTAGGGAGAAATTATACGTAGAGTCGCCGGCTGCATCTGTAAGGTAAGAGAATCCAACCAGTCTCGGTGGTGGGCATTAAAATCCCCAATTACATGTATCTGGGCATTCGAGTTAATTAAGAGTGCTCTATCTATGCTTTCATAGACATAGTTTAGCAGAGTACAGTCCTGGGTCGACGGGGAGCGGTATAAGAAATATAAGTAGCTGACGCTGTGATGTAAAGTCAATCTAAAGCACATGTAATCTTGGTCATCTGATTCTAGCCTATGTTCTCTAGTCAGGGAGAAAGGTGTTCCGAACATAAACTCCTATCCCGTGCATATGTTTGTCAGAGTCTTTACGGTAGAGTGGGAGGTAGTCAGTCATGTCAAAGTGGTGTGAGGAGATTTAGGATTTAAGCTTAGTTTAACTAAGAGCTAGGATATCCGGGGAGTTTGTCAGGCGAAAGTTTTCTACGTCGTTGATGTTGGTTCTAAGTCCCCGGATATTTGTGAATGCGAGCCTCAAGGGTTGAGGCAAAAGTGTTTTTGTTGGGTGTCTGGTTTAGCTTTGCTTTTATTTCTTTGTAATGACATGTTTTGTTTGATTATAGAGTGGGTTGGCCAAGGTGGGTACTTGTTTGATGCCAATAAGCTCACACAGCCAGTCCATTAGTCACGACCTGGTCCATGGGGGTTTTGGCCTCGGGAAAGCCCACCGGAGAAAATTGCAGGGTCCCTTTCCATTCGCAACATGGCACATACAACTACCCACGGTATTATGCAACTGATGATGGAACAGCCGTTCTTGGCGCTACCCAAGAGTTAGGGCTCCTTCCTATCAGTCGGAAACAGCAGCCAGACAAGCTGTCTAACCTGTACCCTCAACCTGTCGGAGCAAGATAGACCCAGACTGGCCATGTAAGACTTAGTAACGAAAACAATTTCCCCAAGTTGCCCAAATAGAGAAAGAGGACGGCGTTCATTGTCTTAGTAAAGAAACAAGGCTAGGCACTGAGTGTTTAGAGGCGTCCCAGCGCTGTTACCTCTTCGCCTGACTAATAAACAAAGAAATAGTGCAAGGGCCGGCGATAGGCAGAACCTATCTACTCCTTAAGCAATTGTAGGTTTGAAAACCGGATATTTTGTTCGAGATTCCAACCATAGGTAGGTTGTCGATCAGGACTAAGGAGGCCTCCCTCCCCAACTGGTTACTGCCATGGCGCAAGTAGCTGGTAGTAAGTTTTTATTGTCAGAGATTTCCTTCTCTTAGATCGATAGCCTTACGAGGTCTTACGGTCCCAACACTCCGAGAGGGGTAACGATAGCCTGCGCCCGTTTCCTAGTCCGGTATTTCCTAGCCCCCGCAGGTGTAAAAAAAAATCCATGAAACAATATATATATATATACATATATATATATATATATATATATATATATATATATATATATATATATATATATATACATACACATGTATATATACATATACACATATATACATGTACATATGTAGAGGTTCATTGTATACAAAAAAGGAAAAGTAAGTTGAAGATATGTTTCTCTCTCGCAAGTAAGTAAAAATAAGAAAATTAAGAAAAAGACATCCAAAAGCTTGAGGATATCGTGGGATTAAGAATTTCTTCAGTGAGAAATAAATAGACAGTATATATCAATAATTATACACATTTAAGTCAAACACAGAAATAAGACAATTCATGTAAGAATGTCTTAGCTACGGTCTGCTATTAGTTGGGAACAACATTGTCTTTCATATTTATTCACTAGTGGACTTCACCTACTATCCACTCCCAACCCGTCTTTGCAATCCAACCTCATTGACCTTTCTTAAAATTTGGAATGGTAACAAGAAAAAAAAAGGACGAAGTAAGGATTTTTCATACAGGCAAGGGAGAAAAAAACCTGAAAAAAGATTATTTAACTCATGAAAAATAAAAGTAAATTTAGTATCAGCTTTCTTTTTTTTTAATGACATCCATCGCTTCACTTGAGATATTAGTCTCGAATTGCCGGTCGGTGGCAGATATAAAATGTGTTAGCTACGGTTTGCTATTAGTTGGGAACTACATTTTCTTTCATATTTATTCGCTAGTGGACTTCACCTACTCTGCCCCAACCAATCTTTGCAATCCAAACTCATTGACCCTTCTAAAAACTTGGAATGTTAGCAAGAAAGAAAAAAAAAGGACGAAGTAAGGATTTTTCATACAGGCAAGGGAGAAAAACCTGAAAAAAGATTATTTAACTCATGAAAAATAAAAGTAAATTTAGTACTTAGCTTTCTTTTTTTTAAATCACATCCATCGCTTCACTTGAGATATTGGTCTCGAATTGCCGGTCGGTGGCAGATATAAAATGTCTTGGCTACGGTCTGCTATTTAAAAGAATTTTTTTTTGATAACTGGTAGCACAGAGGCTATTTTTCAGCTACCAGGGGAGCAAGATACGGCAAGGCATTTGTGGTAGAGTTTGGAGAGGACAAAGACCAGTTTAGCAGACCATTTCCTTATTACTATTACTGGTATAAGATCAGGCTCACATACTAAGTTTTTTATAATGCCCCGGACATGAGATGAAGTGATAGCTTGGTTACCAAGTATGGCTTTAGTCCACAATGGGTGATTTATGGAGGGATTGGGTAACGGGTGTATAACACTACCAAATATATAGTAAAATACGGTATCTTTTTTACCAGTCAGACATTTAAGTATATAAAGTGTGTAGTGGTTTGACATCAAATAAACGCTCCCTGTTACTGTTAGATAAAACTTCTTACAGAATAATAGCTTTCTGGTTTATTTGAGAGTAATTTCTGCTTTAAATTCATTTTTAAAAAGTATTTAGAGACGTAAGTGGTTTTCTTTTATTTTTCAGAGAAAACCTTACATTTTAAATAAACATTGTGTTTACCTAATTGATAATCACCAAAATGTTGATATGCGTGTAAGGAGACTCCCCCCTCTCCAAAAAACTAATGTAATCATATTTCGGAATCGTATATATGCAGATTGATCATTTGTATTTCTATCGGACTACGATTCTCAACTTGGTTATCGTTTTCACAACGTTTTAGCCATATCACTTCTGACTTTTGAAATAAAATATAATAGACAGATTAAAGAAAGAAATATGATAGACAGATTAAAGCGATGCAAATAAAAACTCATCAAAGAAGCTGCACATATGTTTGGCGTTAATGACCTCCTATGTAGCCCTAGTAAAAGCGTAAATACAATATACGAAAAAATATATATAAAGAGTAGATTAGGACCAATATATATATATATATATATATATATATATATATATATATATATATATATATATATATATATATATATATATATATATAGAGAGAGAGAGAGAGAGAGAGAGAGAGAGAGAGATTCAGATTTTTTACTTATAAAATAGATTATTCAGTGAAGACCGGGGTTATGCCAATAAAAACCTGGCTGATGATACTCGATTACACAATAAAGAGCATTTATAAGCGATTTTATGAAGGCTTACCAAAGCATTCCTTTCAGGAGACCAATGATCACCATGAAATACTTTTTTTACAAATATTATTTATTCAAATTAAATGTTTTTCCTACACGTGTTTCACTACCAAGCAGATACTTGTTTGGCAGATCATCAGGGAAATTATATGTCTGGAATAACGGTTTCAACAACCGACAATACAGAATATGGCGTTGCATTAATTGAGGTCACTTAAGAAGAAGGCTGACTTGTTCCCCTGGAAATAAGGTTCGTCTGACCGCAGGCATTCCGGACGAACATTTATGTTGCCTTTCCTTGTGATGGAAGATATGTAGAATTCCCATACTATCAGTGGTTTGGAATGGTAACTTGTGAGCGGTGTCTTGAATGTTTTAGTTTCTTGTTTGGGGGGGGGGATGTTAAATCTTCCCCATTAGAATTGAACCCGTGCTGCCACGGAAATGACGTTAATTAACAATATGTTCTTAGTGGCAATCTTGTGGAAGTCGAGGGTTCAATAAAGAAAGTAATAACTAATAATAAAAGTATAATTAATGAATATAATGCCTGACTGAACGAGGATAATATACAAACGTCGATTAAATAAAAAGTTCATTTAAAAATCCTCTATAGGTTAATGTGAGCAATGTAAAATTCCCCAAGTCAAAAAAATGGTGTAAATATGACATACCCAATAAGAAATATAGTACGGATAATACGAATAATAGTAACTTAATTAGCCGATGAGAATACGAGATAACTAATAATAATTGCGTTTCTATTAATATTTCGACACGTAGGCGCATCCATACAAAATTGCTTACAGATAAATGTCTAGTTTACATTAATTTGAAGAGAATAATGAAACAATTTCTTTTTTCTTTTTTGGTGAAAAACTTCATTTAACATTTAACATTGTGAGCAATTTTGAAGGTCGCAAAGTTCAACACACCTGATTAGAGTTGTGTAAGGAAGAAATTCCTGCAAGAAGGACGGTGCATATAAAAAGGGCAGTGGAAAATAAATAAAAGAAGAAAAACAAACCGCTGAAAATTAGAATTTTTAGATCACTAAGTCGTCTTTCTGAGCTGCTCCTTTTAAATTAATTTTCTCGATATTTAATCTCAAAATTCTTCGTCATCACAAGCAAACAGTTATTGATCGTGTTATGTTTAACAAGTCGTTGCTGTTATTAAGCAAAGAAAATACTTCCAGGTCGTTTCTTGTCAGTTGCGTCTCTTTGATGTTGCGTGTTGATTTATTAAATTGAAGTAATGGCCGTGTTTAAACAAATAGGTTTACTTTTTCTAATAGTATAAATATACTCTTATTTGAAGTAGAAAGAAATTACACGAAGAGGACTATGACAGCGAAAGTCAGGCCTTGTAGAAGTTGGTTATGGTTTGCAAATCGAATACACGTGTGCATATAATTGAATAGCGATGCAAAAAACTGTTGGAGATAAATTACTGAAGTTGATTTGTACCAAATATGGATCGATTACAAAAAAAATGATTTTCATTAATGAGTGAATCGGTTTTGTTTGTGAACGTCATCCGGCATCATAAGTTAATTGTGTTTAAAAAGGTTCCTTCTTTTATACTTTCGGACATGCGACGAACCTCATCACGGCAACTAATATGCGTGTGTTTCTTTTTATTACCCGTTTTACTATGTTTACTAAACATTTGAAAGATACACGCTTTCTGTAAGTTCCGGTGATTTCGTTCGAGAAGGCCCCACTATCACTTAAATAAAGGTATGTACTATGGTAGAATGAATATTATTTAAATAGGTTGGCCTAAATATACCAGCCGTTATGTTGGAAAACGGGAATTTTCTGTCACGGTTTATAAAGGACCGAAACGTGTGTATATATATATATATATATATATATATATATATATATATATAAATAAATAAATAAATAATATGTATATATATATGTGTGTGTATACATATATATGCATATGTGTGTATGTTTATGTATGTATATATATTTTTTTTCTCCGTTATTACGTGACAATCGCTTGTGGCCTACTGGGACTAGGTGAACGTTTACAGATGAACCGGGTTCGCGTCCGCTGACCTTCCATAGAGTGTTACTTTCCTGCGCTGATGAGAGACATAAGCTCGATACCACGTTGTATGTAGGTAAAATATGTAAAAAATAGGTTTAATGTTATATATATATATATATATATATATATATATATATATATATATATATATATATATATATATTATATACATATATATATAAATATATATATAATATATATATATATATATATATATATATATATATATATATATATATATATATATATGAAGAAGAATGGAAAGTAATTAGAAAAGCAAAAGCCAAATCAAATTTCAATTCAATTGCTCAGAGCAAGGTATATTCCGCAAAAATGCAATTTATTCAAGTTACATTTTTCCTTAAGCCAGGCTTTTCAACGATCAACATCTTATAATCAGAGGAAGTCGCTGGGATAGATAAGTTGGCAATGGCCATGATTTAAAATTTGAAAAAGTAAAATAAAAGTTGTAGGGAGAGAAACACAGGGCAACACTCTGCCCGAATGTAAGCAAAAGTCCGATTGCAAAAATGTCCGGTGTTGAAAAGTCCAGCGGAGAAAATGAAATGTAGATAGGTAGGTCGTTAAAAAGCACGAGATGTGGTGAGAGAGGATTCAAAGTTAAATACCAAGTTTTGCCCTGTGTTTCTTTCCCTACAACTTTTATTTTACTTTTTCAAATTTTTAATTTTGGCCGTTGCCAACTTATCTATCCCAGCGACTTCCTCTGATGATAAGATTTTGATCTTTGAAAACCCTGGCTTAAGGAAAAATGTAACTTGAATAAATTGCCTTTTTGCGGAATATACCTTGCTCTGAGCAATTGAATTGAATTTTGATTTGGCTTTTGCTTTTCTAATTCCTTTCCATTTATCTTCATATCTAACTGCTCTATCCTTGATATTGAGCTGTATACTTTTCACAATAGGTTTTACCTTTCCTAAAAGTTCGCTTTTAGTATACCCCTTTATATATATATATATATATATATATATATATATATATATATATATATATGTATAAATCGCTTTACCTTCATTTGCTATTTTAAACAATGGCAATACATTATATTCAAATTTGTCATGTCGTTTTTATTTTATACGTTGCATAATTTTAACAGATTCTAAGATTATTAACATATTCTAAGAGTATTAATAGATCCTAAGATTATTATATGTAAAATATAATTACACCTCTCAATTTACTTTGAAATGCATTAAACAATTTTAACATGATAAAGCCAATCAAATTAATGTGAATGCTGTAGACGATTGACGCCAATGACAATCAAAGACAAAGAAATGTTCCTTTCTTACTGTAACATTCAGATTTTCAATTTTATTACTTAATATTAATTGCCATTTTTTTGTTTGTGTTTTTTCTCTTCTTTTAAGAAAATCTCATGCACATAACTTAAATGTTCGCCGGATATCAACATGTGGATTATAAATGATATCAAAAACAACCCGGAGTATACGGCGACTACTGTATGTCACATATTTTAAATTGACTTCTTAACGACGCCAGTTTCTATTTTGATACACCTTTCCATGTCAATACTTTATTGCAATTGCCTAATAGTGAATACAACTAAATCGGATTTGAATCACGTGGTTGGGTTGATCTGTCTGTAATTTAATTGCTTCAATCTGTCTGTTATTAAATTGCTTCAATCTGTCTGTAATGAAATTGCTTCAATCTGTCTGTAATTAAATTGCTTCAATCTGTCTGTAATTAAATTGCTTCAATATGTCTGTAATTAAATTGCTTCAATCTGGCTGTAATTCAAGCGTTGGAACTTTTCTCTTCCGCTTTATCTTATATGTTATTTATGTCTCGGATTTTTCAACCTCGTAAATGAAATAAAAATGATTGTCTTTTCTTTTTCTGTTTCCAAGTTGTCCCAATAGACACTTTATTCCGTATTATCTTTCTGTGTCGCAAGATAGTCGAACGCAGACAATTTCCAGTATTCTTTATCTATTCCAGAACCCCCGAAGATGTTTTTTTCTCTTCTGAGACGGATTTGTATTTCATCTCTGTCGATTGGGAGAAATCGTTTCAGTATATTGTCTCATTCGTTTTGTCGTTCGTCAAAGAATGGATATAAAACCAGTTGTCATATCCATAGAAACGGGTTGCTTTCAAGAAAACCAATAAGGACATCCAGAGGTTCATATAACTGCATAAATCGCCATGGAGAACAAGGAGAATATTGATTTTAATATGAATTCAAAATGTGACACGGTGACAAGTGTGTTTCTTCAATAACAGTTTCGAATGAATAACACATCGAAATAAAACAAAATGTCTCACGAAATGACGATACAATAAATGTTTCATTAAATATTGAAATTAAATAAATCAGTTGATTACTTACAGTGGTACAATATGTTTCATTAAACAGATAAAAACAAAATGTTTCATAAAATACATTGATAACATATCGTGTCTAATTATCTACATTGATAAAACAATGTTTTCATAAAACATAGAATTTAACTGAATATTTAATCAAATATACGCCAAAATGTCTTCTCAAACAGATATTAAAAAAAGGTTTCATCATATAAAAATAAAACAAACTGTTTGATCCGTAGAATTTGGTATATTCGGACTACTGTTCTCATCTTGGGTATTTTTATCACAGCGTTTCGGCCGATGTAACCTCCGACCTTCTTCAGGTGTACTTTATCGAACTCGAGAATCTATCTGTAGAACTCGGGAATCTGGACGGAATTTCGAACGGAACCCTTTATTTAATCCACAAGGGTAGCATGCTCTCGTTCCATGACTGGGTAGAAGTCTTGAGTAATTCGCAATTCTTCGTATCGCCTGCACTGAGGATTGAACCTTCAACCTTCAATGACTCTCACTTAGAACTAAATTATACTTAGTGCCCTATCCACTGCACCACGGGTCTTTGTGGGCAATTGTAATTTGATTAAATGCAAATAATGGTATCATTAAATGCAAATAATAAGCAATTTTGTTTTTTAGACAAAGAAATTTAACTAAATATTTGAGTAAACTTAAAACAAAATATATCGTCTAACATAGAAATAAAACGACACATCTTTTTGAACATACACATAATACAATCTCTGCTTTCAAATATACTTTTATAAAACAAAATGGTTCATAAAACATAGATATTAAATACTATACATCATCATAGAAAGTGTTTTAGACGGATCATTTTTACAAAACAAAATGTTTTGTCAAACATATTCAAACCAAAATGTTATAAAACATATGGTTACTTAGAGATAAAGATAGATCAACATAAAAGTAGAGATTAAAAAACAGGTCGTGAAACAGAAAAAACATTTCTCCCAACAAGATTAGGACTTGCCTAAAGAGCAAAGGTTTACAAATACTGACTTCAAAAAGTCGTTGTAGATGTAAAACAGCTAATCGATTTACGACTAAATTAGGAACTATCCATTTTATTTCATAATTTAGGTTTCTCGTTGTCTTATCATACAGAAACTAATAAACCTTATTGTTAATTATTCCCGTTTTTTATGTTAAAAATATCGGGTCGTGAAACATAGAAAAACATTTCTTTCCTACAGGATTTGGGGTCGCCTGAAGAACAAAGGGATACAAATACTGACTTCAAAAGTCGTTGTAGATGTTAATTTGAAGACACCAGTTAATCGATTTACGACTAAATAAAGAATTATCCATTTTATTTTATGATTTAGTTTTCGCTTTGTCTTGCTATACAGAAACTAATCCACTTTATTGTTAATCATTCCTACTTTTAATGTGGTTTTGATAAGTCCGTTACAATAAAAAGGTAGATGAAAATATTTTGTCAAAATATGGACTAAAATAAATGACATCGAAATAAAAAAACTGCAAAATTCATGTAGAGAGAACAAAAGTAAAGATCTATTCAGCATCGCTTATATTCTCTTCTTTCTCTCGAAATGACTTCTTATGAACTGTACCTTTTCGTCATCAATCAATCACTGACGTCAGTTTTAATCAGTTCGATGCACACAATCGGTCGCCGGACACAGATATATGCAACCACTTTCCGGTTAAACGAAGACCTGGCGAGATAATCTATCACATCGCTGACATTCCGGACATTTTTGCACTGAGAATAATCAATCATTGACGAAAGCAAATTCTACTAAACGGTGAAAACGCTGATGAATGTCTGTTACTATGACAACTGAATTCTCAAGAAACAGAATTTGCTTACTCTATGATGACACGAAATATGTTTCAGTTTGTTGTATCTAAAATTAATTAATGTACTAGGGAATAATAAAAGGTGTAGCGATAGTTTAGCGAATGTTTTTTTAATACATGTTTTATGTTATGAATCTTGTGAAACAAAAAAAACATTCTAGAAACAATGGAGATTTTTTTTATAATTTTAATTTACGAAGAAATAAAGTTCAGGTATTTATCTAACTCCTACAAAGTAAAATGTGACACAATGTCGGAAAGTGGGGTTTGATAAGTCAACACCCTAGAGGAAGAGAACCTGTGACCCTAAAAAAATTCCTGGACAGTTCTGTCGGCATTCCCCGGTAGGTGCGCCTCAGGCGATTAGCAATAAACTAACCACGTCTCAAAGGGTGAGAGGGCAAAGCCTGGGAGGGTGGACCTCCTAGAACTGCACAGGACAAACCACAGACCGGCGTAAATCAGGCCCGAAGGCCAAGACGATACCGATCCATGGGGTGCAGTATCCATCGAAAGAGATACTACATTTTCTTCTTAGCCAAACGGCAAAAGAAGATATCGAGTTCGTATTTAAGAAAAATACAATTAAACAATGGTGAATTAGAAATATTTATACATTTTTAGAAATGTATTTCATGGAGAAGTAAAGCTTTTATGCATCGTTAAAACTTTACAAAATAGTTCAATTTTATTTATAAAGAAAAGATGTGGTAAAATAGGGTTGGTAGAAATATGGTTGGCTCGCGTCCTCTTGATCTATTTTCTGAACTAGTTCATAGAAGAGATGAAGAATAGATGAAGAATGAATGAAGAATAGATGAAGAAAGCCAACTAAATTAAATGCCGGCCGTCTATGAAATTATTGATGAAATTCAGAATCCGTTATGCAGTCGAACCATATTTAGTCAATGCATGAATTTTAAATAAATGTCTGACTTGACCATCAAAATTCACATATGCATGTCGAACAGTATGTTCGTACGGGGTCTCTCCAACCCTGTGAAAAGGCTGTCGCGGTCTTCCTCTAGGGTGGAAAATATTACTTCAGAAGAGCTGTTGGCTCGAGCTGGAAATTGAATTACAGTCAAAACTTTTTTAGAGAAAGGCAGACAAACAGTGGGTTGCACGAAATTCGGTCGGAAATTGAATTACAGTCAAAACTTTTTTAGAGAAAGGCAGACAAACAGGGGGTTGCACGAAATTCGGTTTGAAAATTAATTACAGTCAAAACTTGTTTTTAATTCTTTTATTTTTCTGGCACTGTTAGTTAACAGAGTTGTTGTGTAATGATCCCAATGTGAACCTCTACGTTGAAAGCACAACTGGATAATATTTCTTTCTGTTTCGATGTTCACTTGCAATTCAAGAAATAGTATGAGAGTTGTTAGGTTATGCATTATATTTAACGTAACTCTATAAACACCATTAAGAGAAGTTAAAGTCCGTTAATTTCGAAGCCTATTCAAGATCTCACCTCCAAATTATGTCATCATCACCGACGTCTCCCCAAAAATTATTGAACAGCGGAAAACCTTCATAACTGAAAATTAGTGGGCGTGTCGAGCACATGTAGTTGTTTATTTGTATCAAATATGTTTGAGTTGCAGAAAGGATAATTGATTTTATTAACGATTAAGTGGGTTGCATTTATTATCATAATATAATGCATGCTATTTTATTTGGGTCGTCCTATGAGATGCTATTTTTAGTCGTTCTTTAAGATGATATATGCTATTCTGGGTCGCCTTATAAGATAATGTATTTAATTTTAATCGGCCTATGAGATGATGTATGGTATTCTGGATTCCCTTATAAGATAATGTATTTTATTTGAATCGCCCTATAAGATGATGTATGCTATTCGGGATCGCCTTATAAGATGCTTTATTTTATTTGAATCGCCCTATGAGATGATGTATTCTATTCTGGATCGCCTTATCAGATAAATTATTTGATTTGAATCGGCCTATGAGATGATGTATGCTATTCTGAATCGCCTTATAAGATAATGAATCTTATTTGAAGGGATCACTGAGCAGACTCGTTTCGAATAAAAACTCGAGATGATTACGTCTCATATTGCTTTGTTCTTACATTTAAACCATCGGAATGTCGTAGAAGTATTCTTCTCAGGTAGGGATCCAGTAAATTAATGTATTTATCTTTTTATAATGGATATTTTTGTGTGTCTATCAAGACTAGAAACTCTGCCACGACTTTACTTAAAATATCATTAAGTTGTATTAATTTCTATTTTAAAGTATTTTATGTTCATTTCATTTAAACTGTTTTAATAGTATTTTACTGAGAATTATTGATTTCGAATCGGTGGATTTTATTTTGATATATCTTCACAATAAAACCGGAGAAAAATGTTAACTAAACTATTATTAACAAAATTGGTTCGCCCAAAAAACGTCTTATTTTCACAGAAAAGTAGAAATGTCTGAATCTTACAAGCAAAATATAAAGATTACACTATTTTTGCTAGTGTAGTTTAACAAAACGGTGATTATTTGAAATTGTCGGATTTGTGCGTTAAACATTTTAAATGTCTCACAGGGTTTAGTATCAGATATTGGTGCTGTAATCAGCTAGAAAATGACAATTGGGCATAATGATACTGGTTTAACGCTTGGATAGAATGCAGAGGATTGCCAATATTCGTCAAGAGTCAAGAGATATTGGGCAACGGAAAGTGTTACATATTAAAAAATCCGTAAGAAATAGAAAACAAATCCAAAACTAATTTGATACAACTAAAGAAAGATAATTTTCTTTCTAAAGTTTAAGTTGAGGACAATTGCATCGGTATAAAAATTGTCTCTATAAAATCTAAAAGTGTTTGAATTGCGCGCGCATGGAATACATAAGTACACACTACAAGTTAAAATAACATTTTTAAAAGCTTTTTTAAAATTGATTAAAGTGACGAAGTTGAAAATATCAGCAAATTAATTCCGTCTATGAGCTGTCAATAATAAACTTAAATACTTGATAAAAATTGGAAAACTAACTTTTATGAGAACGAAAAATATAGCTGAAAGTGTCACTGGTGAACAAATAAAATTTGAAGGCTAGCAAATCGGTAACGTCACATTTAAAAGAAATATTTGAAATTTAAAAAAGAATTAATAAAAAAAAAATAAAACAACCTCTTCTGAACAGACTGAATAGACACATTTCAACTATATGTCAACATATCGAAACTTTGAATGCCGAACCAGAAAGACTACAGAAAGAATTACTTGTTCGTGGACTGGGAAAATGAAAATACTATAAATACCAAGTTTGAATTAAAAACAAATATTCAACCAGTTTTTTTTTAAAGAAAAGAAATATACTTTTCGTGTTAATAAAACAGTGTACGATGATTTAAATAGAAATTGGAGTATCATCGAAAGTAGCGTACGGAATGTTGACTTCGTCTACGTTTGTTCATATTTCTGCATCAGATTGAAATATGCTCAAAAGGATTACCCCTCTCTTGAGTTTAGTCCAGAAGAGATATTCTATAAATTCAAAGGTTGATTTAAGTGATATTTATCTGCAAATACGTCTAAACGAATATAACTCGAAACTACTTTCCAACGGTTAAGCATAATAGTAAGTGATTTTTATCTGCAAATGCGAATATAACTCGAAACTACTTAGTATAAGTACCAAACTTCCAACGGTTAAGCAAAATAGTAAAGGTGTCACCAGAAAATGTCAACAAGTAATGCACACATTGCTTAGCACACTTGAATGTGCGACAGCCGATCTAGATGACATTCTAGTGATCAGTAAACCAGAGCGAGCAACACAAATTACACGAATTACACAAAGTACTTAAAAAATCCAGAATGGATTTAACTTGAAAAGGAAAATACGATTCTTCTGTGGGAAATATAAAATATATTTTTTAAAAGTTAAAATATCGACTTCGTAAAACGTATCGTCATTGCCAACTCTTCTTGTGTAAGCAACTTAGTAAAATATGTTTATTTGAAACATGCACGATTTGCGAACCTTTCTGAATGATCTATTAAAAAAACAAAAAAAATATTGGATCTGAACGACAGAATGCCAGGAGGCATTTTAGAAAATAAAAAATCTAATCACATCATAATTATTGTTTACATACAATAATCCAAACTTCGAAATAATTGTAGCTACTGAAGCTAGCTCGTACGGCATTGAACCGTGCATATTACACACAATTAAAAATAAACAGATAATGAAAACCTTATCCTCATGCTGCTCGTACATTACTGCCAGCAGAATAAAAGTTCATCACAAATCGACAAGGAAACATTGGCCATCATTTTTGAAGCCACTTAATTTAACTGATTTGTTCACGGAATAGATTTTACGTTGAAAACAGACAAACCATAAGCCACTGCTAACGATGTATTAGTCTAAAAAAGGATTACCAACGCATACTACAAACAGAGAAAGAGGATCAATTTCCTTCAATTACAATTATGAAATGGAGTATCTCCCATCGTCGAAAATGAGTCATTCTGACAGACAATATATACTTATCGCAAATATATCTTGAATCCTTTAAGGGCACAATGATTGCATACCTACAAGCTGAAGTAGAAGTAAAAAATACATTTTGGTACACCATTTTTCAACATCATAATCAAACTTTAAAAATCCAAAAATAAAAAGACGCCCCCAGAACTGGTTATATATAAACCAGCTCTGCTGGCGTCTTGTATGGAGAGTTTGTATGCTCTTGCAGTTTTATTATTTTATTTAACGCAAAGTTCTAATGTTGTTGATTTGTTTGTTGGGGGTGGAGGGAAAAGTATTACCTACTTGGGACTTTTAATAATATAATATAAACCCCCGAATACTTGAAATCCATCAAAGAATATTGCTATTCGTAAACGCACTTACAACAGAGGAAATACACCGACAAGTTAAAAATATGGATATTTTGATATCTTACAAGTGTATTCAGGAGCAAACGACCTCACTGAAGTTTCATATCTTTTATTTAAAACGTATATCAACTCTATAATTGTGAGCGCATTTCTCTTATTACATACTATGGGAACTGAATTCATACATTAAATCCGTTCATGAATCCAATAAAAATATGTAATAATGATACGATAGATGTGTAAAAATAGTGTAAAAACGGTGTTTTTCCAATAAAGTTGAATCAATTTGAGGAGTGAAAAATTCCATTAAAAGTCAGAAAATGGTGATACAAAGAAGATGACTGTGTTCGCGCGCTGGGTTTCGAAGAACTGTCTTCGTTCAACTTTCCAGGGAATGGTGAGGGGAAACACTACGTTATTGAGCAAAAACGTTCGTTTTTTTCAAACATTATTGCGGCTACAAGAAGAGTGCAATACGCAGAAATTACGGCTGTTATATCAGCATTACGATCACTTTTAAAACTAGACGTCATTATTTAATGAACCAACTAATTATATGTCTGAGAACCAAAAAAGATATGTCTGTCAACGTAGAAAATCGACGAAGCAAACAACGAGTAAGCTGTTGTTATCGGAAACTTTCTCACACTTAACTACAATAAAACAAATTGATTGATTCCCAAATCATGCGATATAAAAATTAGTTCAACAATTGATGATTATTACATGACTCCTTGTGGAACGAACATAACATTATGTAATTAACAATCACTTTATTATGTTGTGAAAATTATGTGAATCCTAAACATACACTACTAAAAAAATGGGCGAATAAATATCATCATTTTATTAAGTAAAACACATGTACGACATAATCACGTTGACGCATCGGTTCCCGTTAGATTACCGAAGTTAAGCGACGTTGGGACTGGCCAATACGAGATGGGTGACCATTTGGGGACACTAAGCGCTCTATGTTAAAGTGTGATGAGCTCTATACCTAGCTATGGGTAAATAGTGTCACCAACCCGCAGTGAATGGCTTGGCGACTATGGCATGGCATCTGAATAACATAAGGTGGAAGGAAACCAGGGAGGGGTTCCTCCTCAAGGAGTGATCGATGATGATGATGATGATGATGATGATGATGATGATGATGATGATGATGATGATGATGATGATGATGATGATGATGATGATGATGATGACGATGACGATGACGATGACGATGACGACGATGACGATGATGACGATGATGACGATGATGACGATGACGATGATGATGATGATGATGATGATGATGATGGCGGCGTCTTTGAAATGTCAAAATGTGATCAAATGTTGAGAACTTATTTAATCCTGAATGCTAAAGTCGTTATTATGAACAGTTTCGCAGTAGGAAATTGTAAATAGCTTTAACACAAAACACATATTTATGTCAACGTTAGGTATTTATATTACGGACATTTGATTTGTCAATACTGAATTCTATCTACTCACATCTCGTCGTCATTACGCGAAGGTATTTAATAAACAGAAAATAACTCGATCTGCTACGGTGCAAGTAAACAAGACATATTGTCCGATTTGTATTGTGCACATCTGCTTCTAGCTGACCGTAAGGCTAAAATACGTATAGTTGTGCACGAGCATATGAGACAATGTTCATAATGAGATCCCTCAGGAAACCTACAGACTTATTTGAATAAACACACATTTTGGTCGGAAGATATTACTGTCAGGCTCGGTTGAAAAAACGTACCACCAATCAGGAATTACCTCTTCATTTGGGAGTGGCGTTCGTATATTGCATTCTCTTGGATCGCCCTTACCGGGGAATGCCTACTGGTGCGTTCAGGGGTATCTACGTGTCCGACTAGAGTGCCTGAGGAGGTGTTTTTCAGAAGTTTCCGGCCTTGTTCCACATAGTAATTGTAATCAGGTAAATTCCATGGTTCCGCTCTATCTAAAGCTTGCACATGCTTCTGGCATTTTGATTGTTTTATCTATCATCTAAAGCGTCCCATCCAACTACTTCTGACGGGTCTGATCTAGAATGTTTTATAACAACTCAATACCCCTATCGAGGGAGCTAGATTTCCTACTTGCTAACATACAGTTATGAGAAGGGTCAATATTTACTACCTGACCTTCGGTCTCGAATAAAATGTTCTGTCTTCGGCCAGAAGAGGAGGACTTCTTCTTGACTTTGTCAAATTTTATTTTTTCTTCTATCAAGGGTGAAGGTTTGGGGTCGGCTGGTTATCCAAACATCAAAACAACTTTATTTGACATTCAGCCCTAGTATGGAATCAGCTAAATAAGGAACTCTTTAACTATGTTAGTTGCTTTTGTCGGCAACTGTTATATACATTTGACAGAACTCGTAGACCTTTGCAACAGTTGCATATAATGTTGTACTTTTATTTTTACTAAATACTACAGAATTGATTGTGAATAGAATGGCTGTTATTTATTAATTGTTTACTAGCCATAAGTGAAATGGCGACATGCTCAACTGCTTCGTTTTTCGCTTGTCAGACATCTTGGAGCTCAATTGTATAACATTGTTTTTGCTTTTTATTTAATTATCTCTCTCACTTGCTATTTTTTTCTTTTTTTCGCTATTGTTGTGCTCTTAAAGTGTCTTTTCATTTCATCTCATTTAACATTTTATTTGCTTTTACAATGTTCTTTATTGCCTTTCCTTTTGCTCAAGACGAACTGCTTCATTGATTACATTTCTGGTTTTAACATTACTTAATCTCGACTGGTTACAGTTCAACTTGGCTAACCAAGTCTTTAGAAAATGTTAAAATGACACGGTGCAATTTCTAATAGCTTAATGACGTATTCAGAAAAGGCAGAAGACCACCGAACAATGTCGTCATCGACCCTGCGGAACATTCGACGGATGGTATTTTATGCAATAGTAACATCTATTCAAACGTCGTTTTTGTACAGTTCTAATGAAGCATCACATGCAGAGAAGTTAGTAGACAATAGGAGGTTACTATCTCACGAATTTCTGTTAATGAAGATGAGATAAAATCTGAAGTGTTTTTTATGGATTGTTTGTCATTATTTGTTATTTTGGGTCACGTCGCGATCTCTGAACAATGAATTGACACCGACTTAAATTACTCAATCCCAACATTCTCGACCACAATTCGGACTTTGCGTTGAAATTTACTACGCATGCCCCTTCGTTTTATATCACACTGACGTCATAAATGAATAACATTACTTTGCGTTGTCATTAATGAAGTATATGGCTGCTATTTATCTACATCCCACACAGTAGAATGTGACACAAGGTCGGAAAGTGGGTATGCACCCCAGAGGAGGAGTGCTAGCGGCGTCTTAAAATTGCCTGGGCAGAGTGCCTCAGACATTAAGTATTAAACTTAATCCACCCCAAAGAGGGGAGGTAAAGCCTGGGAGCGTTACTTCCCAGATCTGCACAGGACAGACCCATTGACCGGCATAAATCCAGGCCCGAAGACCCGGACAATACCAGTATGGAGTGCAGTATCCATCGGAACAGATACTACACTTTGATCTGAAGTATATGGCTTAGACAGAAAACAAGCAATTTATATTCTTTATATGCTATGTTAGTACGCTTGCCCCTTCGTTGTATATCACACTGACGCCATAAATGAATAAAATTACGAAGACATGACGTCATCTTCTGAAAAGGTTAAATATGTCGTGATGATTATTTATGACGTTTTTATTGTCGAAGTAAAAATGAGGATGTTTTCCTTTACAACCGAACACGTAAATATTTATTGGTAACTAAATGCAGTTCATAACAATTAATTTGATATATAATAATGGCATGAATTTAATTATTAAAACGTAGTCTTTATGTTGATGAAATAAAGGTTTTAAGTATTACGTTAACAGCGATTTTAGACACCATTTGCATTTTTGCATTGTAATTGTATGCAGCAAATTCATTTAATCATCAGTGAAGTCATGGGAGGTTAACCCCCTCCCATGCTTTGCCTCCCCTCTTTGGGGAGGAGTAAGTTTATTGCTTACTGTCTGAGGCGCCCTGCCCAGGCAATTTTTTGAGATTCACCTCACTCTTCCTCTAGAGTGAAAATTCCCACCTTCCGACCTTGTGTCACATTCTACTTTGTGGGGCGTAGATAAATAGGTGAAGTCATGAGCCATTGTTAATAACCGGCGAATATGAGGGAATGTCTATTACGAAAAGAATAGGATATATATAATACAAATGATTAAATTGGTTGTCAAATAATATTTTTAATAACATGGGCAAATAATTGCCATAATAAACTGTCTAACCTGCAAGCAAATATTTTATTTGCAGGATAGGCTGAGAATATCACTTGCTGTACTATATTTTTATGGAAATCGATCCAGACAAGGCCTCTGATGTAAAGAGCTAAAAATAGTACTTCAAGGTTTAAAACAAGCCAACGGTAAGTGTTAGATGAATAGATTTCGACTGAGAAATTATATTTATGAAAATATTTATATATATATATATATATATATATATATATATATATATATATATATATATAGAAAGAGAAGAATATTTTTTTAAAACCAGAATACCCTATTTTTCTTTTTAAAATAAGTAATTTATTTATTTGTTTTAATGTCTTGAGATATTTCAGCGTAAAACGCCTTTGTCAAAAGCAAAGATAATTATCCATGTGTTTTCATATTTTAGTTTACTTTTCTTTTTAATCCTTCTTGATCGAGACATAATGTCGCGGATAAAGTTGAGAATTCGTCTTGATATTATGACGGTTGGTATTTGAATGCCGGTGTGTGTGTCACGTGGTTTACGTGTTGTTGAATTCTCAGTACATCAACTTTTCTGGTGTGAACTTCTTGATTATATATATATATATATATATATATATATATATATATATATATATATATATATATATATATAGGGTTAAGCGATTAGAGGGGCCCAGACAAAATGACCTGGTTACGACACCTCAACTTCCTTCCCCCTTCCATATATACCTTCAGTTGTAAATCATACAGTTTCCCCTTCCTTATATATGTATTGCTCTCTTTCCTCACCGTTATAATTCGCGCAATCTCACCTTCTCTCTTTCTATATATATATATATATATATATATATATATATATATATATATATATATATATATATATATCAATTTCTACATATGATTTTAGTACCTTATATACTAAAATACCACATAATGAACTAATTAAAGAATTAGGTACCATTATAGATTTAGCTTTTGCCGGAGGTAAAGATAAATACATAGATTTTTCAAAATCTAAAGCCTTTTGGTGCAAGACTTAAAACAGTAAAACTAGTACTTCAAAAAATGGCTTTAAAATACTTATAAGTCACCTGATTAAAGAAAGTTATTTTAAAATAGGAAATAAAACACTAATACAAACAATAGGTATTCGTATGGGTTTGGACCCTGCCCCCTTTGGGGCAAATCTCTATTTACATAGATATGAATACATATATATGTCATCATTAATAAAAAATGATATATCTAGAACGTATAGTTACCACGGCTGCAGGATGTTTATTGATGACCTGGTCTGTATAAATGATAGAGAGGAGTTTGAAAATACTAAACATTTAATATATCCTAGGGAATTAAAATTACATTGTGAACATACAGGAATACATGCTACCTTTCTAGATTTAGATATAAAAATTGAGGATGGTACATTTATTTATAAAATGTTTGATAAAAGAAATTATTTTCCCTTTCATATCGTTCGTATGCCGCATAAAAGTAGTACCTGTCCTATGTATATATTTTATGGGAGTATAATGTCCGAATTTCTAAGAATAGCCCGCGTTACTTTAAGGTTAATGGAGTTTGTACCTCCAGTCACTTCATTAGTAATAAGAATGCTTAACCAAGGTTGAGAGAAAAATAAAATATTTAGACAATTAAATAAGGCAATAACACGCTATCCTCACGCTTTTAAATTATATGAAATAAATCAAAATAAATTGATAAAAGAAATCAAAACTCTACTATAAAAATGTATAACATATGTAAATAGTGCATGATGAAATAAATAAATAAATAAATGTATATATATATATATATGTATATATGAAATATTTTTATAAATATATATTTTTAATTTTAAAACATTTGTAGACAAAGAAAATAACCAAGATGAAAAAAAGGGGGTTATTATAATGGAATCATCAAACTCTATAAAATAGATGTTCTGTAAAATAGTAAATACTCACTTTGAAAGGAACAACACAGGTAAGGAGCAACTATATTTTAATACTTTAGAAAAACAAATCTGGAGGCAAAACATAATTAAATATTTGTAAACTTTTTTAAATTAAAAAATAATTATTAGATAGGGAGGTGGTGTCTGATAAACACTGCTGGAATGCCATGATAAAGAAATACTGTTTTGTTTTTAAAATCCCGAAACAGTGTTCATGGTAAACAACTGACGATCCCTTATATAAAAAAACATATATAAAAATATATTTATATTAAATTCTTGGAAGTCAACTAAAATAGTGATTGCAGTAGATTGATTGACTTACTAGACTAAAATATTTCAACGAAACGAATTTTTTTTATTTCAGAGACTATATATATATATATATATATATATATATATATATATATATATATATATATATATATATATATATATATATATATGAGAAAAAAGAAACAATGTTTCAGACAATAAGTAAAGATAAAAATGGAATAAAGAATAAGCAATTAAACAACCAATAAATTAACTCAAACACTCATTTTTGTAAAGTTCTGCCGAGATATTTCGGTGGTTAAGATACGGCCATTTTCGATCGGTTGGTAAACTTTATTTCAAAACGGAAAAGTTTTCAAATTTGTACAAAGAATGCGATCGGAAGAAAATGTCACGTGCAGAGAACAACAAAAAAGGGAGTAGGGACGCGAGGAATGTTGTGAAAAGAGAAAGAAAAAGATGAAGAAGAGGAAGAAGAAGAAAGAGAGACCAATACACCAGTTTCTTAAGAGCGTCAGTTGATGAAGAAGAAAAAGAAGAAGAAAAAGAAGAAGAAGAAGAAGAAGAAGAAGCGAGAGCAAAAGTTAGAAAGAGTAAAATCGAAAGCTACAAAAGAAGAAAGAGAGAGAGAGAGAAAAAATCATCAGTGCTTGAGTTTATTTTTGTTAGTTGTTGAATTGCTTATTCTTTATTCCATTTTTATTTTTACATATATATATATTAAATATGTTGTCGCTTACTTTCCCCCTCAATATACGTATCTAATAGTTCATTTACTTCTCTTCTTTAATATATTTATTAAATGTGTTGTCGCTCTCTATATGTGTATTGAATTGTGTCTGAGTTTCTCTTTTTTCATTTTCAAAAATTCAATTGCCTCGCTTGGATGCTTGAATAAGACCGGAGGGTCGAAATAAATTATTTCATTAGTGATTATGTAATTCCTGTTACTTTACTTTATTTCATTCTTGCTCTTTCTATTACATTGAGTACTAATACTCAGATATTCTTCTGGAATTTATTTCACTCTAACAGACTATATATATATATATATATATATATATATATATATATATATATATATAGAGAGAGAGAGAGAGAGAGAGAGAGAGAGAAAGAGAGAGATAGTAAGAACAAAGAGAAAGAAAGATAGATATATAATATATATAAATATTGCTGAGTTCTTAATTTTACAACCCTATCAATTACGCTAATAAAATACCGTCGTGGATGTTGCGTATAGACACCGATAGACATCACTTCGATAAGAAGTGGCGAGGTATGTCCACGGTAAAATTGACGAGGTGCTTCCGCCAGCTCGAGCAGGCAACATATTCTTATCGATCTGATTACAAATGTTGTCACAGACTAATGCAGATAGAGAGCGACGAAGCATGAAACTAGGAACACGCGAAGTGTATCTCTCAAGAAAGCTTGGAGAAACGCTTGTGGCATTCAGTGTATGTCCTGAAATGAAACTAATTAGAATGTATTTAGCATTGCATGTAAATTCAATGTTCGTGGGTAACTAGAGAAAAATCCAATCAGTTGAATTAACCAACTGCGTCTAATTCGTGCTGACGCTGTTCAACTTGTCCAAATATGCACGTAATGTTTTACCCGAGGCAGAACCTAATACAATTATAGAAAGACTTAATATAATTTATATCTACATTCATAAGCTAGGTCTCCAAGAAGCCTCAGTTCACATAAGTTCAAATTACATAAACAAAAACAATAAGTTTAAATATTTTAATTTTAAACAGGGACATACTATTTCGATGTTACACAACTCGTAAGTGCGACTTAAAACTCGTCTGTTTATTCCGAATTTACCATTTATAAAAACTCAGCTACTGAAAACAGGCGGTAAGTAGGTGAATTCTTAATCGTTATAAGGCATTTTAGAACGTACAAAATCTCAATCACATTTAAAAGAAACACTTTGAACTATCCATGAGGAAAGTTAGCGAATTCACTTACAAGAAAAGGGTATAGATCACTTAAATTTATCCCAAGAGAACCCGTTTCGCTGTTTCGATTACAACGGAATCGCTTACCCAACTATCAACTTTGAATACTTCAGATACAGCGACACACTCTATTTGGCGATTACTATAGTTTTATTGCGTGATGGGGAACAACCATATTTTGTTACTATATAGACTCTTCTACACATTGGTATAAAGATTTTCCATATAAAATGTAAAAGTGTTTCCATTGCTGCCCCATATGACACAACATTTCACACTGCAGAGTTAAAACTAACATTTAAAAAACACTTTATTAAAATTGCTAAAAGTGACGAAGCTAAAAAAATCAGGAAATTTCTGCAGATAAAAATATTAAATAAAAAGATATACAGTTGTAACTTTATTCTGGATCAGATCTGTCAATAATATATGTTCAATAAAGAAGTACCAATATCCTCTGCATAGTCTAGAAGACATGTTCGCTAAACTCAACAGAGGATTTTCTTCCAAAAGTTGATTTAAGTGATGTTTATCTACAAATAATTGTGCATGAGGGTTATAAAAGCTACTTTGTATAAATATCCACTTGTACAACTTCTCACGATTTAAATATAGGGTTCAGATTGCACCAGTAACTGTTCAACAAGTAATGCATACATTGCTTAGTGGACTGTAATTAAACAAAACTTACTTAGATAGCGGTCTAGTAATCAGAAAAAAAGCAAAGAGCAACACAAATCACATTCGAAGTATTTAAGAAAATCCATGACTATGCATTTAAATTGAAGGAAGGAAAATGCGATTTAATGGAAAAAATCTTAGTCAAATTATAGACAAAAATGTTAGAAGACCAGACTGAAAGCGAGCCTGGTCTAATAAGAAATATGGCAGCTCCCAAAAACCTATCGTCAGTACAAAGTTTTGTTGAGTTAGCAAATTATTACCGTGTGTTTATTTCAAACATGTACAATTTGCGAGCCCCTCTGAATTAGTTATTGAAAAAGAAAAAGATAAGATCTGGACGACAGAATGCCAGAAGGCATTCCGAAAAATAAAAAAAATATCATCACATCATAATTATTTTTCACACACAATAATCCAGATCTCAGAATCGTACGGCATTGAAATTTGCATATTACATAAAATGAAAGACAGATAATTAAAACGTTATACTCACTCTTCTCGTCCATTAATGTCTGCAGAATAAAAGTTTTTTTCCACAAATCCAGAAGGACGCATTGGGTAATTTTTACAGTCACTTAATTTCATCGTTTTTTTCCTGGAAGACATTTTAAGCTTCTGCTAACACTTTATGCGTTAAAACAAGGGATTACCAACGCAGACGGCAAATAGATTGTTGCGATTCGGGTGGGGGTGGCATTGATCTTCAATTACAATTATAGAATAGAGTTTATTCATTCGTCAAAAATTGGTTATGCTGACGGATTATCTAGAATTCTACTAAAATATGTAGAACCCTTTCAGGATACAGTTATTGACTCCTTACAAACTGAGGTAGAAGTTTAAAAAATACATTGTATAATGACATTAGGGATCTTCTTGTAACTGTGAAATAAATTAAATAAAAGACGTTAGACGTCGATTATAAATATAAAAAAAGAAAAGAAAAGAAAAACACTAACACATCTCGGACGTGTATTCAATATCTGATAAAGTAGTTATCTCCGGCGATCGAGTTGTTATTCCTATAATTTATATGCAAGTAACCCGGGCATTTTCAAAATGAAAAATCGCATTATAAGTAATGTGTATTGGACACGTATAGAGAAATACATTGAATACGCGGTGAAACTATGAAAGGTTGTGTTTTGTCAGCGAAGACACAGGGCGAAAACTGACCGACCTTGGTCTTGGATCGACAACTGGCTAACTAAATGATTTATATTATCTAAGAGTGGTAGAAGGTTTCTCAAATTCATAGGAAATATTTAAATGTAAAATTAAAAAAAACAACTACGGAAATAACGTTTAGTTGTTTACATACTTTTTTGTCCAAATTAGGGGTCGTTGACTGCATTGTATCATACAAAAGAACACAATTCACGTCTAGTGAATTTAAACCATTCTGTCAAAGATCTGTAGTGAAGCATATCATGATCGAGCCGTACTATGCTAGATACAATGGACTGGCAGAATGGTTCGTGGATACGTTAAAAAGAGATGTTAATAAAGCGAGGAATAGAGCAACTAAAAAGATCATTCAAAAGATGTTGGCAGGTATATAAGATGAACCACAATAACAATGTTCTCATATTTTATTACGCCAGCAGGAGCAATTTTTTCAAATAAAATCAAAACCGTGTTTGATAGATATTGCCAACCCATACGAAACCAGGGAGTGAACACAATGCCACAAATGACGCTTCAAAGTTGATAAAAAACTTTGATATTTCGTTGTGTTCTCCCTCTCAGCTCCGTTTAAGCAAGCATCATTAGAGACATTGACTTCAGCTAGTGGGGCTACATTGTACTTCTGGTTCCATATACCTATGTCAACTTTAAAAGCACCATTTGCTAGTTGTAGGACTTGCATAGTCATAGTGAATAGTGTATAACTTATTTCCAACAACTCTTTTGGGTGTATGTTCCTAGATATTAAACTGTTTACATATAGTTCAGTGAAGATATTAATAGACTGCTTTGTGTCGCATTGTATATTAGCCGTCCCTCAACAGAAAGTTGCAACTGATTGTAACGTGGATTACACTTTCTACTTCTGTGTTGCAGAACCTGCACTTGTCATCGTTGCTGATACCACTCATCTTCTTAAAAGCATTGGTCATTAAGCCTTAATCTTGGGCATTCATTATCACCTTCTCCTGATCAGAGTTGAGCGATTTTCTTTTGGTCCAATGTTCAGCTATATATTTATAAGAGAGTTCATCCAGAACATATTTGTTGGTTGGCCGATTCATCTAGTTTTCTGCAATGGAAGGTTGTAGTGAAATTTTCGCAGTTCTTTTGGGCTATTTCCGTGGCAAGCTTGTTTAGTTTTTCTGTCTCATTTGTAAGACAGTCTTGGCCAAAGTGTTTGACTAGTTTTGTAATAGAAGTTGTTTTACTGGCTCTTATTTCTTATTATTGATGTACCATCATAAGCTTTGGGGTTTCGACGCTCATCAATTATTGGTCGGTGCTACAAAATAGTGGCTGTATCTGGATGATGATATGCGTGCGTGTACTAAAAGAAAATAATTGTCGAGACAGAACAATTTTGCCCTATTTTTATGTTTCCTTACTTAAATTGAAATCGATGTAGAGAGTAAACTGGGGTATTAAGCAACACCTTTCTGACTGACTCTAAGTTTCTTCTACGTAAAATATCGTCTTCGTAGTTTTCAAAGTGTTGTTGGACAACCATGGGTAAAATATATTTGTGATATCTTGTTTACACAAACACCAGTTAACATGTGTTCATCAGATAAGAAAATATATTTATTTAATTATTTAAAAATTGAAGTTTAGCTTTTCACAAATTTCAGCTACCTGGGGCACTAGGCACCATGTCCTACAACATTAAGCACCGGGGCTAATGTGTGAAAAAATCACACATTTTGGAGGTCTTGAAGTTAAATTTTAATATTTTAATTATTGTTTTTCCAGATTACAATGTCCATCATATTTTCATGAACTGTTCGATGTATGATTTTGTGTGTTTTTAAAGTAAACTGCCTGGATCCCTATTTTTACTTCAGAACTCTATTAGAAACATACGCACATTCTATGTTTTTGGGGTCGATATATTATTCCAAAATTATTATTACATCATATAATATTTTTAAAATAAATACAAACACGCACACACACACAGACACACATATGTATATATATATATATATATATATATATATATATATATATATATATATATATATATATATATATATATATATGAATGTCCGAATTTCTAAGAATAGCCCGCGTTACTTTAAGGTTAATGGATTTTATACCTCCAGTCACTTCATTAGTAATAAGAAGTCTTAAACAAGGTGGAGATAAAAATACAATATTTAGACAATTAAATAAGGCAATAACACGTTATCCTGACGCTTTTAAATTATATGAAATAAATCAAAAGAAATTGATAAAAGAAATCCAAAACTCTACTATAAAAATGTATAACATATGTAAATAGTCCATGATGAAATAAATAAATAAATGTGTATATATATATATATATATATATATATAAAATATTTTTATAAATATATATTTTTAATTTTAAAACATTTGTAGACAAAGAAAATAATTATCTAGTTGTAAGGTTCTGCTGGGGGCGGCTACTATACAAGCCGACACAATGGAGAGTCTAATTATCTAGTTGTAAAGTTCTGCTAGGGCGGCTACTATACAAGCCGACACTATGGAGAGTCTAATTATCTAGTTGTAAGGTTCTTCTAGGGGCGGCTACTATACAAGCCGACACAATGGAGAGTCTAATTATCTAGTTGTAAGGTTCTGCTAGGGGCGGCTACTATACAAGCCGACACAATGGAGAGTCTAATTATCTAGTTGTAAGGTTCTGCTAGGGGCGGCTACTATACAAGCCGACACAATAGAGAGTCTAATTATCTAGTTGTAAGGTTCTGCTAGGGGCGGCTACTATACAAGCCGACACAATGGAGAGTCTAATTATCTAGTTGTAAGGTTCTGCTAGGGGCGGCTACTATACAAGCCGACACAATGGAGATCTAATTATCTAGTTGTAAGGTATTGCTAGGGGCGGCTACTATACAAGCCGACACAATGGAGAGTCTAATTATCTAGTTGTAAGGTTCTGCTAGGGGCGGCTACTATACAAGCCGACACAATGGAGAGTCTAATTATCTAGTTGTAAGGTATTGCTAGGGGCGGCTACTATACAAGCCGACACAATGGAGAGTCTAATTATCTAGTTGTAAGGTTCTGCTAGGGGCGGCTACTATACAAGCCGACACAATGGAGAGTCTAATTATCTAGTTGTAAGGTTCTGCTAGGGGCGGCTACTATACAAGCCGACACAATGGAGAGTCTAATTATCTAGTTGTAAGGTTCTGCTAGGGGCGGCTACTATACAAGCCGACACAATGGAGAGTCTAATTATCTAGTTGTAAGGTTCTGCTAGGGGCGGCTACTATACAAGCCGACACAATGGAGAGTCTAATTATCTAGTTGTAAGGTTCTGCTAGGGGCGGCTACTATACAAGCCGACACAATGGAGAGTCTAATTATCTAGTTGTAAGGTTCTGCTAGGGGCAGCTACTATACAAGCCGACACAATGGAGAGTCTAATTATCTAGTTGTAAGGTTCTGCTAGGGGCGGCTACTATACAAGCCGACACAATGGAGTGTCTAAATATCTCTACTGCATCATCTTTAAAAAAATTATCTTCTCAGACAAAGTTTTGTATTATTTGATAAGACAAGTTATTTTATACCGTTATCATGATTTTACGCACGCGCGATATTCAGACGGTTTAATCTCGGAGATGTGGTTCGAATGAATTACTTGTTATCATAACCGGTTTTCGTTTTAGTTCCAGTTATTAATTCTGAAGTAACACTTATTCCGGTTCTAAACCCAATAATAACTTGTTTTCGGTCCCGTTATCTTGTTTTTATATTTCCTTTTATTTTATAGTTTGGCTTATTTGTTTTTTAAAATTTCAAATGTAATTTTCAACGTGCGAAACTTTTTTGCATCTTGATTCTAATTCTTAATCTTACTCATTTTTGTTGTTATTATTCCGCATGTTTTCTGGTTTATATATATATATATATATATATATATATATATATATATATATTATATGTACACATACACGGACATATGTATGTCAAAATTGACCTCATTCAATGATTATGTTTTTATACACGCACAGTTAGAGGGAACTATTTCTTTATGATGCGGAGTATTTTCTGCGGACTGTAACTTAACGACTTGTGATTGTGCGAATTTTGCCGATTAGGGTTAGGGTTAGAGTTAGGGTTAGGGGTTAGGGTTAGGGTTCTCTAAAGAAATAGAACATTTTTGGTTCACGTAGGATTTTGACCTTGTTGAGTTTTTTTTCTTGACATCGTATGAACATCGTATTGCTCGTTTTTGACTTTGGCGCTAAGGCGATGCGTATTTTCCTCTTGATTGTCAGCTCAGAACAACATTTTTCGGAAACTGATCAGCTCCAAATGTGGAGCAAGTGTACACGCACTCAAATATCCTACCCCCTTATGGTATATTCCTGTGGGGGTACGCTTGCCTTGTTTTGGAGAAATCAACTAATGGCAATACATTATACCCAGCGTTGAACAACACAAGACGCTAGATGACTGTTTAAAAAAGCCTACCAACAGCAACTATCTCTTCGCTAGAATTTCTCCTGCAGATGTAAGATGGGAAGTTGTCAGCTGAGTAGAGATCACGAAGGCTACTAGTGGTCGACGCTATTTCCATTCATGATCGGAAAGCAAGAGTCTACGACTGAAGTCAAAGAGAAGCTTGATTAGCCATGCAAAGGTTCCAACATATCAGGAAGATACTAGATTGTAGATGTTTACCAGATGGATCAGGAATTACCCTGCTCGTATTGATATGAGAAACCCCACTTCGGAAGCCCCGTCCAGTGTAGGACACTCAACAGTCTGTGAACTGGAATGGGGTTTTCAAAAGTTTCTCTGACAAAATGAGGCAACAAAACTGACCCAAACATCTTAAAATGTGGGGAGTAGAACCATACAATGCCACATTGTCTTGTCTCCCCCTACTACCTAAGCATCTTGAAAGGTATAATAATATTTATGATTGCTTTAAAAAGTGGAAACCTATCGTATGACCATCATTTGACAACACGCAAAGAAGATGTGTCGCATGTAATTATGTCAGCCAAAGGTTTTTGAACTTTTTGATCAGACTCTCACTATCAATAGTTTTTCTATTAGTAATTTTTTCTATTAGTATTCTTTCATCGTTATTTCGATGAAAATCAAACGTGATTTTCTCGTCATCAGAATAAATCGATGAGAACAGTAATTATTAGGATCAGTTCTATAAACAGGAATCGGTTTTAACGCTCATGAATATTTCACATCACGTAATTATAGCGACCACTGTTGTTCACAATCATTAGAGACATAAAAAACGAATTAATCTTAAAGAGTTTGAACTAAACAGACTATAATTGTAAAAGAATTTCTACGTAAAACCCCAAATATTTGCATTTATAATTAATGTGTATTCAATGAACGATGATGCTGTCAGATGTTTATCAATTATCTGTCCTATTATATAATAAAAATGAAAACACAATTTTAAAAAGAAAAAAAGCTGACGCTAATTTATATTAACGTAATCCATTTGGAATACAAATGAAAAATAAGAAAATCCACAAAAATAGGAACGCCATTCTTGAAAAATAATGCACAGTCAGTTGTGCTAACTATATTATATGTATAAAAATGTCTCATTAGTGAGTGCGTAAGGAGTTGCGACTTGGAGATGCACATACTTTTTGTCTTTTTTCTAGACGTTTATTATTCCGATGTTGTTTGTTACGTTCGGTTATTACAACATCAGAATTGTGATCACATACATCACCTGATGCTGACTATTCTAATTCGAATTTAGCGGCAATACATCAACACCCAATCATGCCATTATAAACCCGGAGTCTCTACCTGCCGATTTGCAATAAATAGTATGTAGCAAAGTTAGTATATAAAAATAACGTTAAAAAAGAATATTGTACATAAGGTTAGAAGAAAAAGAAAAGTAGAATATCCGTTAGAAACAATTGGAATTACGTACGAGGGGCGTTCAATAAGTAATTCCCCTGACCCATTTCCCATAGCAGTAGATTAGACACTTAGCACAGTTATAAGTCTCTCTCTACATAGTAACCACCCGGAGTTATGCATTTCTCCCATCGTTTGATGCAGCTCTGAACACCGTTTTTGTAGAACACCCAACCACGTCGTAACTTCAGTAATCAAGGCTGAATCATCTGGGGAACGCTTTCCTTTCAAAAACAACTTCATGGCTGGGAAGAGATGAAAGTCAGATGGTCCAAGGTCAGAAAAGTAAGAGGATGGTAGACGATTTCATAGTTACACGCTGTCCTACAGGAGGAGGATACCTTTGCTGATCTTGCTCCGCCTCTTAGTTTTGATAGCTTCTTTTAATTTAATTAAAAGTGAAACGTAATAGACTCCTGTAATTGTGGTAACCTTTGCAAGGAAATCTGTCATCACTACTCAATCCTGGTCCCAGAAGACTATGAGCATGACCTTGCCAGCGGAGAGCTGCACCCTTGCCTTATTTGGAGGTGGTGAGTTCAAGTGCTTCCACTGCATTGACTGGGCTTTGGTCTCTGGATCATAGTGATGGACCCAAGTTTCATCCTGTGTAATCAGTCTTTTGAAAAACTTAGACTCATCTTCTTGGTACATTTCCAAATTTATCCTCGAGCGCTCGACGCGTTCTTGCTTTTGGAAAGGTGTGAGCAACATGGGAATCCATCTGGCAGACATCTTATGCATATGCCAATGTTCATGAATGATAGTGTCCACAGACCATGTAAAAATCTTGTCCACTTGGGCTATTTAGCGAATAGTAATGCGTCGATCGTCCAAATGGCAGCCTCAACTTGACGAACAGATGCCTCATCAATGGCAGAAGAGGGTCCACCATGTCTGGGAGCTGTTACCACAGACTTCCGACCATATTTGCATTCATGATGTCAGCGTTTTACAAGGTCATATGATGAGTTTCTTTCATTTCATCAAAAGTCTTTTTTGGTGTGCTTGCTTCTAAATACAAACACCAGATCACTGCGCGACACTCAACTGGCCCCATTTCACACCTGACTCAGTTCAAACATCTGTAAATCGGAAACCGCAATTAGTTCAGAGCTGATTTTGCAACATAACCGATACATATATAAATCATTACACATGCAAAATGTAATCTAGATCAGAAGTGAGTCAGAGGCATTAATTATTGAACGTATGAGGATGAGGTTGAGGATGTTGTGCCACTGGAAGAGTACTAGCAGATTAAGTTGATAGTTTTTCTCTTTGGTCTGAACCGCGATCCGGTTTCGGACACTTGTGCCGCCTCGTGTCTGGGATAATTCACGAGTATTATATTTAAACACTGCACACTTATAAGAGTACAAGAACCCCAGCAAAGCATCGCTAGACTCCAAGTGAATCTGAGCTGTTATTATTGATAACTATTACAACCGTGGTTTTGTTTTAAGAAGACGACTCAAACAAAAAACCGAAGAGGAAAAGAACGAACCACTGTCACGTGTCATCTATGCAACAACTCTCCAGAGGTTCAAGTGATGCGTCCACGTCCAGTGTTTAGCGAGAAATCTTCGTTCAACACTACTTAAATTAAACGAAGTAAATTTTGTTTTGTTATTTCTAAAGTTCATCTAATATTAAACACTTTTTATATGCATCAAAAGTGTCAATCAAGAGTTCAATCATCATACCTAATAGGTCAAGATCGTAGGCTAAGGTTTCAATAAGCATGTTTTTATATCAATGCTATATACCGATACGTTCCCCACAGAAAAGGGGGAAAAAGACACATTTTTTCCGAACGGGCAAATACAGGGGTATCACTAAAATGTCACTTATAGAATGGTTTATGAAATTCAAAATCCGTTCTGCGGATATTTTGTCAAAATAAATTTGTTTAGTTTTGCCCACAAGTTTTAGTCATGAATGCCCAACCTTATTTGTGTTTCCGGCGTTCAATGAAATGCGGGGAAACCTGTGTATCATCTTATGAGTATGTCTGCCCCTTTAATGTGATGCACACTTCGAATCGTAACCCTCAGGTTTGTCTCTCCCTAGACTCGTGATGAAGTGAAACGGGGCAGCACAACCAAAATCAGGGTAGTTACAAAAGAAAAGTGGACTAAGGTTAATCACAAGTTTGCACGTGCTGTCAGGCTAATGCCCAAAGACTTATCGAAAAGAACATGCCGGGAACTTCTTTTAATCAATAGAACATATTTCACCTCAAACAAGGCAGGCCGCCACTGTAGACGTAAGGAGCTACTGAGAATTAGGGTGCAGATTTGGGGAGTCCTTCTAAGTTTGATGCTGTGCAACGACATGTATGTTTAGATTAGTTTAACACTTCTGCATGTCGGTACAGTCGGAGAAACAGGGAGCAGGGTAGGATTTCTTGAGGCCAGCAGCAGGAGTAATCAAAAGTCATTGAAGTAGAAAGCTCTCCGGCATCTGGGAACCACCGGAGTGAATAGCTTTGATTTAATTAATCGTCGGGGTGGCTGAGTGTATTTACGTCGAGGGGGCACAAGAGCAGCACATTTATTGGGGCACAATCCATTCAAGTATTTGTAAAAGAAGCGTAAGGATGCAGTCCTGCGGTAAAGAAACAGAGACTGGAGCCTGCTTGATCTTTACGGACCTATTAAGTTGGCGACTCTAGTTCGGACCTTGTCTAAGAGAGAGAGAGAGAGAGAGAAAGAGAGACTAGTGGATGATGCACCAGACCAGATGTGGCAACAATACTCCATCCATAAACGGATGGTGGCTTTGTAGAGATCAAGTCTAATATCAGGTATGAGAAGTGTTCTAGCATGTTAGAGGGAGCCCACCATCTTTGCAGCAGCCTTCAATGTATTTGTTCCAATGCATGTTATATTTGAATATTAGGCCGGAGAGTTTTAATGTTAAACTTCAATTAGTGGTTGAAGAGCTTTTCTTGTAGTTATATATATATATATATATATATATATATATATATATATATATATATATATATATATATATATATATATACATACATATATATATATGTATAAATTTTGTATGTATGTCAGTATTATAGATATAGTTTTCAGATTATTTATGTTGATTGTTATTATAAATGTTGGGATATATTACTGATTGTATCGGTGTGACTCCGGATGATGAGCTAACTAATAATAACTAAGAGGCCTATAAATTAATAGGTTACAAAGTTTAGAATTTATATTAAATTTAGAGGTTTATTGCAGGGTATACATAATGATACATTTAGTGAAATTAAATTAATATCAATTAAACGTTCATTAGACAAAGTACATATAGATGGACACATAAAGAGAGAATAACATAAAATAAAAAATGCTATTCCTTTATTATTATTATTATTATAGAAAATAAAGTTTTAAAGACATTATAAAAAACTTAATTAAAATAATAACTAGTCGATATTAAAATATTGGTTTCCAATCCTCAAGTAATTAAATGAATAATATTGCGATTGGATTATTTTAATTCGCCGGTAAATATGATTGATATTTGTTAAGAAACCTAATTAAATAGTAAATAATGATTGTTTAATGTATAATCCTATATCTAATGGCTTGTTAGGAAAGTGTTTAGTAAGGAGTTAGGAAGGAAGAAAAATTAAATCATTAACACATTACGAAAAATAAATAAATATATATATATATATATATATATATATATATATATATATATATATATATATAAGTGTGTGTACGTGTATGTATATATGTATGTATATATATATATATATATATATATATATATATATATATATATATGGCTGTATCGGTGTGTGTAGATATATATATATATATATATGTATTTATGTCTTTATTTTTGCATCTATATATAAGTGTGTATTTATGCTTATGAGTGTATAAATTTGTGCGTATAAACATGGGGGTGGATGTGTGTGAATGTGTCTCCGTGCATGTGCATATAATTAAGATAGAGGAAACGAAAATGTATAGGCAGGCGTGCCAAAAGTGTTAGCAAAAATAGATTAATATATTTATAAGTGTGTGCGTGTATATATGTGTGTGTATATATATATATATATATATATATATACATGTGTGTGTGGGTGGATGTATGTATGTATGGATGGATGGATATATATGTATATATGGAGGTATGTGTGTGTATATATACATGTATATATGCTCTTGAATTTACTTCTACATATAAATGTGTGTATGTTTGTGAGTATATTAATATGTACGTATTAGCGTGAATATGAGTATGTATGAGTATGTCTCGATATCTAGGCGTGTGGTTGGAGAGGAAGAGACATATAGAAAAGGTTGTCCCGTCTGAAGATCTTTTAAAATGTAATTTGTCTGATTGTTTGCTTCTTTCTTTTTCTTTTTCTTTCTTTCTTATGAGTGTGTATAGGCGTATATCATTTTAATTCACCAGTTACTTCCCTGAAGAGGAGCCAGAACGTTCTGAAACAATTGTCGGATACTCCAACTATGTTTATTTTAATATAAAAGCTCTAATATATATTGTGCACTTTTTAAAAATAATGGTTTTGTTCATTTAGTTAATATTTGACCTCAATTAATATATATATATATATATATATATATATATATATACATATATATATATATATATATATGTATATATATATATATATATATATATAATGAGGCAGACAACGTAAACATCCACAGGATAACAAATCCAAAGAATTTCAACCTGGCTTATAAAATGTGCTCACTATCTAATAGAGCTTTTATATATATATGATTGTTTTTATTCATACAGACATGTACAAAATCTGCGACACTGGTATGACGATATTATCGATCACCAACTGTAACAAACTGAGATATTACTAGGCAAAGTTAGAATCTGATCATTACCTCAGATCATATTTGGGAAGGATGACATGGGAAATAAGTCACGTGGTTAGATTTGAGACCGTTAAGAATCAAATATAAAATGAGATAAAATAAAATAAAATTCAGTAAAATTAAATATAAGATAGAATATAAAAATATAAGTTATACATTTATTGACAAGAGAGGGAAGTGCATGAGAGAGAGGGGGAGAAAAAATTGCATGTATATATATATATATATATATATATATACATATATATATATATACATATATATATATATATATATTCTGAGAGGGAAGAAAGAAGTAAAAATGTTATTCTAAAGCGAATGTAAATACACTTTTTGTAAGCAAATATAGCCATAGATTTTTCAAATCTCATTATCTACAGTTGTTATTCGATTGTGTACCTACCAATAATGCTTTCACTAAAGCAAACGTTTGAAACATTCTGAATATTTTAAAAACGTCTGTTTGAGTCGGATGTCTTGAAGCGAAATTATCACTTTAAAGTTTTGCGTCACAATTATTGTATTACGAGTTTTTGTTTACTCTCAATTGTATATATTTAACATTTTTCTTGAAGTTATTAGTTTTTATTTAGTTTAATTTTTTTACAATGACTTTTTCTGTCACTTTTCGTATGAAAATACTAAAGCAAAAAACTATAAGCAAAAACACTTCAGTAAACTTTTGTAAAAATAATTTTGTTTTTTTTAATGCAAAAAGAAATCACACGACTAAATTATTTTTCTGCCCCTTTCTTCATAAATAACTTACAAGTCTTTACTTAACATAATTTGTCAGCGGTGGCTATGTTAGGTTGAAACCGGAGTGGACTGACGACCTCGCCGTGTTAAATCGAATACTAACAGTTCGATAACACCGTTTCTCCATGGATGTTTAGGGAGGCAGACGACAAAACATAGTTGTTCTAAATTATAAGCATGCTGTTCAAAAAATGTGTGTGGCTTTTATGTTATATCTTTTAAAATTATGAAATAAATAGCAAACTCTAAGAATATGTATGTTTCTTGGCTGTTAAACTCTCTTCGTCTGCTGGATAAATATCGGACATGGACTTTCAAAATTGGCGAGAAATATAGAAATATAAGCATAGTAAACATAGTGATAAGTCGTAAGACTACACATTAAAACAAAAATAGGTGTACGGCTCCCACAGCCATACAATAATTGTCCGCATGTACACGTGGCGCAGTAAAATTCAATTCTAAGTGATAGTCATCTTAATGTTTTAGATGCAATCCTCGGTGCGGACTATACGAAGAATTGTGAATTACTGAAGACTTCTCAGAGTCATTGCTAACGGAACAAGAGCATGCTACCTCCATAGTTTAAATAAAGGGTTTCGTTCGAAATTCCGTCCAGATTCCCGAGTTCGACAGAATTATTCCCTAGTTCGAAAATATACACCGGAGATTACAGCGGGCGAAACATTGTGATAATAACACACAAGATGAGAACAGTAGTCCGAATAATTAAAGTCATACAGGATCAGGCAGATGTAATAAACACACAATTATTATAATCTGTAGAATGTGGGATACATCCCTGTACATGTCTACATCATTATTATTATTATTTCTGATGACCTAAAAAATACAAACAACTGCCTTTATTATTCCGAATTTATTTACGGCGGTGAAATTACCTAACTTGCTTTTTGCTTTCTCGCTCCTCTTTCACCACTTAAATATATTCTTTGTGCATCTATAAAAAAACACGTTATTCACATGTTAACTTTTGTTTCAAAGGGCGGATCGATATTTATTTATATGCATATAATAACATTTAAATCACCTAAATTAACTATTCTCTTAATCCTTTAACTTCGAATCTCTTTCATTGAAAGCAGATTAACATGCAATTGTGTTAGGAATGTTAATGACGTCAACTGACAAACGGCGGAAATAAAAGTCATTCAGATTTGAAAACAAATAAATTCTAAAGTATATTCAACCATGGGTTTTTAACCCACCTAATGGACTGGTATTGTCCTGGCCTTTGGGTCTGGATTTACGCCGGTCTATTGGGGGTTGTCTGGTCCTGTGCAGTTCTAGGAGGTGCACCCTCCCAGGCGTTGCCTCCCCTCTTTGGGGAGGGGTAAGTTTATTGCTTACTGCCTGAGGCGCCTTACCGGGAATGCCGACGGGGCTGCCCAGGCAATTTTTAAATGGCCAGAACACTCACCTCGAGCTCTGGCTTATTTAATCCCACTTTCCCGACCTTGTGTCACATTTTACCTTGTGGGAGGTAGATAAATAGTAATTCTAAAGTATATAATCAGGAAAATATCTGACATTGGGATGTACAAATGCGCGGGACGTTGTAAATAAAGGGAGAGAACAAAATATATGGCATTGAGAGAATGACTAACAGAGTAACTTTATACACCGTTGAAGAAAGCAAAGACGGTGTAATTCTTACTTATACGACATAGAAGGGACGCCCCACCAGAAATTACCGCATAGTGCATAGGCCATCCAACAAAACGTAGTTATGTTTCACCTGTTGATACGAAACGCACCTTTGAAGTTATTTCAAGGTTATTTTCTCTATTGTATCAGGGTGAAAACGTCAGCTAATGATAAAAATATTTACGGCCAGAATACCCCTAATGACAAAAAAAAACGGAGAAATAAATTACTGAACAAAAAATATCTCCACATACCACAGCACAACCCGGGGATAGAATGTTCTTTTCATGTTCTGTAAAAAATGTCGCACATGGAAAGTTAGGATTAAGAGGCAGAGTAGTAAAAAACGAGAGTTGCAATGCTGCGGAAAGTTGATTAAGTCTGCATTTTACACTCTCCATCAGTTGGCTCTACATTGACATGGTGTTGTGGCATGCGTTTTACACCCACACACATGCACCCATACACAGCTCTTCATATACAAAACTTTTCTTATGCACAGAGTAATAATATTTAATCATTATAGTGGCGCTATCTAATTGAAGCATATAAAAAACGATCGTAATAACATGTTGTCACGAAAAGGCTAGTATAATCATATTTCTAGATTATTAAAACAGCGTGTATGCTTTTATTTCTCATGGTGTTTCAATTACGAAATGTCATTTTACTTTTAATTACCAAAATGGATTCTTACATTTAAAAATTAGAAAATAAATACAAAAAGAAATGATAAAAATTTCTGAAAATTATTTGTATCACTCGTGTCGTTTTAATTATGTCATTGCATATTGGGAGAAAACAATTCCTTGTTGATGGAACTCTTAAAAGTCCAAAATTCATTTTAGTTTGTATTTTTACAATTTTGAATGAAAATCGAGTCCCATGAATTAAAAAAAAATGTGTTATTTATTGAAACTGTTTTCATGTACACACAAATTATCTACAGATTGTAATGCAAGTCCTTTTGTATTTGGGCGTTCAATAAAATGTATATATATATCTATATCTAAGTAGAGTATATATATCTTTTTTTTTGTATAATTAGGCAGAATTCTTTCCTTTATAAGCGTTTGATTAAACAGGAGTGCTAGCTTTTGTTTATTCATTTTCTGAATCATGTTTTTCAGTCATCGAACAACCGATTTGGTGTTGTTATCCATGGTGTGTAAGGAATCCCCATATTTTTTACAAACGTTTTCGACCGTCATCGGTCGTCTTCAGGTGGAGAAATGAGTAAGCAAGATAAAACTGGTGAATCCACTTATAGGACGTTCTTTTAAACATTTCAGCAACATTTAAACATACCTTCGCCCCCTCATAACGAGAATGGGTGATGCTAGGTTTATTTATGTGAATGAACAACGCTTCCATTATTGGGAGGCGAATACTACAACATAAACCGCAATAATGGACGTGTTACCAGTTAAAATACTACTAAAATCGTTTTAGGGATGTTATGTTTCACAAGGTGTTGGTGAATGGAGCTCTGAGGGGAGGTGAGGCTATTATTTTTTTCATTGACTTTATAGTTGGGATGTATTTTGGGATGTCTAAAACGTACCCGTCTTTAGGCCAGGAAAGATATTTCACATACCTGGCAGGGTTAGGACCCTAATCCCCTTGAAAGTAGGTATTTAGTGCTTGCACAAATTTAGCCCACTGAACCATCTGTAACATTACGAGGGTTGACAAGAATGAGGACAAAATACAGCGTGAAAACTAATGTGTTTTACTGTTAAGCTAACAATATTTGTATCTATATCGTTTCCAGGTCTCGTTGTGATCTTCCAACATAGGAAAGTTACTTCGCTATCATCGAGTGCATTGGATTACACCACTCCATCCGCTGCCGGAAACATCTCTAGAAGTCTTCTTTTGGAATGGTATTACTGTCGTCGCGTTCCCCATTATCTCTTCTCTAGTCTCAAAATGGAAACCTTCTATTATTTCTTCTATTATTTCAAACATACAGTTTAGGAAACATGTTGCTACGGCGACTACTGCTAGTACTATGATAGCCGTCATTATCTAACTTGTTACGTGTTAAAGAAGATTACTCAACATCTGGTGGCGAGGGAGGAACTCTCCACACCATGTTAGATTGAAGTATTTTTAGAATGCTTGTTCTTGTTATAATTTAACACCAGAATTTGGGAGGGAAAATTAGAAATGATGCTTCCAAAGACTTAAATACGGTAAACTCTATTGCCGCCATTATTGATGAGATGTGACCACAATGGACATAGTGTGGTTTGTCAGATGCTTACATTTTTGTTCTTTTCTTGGCTATTTATTGCAGATAACGCCTCGCACGGCTCCAAATTGCTTTCATGAAATTTATGGTGATTTAATCTATATTCACAATGTATTTTTGTAATACCTAAAGCAGAAATTCTTCTCTTTCTAAATGAAATACTTCTGATTTAGAATTCAATCGCTATCCCGACGCTTAACTTTTGTCCAAATGAGAAACGATGAAAATAGGCCGCAATTATCTTGAACAATTTTATGGCGTTGAAGGTTATTAGAAGATCCAACTGTATAAGATCCCCGGAACGACTACAAAAATTGTTTAGTTTTAATGTCTTCGCCAAAGTAATTTTAGTGCTTAATTACAGTTCTTTTCGGCGCTACACCCTCGGGAAACATAAAAAGTATATAAATATGAGTTTCGTTTTATTCCTGGCATAAATTACAATATATTTCAAGCAGAGTGATTAAAATGGAATTGTCGCTGCAAGAAATTCCTAAAAGCCGCAATTCCAAAAACATATTACATTTTCGTTATGCAGAATTCTAAAACAAGTATTTCATTAAAAACATTCTAATGAAAATGTTATTTCTTTTTATTGAAGCCGCTTTAAAGATTTTCTTTCAAAACATTCCATTTTGAGAAATAATGTACATTATTTAATATATATATATATATATATATATATATATATATATATATATATATATATTAAAAAAATGCGTTGCCACCAAGATTGTTTCGCGCCACAGAAAATAGTCTCAACGAAGATGGAAAGAACGTCGAATGGACTACCGTCTAGTTGTCCAATGGAAGGGTACGGGGAGTATTGATTTACTCCTCTCCAGGAGTTAGGCACAAGGCCAGTTTTTATCTTACTCATACAAGTAAGATATGACCCAAAGGCGGGTCGGGAAAGTGGGGTTTAAAAATTGCCTGGGCAGCCCCGTCGGCATTCCCCGGTAGAGGCGCCTCAGGCAGTAAGCAATAAACTTACACCTCTCCAAAGACAGGAGGCGAAGCCTGGGAGGGTGGATACAGGACATACCCACAGAGCGGCGTAAAGCAAGCCCCGAAGGCCAAGACAATACCAGTATATGGGGTGCAGTATCCATCGGAAAAGATACTACACTTTGATCTTAGGCAAAAGGCCAAGAATTGGGTCCTAGTTAAGCTAGTTAAACTAGTTAAGGGTACGGGGAGTAGTGAAACCACAAACAGGCTTATTGTTACTAAAAGTTTAGTGAACACTGTTGGTGGAAATAATAACAAAATCAGTGGTAAAAACGCAAAGTGATTTGTAAAGAGTACTGGAAATTTGGAACACGCCATCTGTCAAGGGAACGCCATCGGTTTTTGTTCGTGAGACATTATTTGTAATTACTCTTGCTTAATATGTTTTTTTAACATTTTTTTTTTGCCTTTTGGCCAATATAAAAGTGTAGTATATGTTCCGATGGATACTACACCCCATAGACAGGTATTGTCTTGGCCTTCGGGGCTTGATTTACGCTGGTCTATGGGTCGGTCCACCCTCCCAGGCTTTGCCTCCTCTCTTTGAAGAGGAGTAGGTTTATTGCTTACAGCCTCAGGCGCCCTAACCGGGGAATGCCGACGAGGCTGCCCAGACAATTTTTAATGGCCAGAGTGCTCACTTTCTCGGGCGCTGGCTTTTATAAACGACTTTCCCGACCCGACCTTGGTCACATCTTACTTGTGGGAGTAAGATAATACTGGCCCTGTGCCTAACCTCCTGGAGATGAAGTAAATAACTTATCTTGTATAATATGTTAGAAAATAAATAATAATGATAAATAATAATAATAATAATAATAATAATAATAATAATAATAATAATAATAATAATAATAATGATACCAATAATAATAATAATAATCTGACTGCCCCACCCCAAAGCAATTGTGCCAACATCAGATTGTGTCACTGACAGCGGATCTGACGTTCTTAAAAGATGAAGATACCAACGAAAGATATCAATACCCGAGTCTCAACTTTAAGGGCACCGGGAGTACTATAATACTAAGCAAGCTTATTATAACTCAAGTTCTGGAGATTGGCATTGCTCGTTATCAAAAGCAATATGGGCGTGAAAATCAAGCGAATTTCAATGGCGATTTACTGAAAATCTATCGTGACTTGTCGTCGCTCGAATATCATCTGCGTACAAATGAGATATCATTGATTATTGCCCTTTTTAGCAGTGCTAGTAAGTCAATAATAAGTTGTCATCAATAAGATTTTTTTTAAATTCCAGTTTCATAAATTTCAGACAAACTTCAAAAGGGATTTTCAATCGCACTTTTGTTTTTGAAGACATCTTTTACGCAATGAGTACTGGCTTTAATTGTAGATATTTTCGTCGATGAACAAGTGGTGCACCGAATATGATAAGCGAATCAGAATTTCATTTCGTGCGCTAGAATATTGTCTCCAGTTTTCAATTGCAGATTGACGCCTACGACATTCTCCATCTTCAAGATCCATATCACCATGGCAACAGAACTGAATTGTTGTAGAATACGTCATTTCTTCTCTTGACCGAAAACGCTGTGCAGGTTTCCAGCATCTGTGTTCTTAATTATTTCAATACTAAAAAGATTGAATTCTTGTCATAACAACATTGTTTTTAATAACCTAAATTGAACAAAAGTTGCCCCTCCCACAAAGAAAATTTAGCGCTCAAAAAACCAAACTAGTATGGCTCGAGAATATGGCAGAAGAGAGCCGAGATAGCTTAACCACGTAATGACATGAAAACCGTGTACGGAATTGATAAAAAAGAATCACAGGCAGTTCCAGTGTAACATCAAGTTCTATAAAAGCAAACGATGGAACATTGCTCTCAAAAGAAAACAAGTTAGCTAAATATGTCGAACACTTCAAGGAAATATTCAACAGATCAGGGTTTCCCACCCAAGCGATCACTAAGGAACCTCTACTTTAATCCCTATCAACATCAACGAATTTACCGACGATGAAGTCCGTTTAGCCAGTAAAATTTTAAAACGTAATACGTCACCAGGAATAGACAACATTTCTGCAGAAATGCTTAAGTCAGGAGGTGATAGCATCGTCAAATAGATGCATAATATTGTGTGAAATACAGGTGAAATACCGGAAGATTGGAAAAACGGAACGGTTGTATGCATTCCTAAGAAATGCCATTTTGTCAATTATAACAACTGCTCATTCTCTCTATACAAGTGAAGCTTTATTAACAAATGATTCTGAACCGTATGCGTGATGCGGTTAACTTAGCGCTACATATACAACAATTCGGATTTCGCTTAACACGTTTACGTGTAGAACAATATTTTACGCTGCACTGTATAATTGAGAAACATGCCGGATTTCAAAACCATCGTGATAGGAGCGCAAATATTTTTTAAAGTTAACGTAAAACAGGAGATAAGTCAGTCTATAATTTCGCAAGTCAAAATCATTGTCGAATTAGAAAAAAATACGATAAAACTAATTCATATTTTTAATTTAATTTCTATACGAAAATGTTCATATTTTTCGATGTAGATACTAACTTTTTAATCAAAAATATAAACAATTTATATCGTATTTTTCTGATTTTTCATTGATAATGTCTTGGTGGAATTACTGACTGACTTTGTAAATGGAATGTGTAATTCCGGAATAGGAATAATATGAATCTCAGCTGTAGCGACCTGCATTCCGATATTTTTTATCTGTGTTGCGATAATGCAGTTAGATTGAGGGGGCGTTTGTTCTGTATATCAATCATTGAACATGTTTTATGAAGTGTTTGTTAAAATAAATCTTATAATGGAAAGGGAATTATTGTAGTTGGAAATTCTTTTTTTTGCAAATAAAGGATGTTAACTGAAAAGAAGTTTCAATAATGTTAGTGTTCTCCAATTATATTCTGTTATTCCAGAATAGGATTGTAGCCAGCCAATCAACGCGCTGTAAAAGTAGGAATAATAAGCTAAAAAGAGAGAGATACGTAATAACTTAGTCGTAATTGGTGAAAGTCAATATCACATAATTAAAAAGATAAAGCAATGACAAACTGAGCTGGTAGATTTATCCTATGAAGTTGATGTTCCGGTGTTAGATTGTGGTAGTGTTAGTAGTTTTTTTTCGTCTTAGTAAAAGTTACTCCTACTTCCTGTATGTAGGACTTATTTGGGAGAGTCGTATATGCCGGATATAATGTAAGGAATTATGTAATCGGATGAAACTGACTGATAATCCTCGGAAACACGCATCAATTATTGATACAAATTCCAATATGGTCACGTATTGGAATTCTATATAGCGTCTGTGTTTAAAGTCTTATAGTTTCTGAAGTTTCAGGTGAAAATCGAGATTATTTTATATTAGCAGATTTGGAAACGTTGACTAAGTAATGTTGTTTCTTATATCATTACCGATTTCCAAGGTGAAAATCTTTAGGCATAGTTGGATAACGATGGGAATTAGAATGTTATTATCAAATATTTTAGACTTCTTGGATATGTCAGTCGCTGTTCGCGTTCTTACTGTGCCCCCATTTTCCAGCCTTTCCACCAAAGGCTATTATGACACTACGTATAACTTTAATGTAGTATAAACTATGAGTAGCAAAAGTTTGGCTATAAAAATTAGCAAATAATCTCGTCTGTATTCTCTAGTAGAGATGCTATAATCGATGGTCGATTTCACAACCACGTTTTAATGAGAGACGAAGAAATAACAGAATCGTCACCAACAAAAAAGAAGCAATGACTAGGATCATTGCATCCTAAAAACCGAATAGAAGCAAGTTGAAGAGATTATGTATTTGCATTGTCTGTACGCATTAATTCATTTGTATATTAACAAAATCACATATCTGTGATTTTGTTATTACTCTATAATTTGTTTAGAAGATGGCCGCCTACATGACACTACTAATCAGTTGCTCTGTCAATAAATCACTTGCGTTCCACTAACTTAATCGATACGAAGATCATAATATTCTGACGCAAGTCCATTCAATATTTTCCAAAGTAAAATCTATCGAATTCTGTAAGGTTTACCGGAAAATTACACGTATCAGGTATTGGTTAAGCTTACCCCACGAAAAGGTCACATTTAATAGCGACTTGCAACGAACGACCTGCAAACTGAATTCCATTAAGTGATAAATAATTGCAAGGAAATTCGTATTTGTGGAACGTGCAGATTTGTTTTATGTGAAACATTTCTGCATAATCTGTTTTAAGAGAAATGTTTCTTCAAAATAAATCCGATAAAGAAATAGGATTAAAATAAGACGTCCCTTTAGTGGAAAGTGCACGGACGCATTTAATTTATGCGATCAGCGATGAAAATGGCTGTAATTACATCGATTTACCAACTTAAAAGCTTATGAGAGCAATTTCACACATTTTATAGGCCGACTGATGATGGCTCTTACCTACTTTTTACATGTCAGAGAATAATTAACCGATTCGAATTTTTTTGACTGTTCAATCAATAGAAGAAAAGTAAAAAAGCATAAATAAATTAATAGTTTTATTAGTAGCGTTACAAGTACCACGATGACTTTATAGTACTGAAATGAATCGTTTAATGAGTGAAATACGTGGATGATTATGTGTTGCTCAGTTATCGCCATCTGCTTTACGCCTTATCATTTATGAAACTGACTGATAGACGTTTTGGCAATTAAATGCTTATGATGTAGCAAAACTGGCATGTCACTCACCAAAAGAAAATATACGAACGAATATTTTTGTTATTTTCATTCCGTATTTATTTATGTGTATTCACGTGTATATGTTAGCTAGTGTAATTGAACATATACGATTTGTAACATAATGCAGGGAGTGTTTCGTTCCGTTACCATAATTTTATTGTCGGCAAAACAGTTGTTCTCTCGTTGAATCGTCGTAGGTCGTGATCTCCGCAGTCGCTGACATCATTCAGCAGTGGTTACAGTAGCAGCTGTAGATATGGTGTTCTTGTCTTTAGTTTTCTCTTTGTGGCTGGGTATAATAGAATCAATAATAAACAGAAGCAATAAAAATAGAAGCAATAATAAAAAGAAGCAATAATAATAGAAGCAATAATAAACAGAAGCAATACAAATAGAGGCAATACAATTAGAAGCAATAAAAATAGAAGCAATAAAAAAGAGCAATAATAAACAGAAGCAATAATAACAAGAAGCACTAAAATAGAAGTAATAAAACAGCAGCAACAATATAAAGAAGCAATAATAAACAAAAGCAATAATAAACAGAAGCAATAATAAAAAGAAGCAATCATATAAAGAAGCAATAAAAACAGAAGCAATAATAAAAAGAAGCAATAATAAAAAGAAGCAATATAAATAGAAGCAATAATAAACAGAAGCAATAACAACAGAAGCAATAATAAACAGAAGCAATACAAATAGAAGCAACACATAACTTTTTTAGTTACGATGGGATTTCGTTTACTTTCTACAAAAATGTACAGCATATGAACTCTATCTTCCAATTCTATCGCGGCAGCCTTGAAAACAGCATACGCGTACTTTGCCACCCACCTTCTAAAAGTCAGACCCGCTCTCGCTATTCTATAACGTACTTCCTCTCACGACGCAACTTTCAGTACACGTCAGTCAAACATCTAATGTCACTTTTTATGGATAATACCATTTTGTTACTCACTTTAACCTTTCCTGTACTTTTCCGCTGTTAACACTTTTTATTTTACACATCTACGTCAACTACCCTAGTACATCAAGCCGTCAGGAAAGTAGCTTAAGAATATAGACGTGGGGGGACCAACAGGTCAAAACCAATATATATATATATATATATATATATATATATATATATATATATATATATATATATATATATGTGAATTGAGAAAACGGAAATGAAAAACGGTGGGAATCATGTGAGGAAGGATGTCATCGGCGTAGTTAGGAAATGTTTTGAAAATAGGAATTCGACTGGAAACAAGTCGAGCAGAACCTTTAACCTAAGTTTGTAGAATCAGTAGTTAAATAAAAGCAACTGCAGTCGTCTTTCTCTTCCATCGACTACGCAATAACAACGACGCAGATAATATAAAACAACGACGCAGATAATATAAAAGAACAAATTGTCGTAATCATTCGTTTATATTGATTTTAAAAAACAAGCAAACTGCGAATAATTTTTCTTTATATTTCTGTGTAAAGCGAATTTCGCGCACCGAATCTCTTTCCATGTTGAAAGAATCTGCCATACGATTGCTTCGCTGAGAGCTGCAACGTAGTCATCTTCAAATGATTATCATTTAACTGGATTATTTTTTTTATCTCAGTAACCTTTATTCGTCAAATAAGTGTTACCTCATTTGAAAATCAAAACAAAATTACAGCAACTGGAAAAGTTTATTTTAGCTTTAGACTAGCAGGGGTACCCGGCGTTGCCCGGGGCTCTCCCTCCTCCTCCTCTCCTCTCCGCAAGCAAAATAGGATATTGAGCACTTTTTCCCGGACAACGCCGAAGCCTCTGGGTCCTTAATTGACGAAGCCCCCCCCCCCCCGGTGCTGGGTCCTATACTGTAAAAGCACCCCCAGTGCTGGGTCCTATACTGTAGAAGCGCCCCGGTGGCTATACTGCAGAAGCACCCCCCCGTGCCTGTACTGCAGAAGCCTCTGGATCCTATACTGTAGAAGCACCCCCGGTGCCTATACTGCATAAACACCCATGGCCCCTATTCTGTAGAAGCACCCCCGGTGCTGGGTCCTATGCTGTAGAAGCACCCCTGGTCCCTGTAGAAGTACAGATGTTGATAATTCCCCCCCCTGCCACCCGCCCCCCCCAAAAAAAATTTCCCCCCCCCACCCGCGTCCCAAACAATCTCCCCCCCCCCCAAAGAACTATTTTTATTTTAAAAGATATAAGTTTAGGTTGCTAGGTGCGGATGTGATTGAGCAACCCTTGTTTCACTGTTATCGATACATCCGGACAGAAGTTATGGGATGACTTGATACAACCGGACAGTGCATTTTTATCAAGTTGTTACATGAATACATTGGCTGATTTCAAAATCACCAGTAAATAACGTTGAAAAAGTTTCGAAAAACCAGACCCGCACCCGAAAACTGGCCCCGTTGACCCCCGGGGACATTTTTTTTTTTTGTAATTTTGAGATATTATGATCCCAGGATATGTGCGGTCGTAAAGATGTAAACTTTTTGACATGTCGCCGCGTAGTTTTTGAGGAGTATCTGGACATACAAACAGACAAACAATACATCATCGTCATCGTCATCATCATCATCATCATCAGCAGCAGCAGCAGCAGCAGCAGCAGCAGGAGCAGCAGCATTATCAGCACCATCAGCAGCAGCATCATAAGCATCAGCAAGATCATCATCATCATGATCATCAGCATCTTCATCATCATCATCAGCAGCATCATCAGTATCATCCTCATCATCATCATCATCATCATCATCATCATCATCATCATCATCATCACCATCAGCAGCAGCATCATCATCAACATCAACATCATCATTAGCAGCATCATAATCATCAGCATTAGCATCAGCATCCGGATCATCATCAGCAGCAGCATCAGCATCAGCATCACCATCACCATCATCAGCATCATCATGATCATCATGATCATGATCATCTATATAAGAAATGAAATTCTAAATCAGATGCTATACAACACAATTCCCTGACTGACTGTAGCGCGGTTATATGTTGAGTGAATAAAAATAAGTTCAATGAGAACACATTTTATGTAGATTTGTTTAAGCAGAAAGTGACAGTTCTATTTAGTCAATATATGTGTTATTTATCCGTAGTTTCGTGTCTCACAACAGATACGCGTCTACGCAAATACATAATTGGTATACTAATGGTGGTCACACTCGGGCAACCTGATTAAATCCTATCTATAGCGTGTGATAGACTTCCAAACAATACTATTACAAACATTAGATTATCCAGAACATTTATAGATCATAAAATGAGTTTGATGTCTAAACATGTTTGGCAACGAATTTTCTTTATTCGTTGTCAAACACGTTTAGAAATATAAGCCATATTTGCAATAATGTTGTGTTAAATGTCTTCTCTCTTGACAACAACTTAATTATAAAGGATATTCGGTAATCGGTGACATAACATCGGGAGTTTGTTCTACAGGGTGGGCAAAAATAAGGGTCCTATTTTTAAAAATTCATAACTTTTTTATTTATTGATTTAAAAAAATTTTTTTTTTAGAATAAGTAAAGGACCCCTTCCGAAGCAAGCATGAGCCGTATTAGCCCTAAGGAACGTACCCTCATTTAGAAAACATTATTTTTGCTTAAAAAACTCAAAACAGTGTAAAACACAATACTTTAGTTTTTGTAAGTTTTAAGAAGTGTTTTTCGGCTAAAATTTGTTTTGTTTATTTCAAAAAATCTCGGAAGGGTCAGTCTACACACACATAAAGTTTGGTGAGTTTAACTTTTATTTTGTGGAAGTTATTCAAATTCAAGTTATTCAAATTAAGGACCCTTATTTTGGCCCACCCTGTATATGTGTATATCGGTTCGGGGACATTTGTTTTCCAATTTATAAGTCATTTAAACATATACTGATCATCATTATTTATTTTAAACATTTTACATGTAAAATTTGTAACAATCCTGAATTGGAGTCGGCTAGAGCAAGTTTGGAGTGATATATAGATTCGACAAAACTTTCGGTTTCCTCATTTTAATATGCAAGTAGACCATGCTATTAACACCGTATTTTGATTGTTTGCTACTCCTCAAAAACTGATGTTTTAAGAGCAAGACATCTGATCCAGTATCGAACAGTGCGTCTACTGGCCTACCCCTTATTCTAACGATAACACCCATTATGGAGCCCTGGTTGAGGAGTTCGTGTCAGGGGACTCCTTTACGTTTTGGAGTTATGTTCTTTGATTCATTTTTTATTTGCTGGGCTTATTTCTGACCGCTTCCATCACCTTTCTGACATCAATGCGATTTGAGGTTTACATTTCCCCGGGGTCCTTCTTTACTCGTATACGTGACATTGTTACATGTAGGTGTAATCGACTTTAATCGAGCCGGTGTTAAGTGGGTTTCGAGGGTACCCTGGTCTTTCCTTTTCCTGGTGATAATTCATTTACTTTATCTTCAGGTGACCATGGGCAGTCCCGTTCCAGACTATTATGGCAAAAATGCCCTCGCTTTGGCCTCTCGGAGGTTGGTGAAGTGTAAAAACACAGCTTACTTTTACAGCTGTAGTCGATTTGTTACAGCTCTGGATCTGTTAACTTGAAGATCCGCCTTTTCTTTTTCCTAGTCGCTAGCCGTGCGTTATTAAGACAGTTTCCCAATAAAGATTGGGATATTTGATCCACCTAAGAAAACTCCAGCCATTTTGTCTATATGTATATTTTTTTCAGTAGCAGACGTCGTAACATAAACATTTATCCACGAATAATTTTAATAAATTATTTTAACCAACAAGTTTTCGCAGAGTAAAACGGAGCAGAGGAAATTTGAACTTACTTTAGCTTCCCGGTGTTTACGGTGTGTTCTTTTTTATAATATACAATTTTTTTCTTTTTTTTTAACATTTTTACTAATACTAATGATGTGCGACCAGACTCCTTGGACATTATTACACAACGAGCTTCGTTAACAACTGAAGCGCAAAATTAAACACCGCCATGTCGTTTAAAAAAAGGAAGAAAACATATTCCTATGTGAATCGACCATTTGAATTTAAATATATAATATTTTTATTACGAAAAAAACCTCTGACTTTTACTGCTCTAAAAAGGCCGCTTCAATTACTAAATTTAAATACATTATATGAAGTGGAACTCTTTGCTAATATATATATATATATATATATATATATATATATATATACATATATATATATATATATATATATATATATATATATATATATATGAGTTATGAGGTTGAAAAAGATTAGATATACATTCGGATTGTACACATTATAAGTTATTTCGACCTTAACTCGGTCTCCTCGGATGTGTGTCCAACTACAATTCAATTTTTCAACAACATAACTTATTCATACTCTGTTTGAACGGGCATAGAGCTCTCTGATTCGAATTCCTATCGAAAATAATCGAACCTGACAACTATATATATATATATATATATATATATATATATATATATATATATATATATATAGAGAGAGAGAGAGAGAGAGAGAGACATCCTTCATGTATATAAGACATCGATACGTACAGATGGGCTAAATAAAATATATATTTGTCATGTCTCATAAGACTTGAATAGACAAATAATATGAAAATATCAATTTCAATGAGGATATATGTGTAGAATATAAAATATAGATCTAAATATGTGTCGCTAAGATATAAGAAAATTCGTTGCATAGGAACAGAAAAATATGGGAATGTTGAGAAGGAAATATCAAAACAAATTGAATAAAATAGTTCGAAATTGAACAAGTAAAAAAGACCAGCAAGATACATTGACACTACACGTTTATAGCAGTTGCACTGCTGATTTATTATTATTAGACTGGGATAATTCTGAGGAGTGATTGTTAAACGAACAGGAGTAGCCTCTATTACAATATCCCGAAGAAAAGTTGTATTTAGATAAATAAATCCTTTTAAAGGAGTCATATATAAATGTTCCCACGTGATGAGTAATATATATTTAACATTGTTGTGTTCAATTTTATTTTTGTTTCCCTCAAGATCAATTTCGGTAACAAAAATGTTCTGCTTCTTGTCAATAAATAGTGTTTTCCTCCATCTTTTTTCCTTCATTTAATGTTTATCAAATCGAATGAGCATCATTAGACATAGTAATCCTGTGTCCTCTCGGTGCACAGCCCTTATTCAATCGAACGTTTACAGATTACTTTGTGCTATGTGCGTAATTCTGACATTTTGATCGATTAGGGAAACAGATGGATCAGATTACATTATTGATTTTGTTTTAAAAAAACGAACGACCTTTACGAAATTTGTTCAGAATTTTTACCAATGTTTTTACCAATGTTTTTAGAAATGTTTACTTAATGAATTGTGTAATAAAGACTGACCTGCATTTTAACTTCTGATTCTAATCTCCGGAGGCGGAATTTTAAAATTCAATTCGTTTATTTCGAAAAAAATGAAAGAAAGTTTTGCGCACATTTAAGAAAGTGCACCAAAAAATGGTATTATAATGAAAATCAACGTTATTTCACATACTGATTCACATGATACATGAAATTCCGTTAAAGACGTCAGGGATTGTTACGAATATGCGCGATCGAAAAAATCGGTAGAACATTGCTTTCCATGTATTATATTGCGTGACTCTCGTTCAAAGCAGAAAATAAAATTCAAATGCATAAAGTTAAAAGTGTGTATATGTTAATATACTTCGATGCATATAATTTAATCTTAAATTAATTAATAGATAAGTATGTATTTTAGAACGTATCTGCTAGTTGTAAGGGTAGGTAATGTGGGCTATATTAAATTACATTTATTTTAATGAAAACGGGGCAAAGAGGAAGTGCAAGTCATTCCAGCAATTCAGATACCTTTGAATTTTGTGAAATGTTAACCATAATTATTAGATATCAATTATAACAGATTCCGCCTGTTCTTTTTTTTTCGTATTTTAAAAGGATGTTAGGGGAGAAATGGGGAAATCCTCCTATTTAAAAATTCAAATATTTCGGATTTGAATTAAATTTGACACTAGACAGTACATATATTCAGAAAGATTCCCTGAATTAGAATTTCTTTTACAGATTTCTGAAGCGTATTCCTTCAATTTCTTGAATTAAAATGGATTTTGTATTAACATAGAAATAACGATTCTAGACACATTCGGGTTAATACGCATTACCTCTTGATTTTATTGATCCGAAGAGGAGATTGAAGTGTTGAAAAGCTTTTCTAAACGGGGTATTAAGTTTTACCATGCATTTGCTTGGCTAGCCCCGCTGAAGAGCTTCGATACAGCGAAATAGTGTGTTTGTAGATGATTCTCCCCCTCATTCTCTCTTTCTCTCTCTCTCTCTCTCTCTCTATATATATATATATATATATATATATATATGTATATATATATATATATATATATTATGGAAATCGCTCCAGACAAGATATGAAGCCACTTGATATAAGGAGCAAACCAGAACAAATATGATTATCGGAAAGACTGGAGATGTCTATTGGCCTTAGTCTTGAAAAGACCAAGATTATAGGTAGGAGGAAAACAATCAACAGGTAGAGAGTTCCACAAGCCTGCGGTTCTTGGAAAGAAGCCACTGGAATAGGAAGCTGTATTACAATGAGGTATCAAAGCAGCGAATTGATGAAGACCACTAGACCAACGAGTAAAATGAGCTGGAACAAAATAAGTGGGGAATAGATCACATAATTTTGAAGAACACATGATATAATAGTATTTATAAAAAAGACTGAGACTAGCAACATCACGTCCGTGAAAGAGGGGGTGCAGAGAAGAAGAAAGGGTAAGGCCAATCAAATTACAGATACGTTTCTGCACCTTATCAAAAACCCTCAAATGGGACAGAGATTCACCAGCCCAAACACAACAGTACTCCATACATTGTCTGATTGTGGATTTGTAAATATAGAGAATAGCCTCAGATGTGAGAAAGTATTTGGAGCGATGAAGAGGAACGCCCCCACGAAAAGCAGAAAAGGCTATGGATCTAATGTATGAACTCAAAGAAAGATTTGATCAGAAAAAAAGACCAATATGTTTCAGAGTCGATTTCTCCTCAAGAGCAGAGAAGTCCATGAGAATCTCCGGAAGAAAAGGGGCACGCCCACGTGTCTCATATATATATATATATATATATATATATATATATATATATATATATATATATATGAAGGCCATAAGCTCGAAAACGACATCGTACGTAGGTCAAAAAATATTAAAAAATAATATGAATATAATTATACTCCCCTTCCTTGTTAAATTAGAGGTTGAGATCTGTCGGAAAGATTAAAAATACACATTCACCTAAAAGCTTCAGTGCGATGCTCCGACTTTGTCGTTGAGGGCTATCGAATGTTTAGATGTCTATACTCGCCGCTTGACGTATAATATCACTTGATTTCTCTGTTATTACGTGGCAATCTCTTGTGGCCTAATGATACTCGGTGAACGGTTACAGATTCAAGGTGTATCTGTAAACCGGGTTTGCGACCCATGTAAGTAAAATATTATAAAATAATTATATATATATATATATAATGGGTTTGTCGTTCATTCTTTTCGAGGGTGTCATAGTTTATCCCCCTGTCGGTGATCTCGTTGTGTGATCGGCATTACATGTCGAGTATTGATTTACTCCTCTCCAGGAGTTAGACACAAAGCCAGTTTTTATCTTACTCCCACAAGTAAGATGTGACCCAAGGTCGGGTCGGGAAAGTGGGGTTCAAAAATTGCCTGGGCAGCCCCGTCGGCATTCCCCGGTAGGGGCGCCTCAGACAGTAAGCAATAAACTTACTCCTCCCCAAAGAAGGGAGGCGAAGCCTGGGAGGGAGGACATCCTAAAACTGCACAGGAGAAACCCATAGACCGGCGTAAATGAGACCCCAAAGGCCAATACAATACCAGTCTATAGGGTGCAGTATCCATCGGAACAGATACTACACTTTGATCTTAGCCAAAAGGCCAAGCATTACATGTCGAGTAGTCATCATCAGTCATGGCGTGACTCTAACTCTTGGGAAGCTGAAATAAAATCATGAGCAGATATTTCCACTTCAACTGATGACGAAAAACACGAACATCTAAATTTTTCTGTCTACAAAATTTATTTTTAACCTTGTTTTAACAAATAGATGTGTTTAAACAAATGGATGTAATGACCAAAAACTCTTGTACATGTTTGACTGAAGGTCGGCGTCGACTTGAGTTTATTTGTCCCAAATATACGTTAATTGCAAAAAGGATTCGGAATTTGAATAGCGATTCCAATGTTCGTAATTTGAGACAAAACATTCTATATACAAAAAGAACATTCTATATAAAAAAAAAATTTTATATTCAAAAAAGATTCTATATGCAAAAAACATTATATATGCAAAAAACATTCTATATGCAAAAAACATTTCATATGCAAAAAACATTTTATATTTAAAAAACATTCTATATGCAAAAAACATTGTATATGCACATAAACAATTAAGAAAATTAGCCTGTTTTCATATCGAATGCACAACACATAAATAAATAGAACACAGAAAATATGATGGCAAATATTTTAAATCTCGAATTTCACGAATAGTTAATACAAGTATCAGAGTAATGGCGAGAAATGACAAATAAAAATAGAATAAGAAGCAAACGGGCGAGCAAGAAGTGAGTTCGATAAAATTATTGATTGCGGAGGATTGTTTTGATAATAGAATTTGAGAACAGATGATATACACCTGTTTAAATGGATACATTCATGTCATTCATTTACGTTTTGTATGGGGGTGCTCATCAACATCCAATTTCCATTTTCCGGATGAGATTAGATCATCGACATGTTGCGTAAAGTATATCACTTTTTCTCTTAGTTAGTTAAGAGATAAAAAATAATTCAACACGATGAAATATGAACGCAATTTTGTATCTGAAGGAACTTATGAGAACAAATGAACCATCTGAAAAGATTAACGCTAATGTTACATCACGAACTCGAAGACATTCCTGCAGACCACGCGCAATTGGGTCGGTGGGCTTTCATGATGGTCATCACAACTGGCATATCTCTTTCTTTTATTGGTGATTTAAAATGATGGACAAGTTTCACATAAGCAGAATCATATATTAAGATTTAGTTTCATTAAGGATATCACTGTAACTTTTATTAACAATTTAATGGATGGTTTTGTACTAGCAAGGAAGGAGAAAAATATAGTAATATCAATAAGTGTGGAAGCCCTAGAAATTGTTCCTAAAAACTTGGGGAAAAAATGGAATCAAATCACCGATGAAAACAACTGAAATACAAGGACAAATCCTAAAGTGCGGAAACCAACAAATAACACTTTGCATAGAACCAAAGAAATATTGCTAGAACAAATTAAGACGTCAAAGTTGATATTTAAGAAATATCCTACGATCTGATACCGCCTTCTTCGTCCGAGAAAAAATATAAATAAACTCGGTGGTTTCAAACATATAAAATGATCGAGCAGGATCTAAGAAGATAGGAAAACCGATATCCAGACCTCCACTGGAATGGCAAGGATATCATCGAAATCGTGGGTAACCTTTTGCTAGTCATGTTCTAAAAGCCGTCATCGGCGATTATCAAGTATAACTAAATGATGAATGGTTGAGGCGAGAATACAAGGTGAGTTACAATAGTGATCGATATGAACAGAAAGTGGTGGAAATCTAAAAAGTTTGGTTGCACTTCGAACTCCAGGAAATATCACTTTTTATTAGAGTGTAGAGACGAGGTTTCAAAATGAAAATGCTTAAACTTGTTTCTGAACACATCGCTTGGCGCACGAATACGCCAGAATTAATAAAAACAAATAATAATATTTTGAACACCTCAGCGGATTTTTCTGAATTTATAGAAATTGTTTGTGGAGCCACATCGACCCTATAAAAGGCCAGATTTTACCTACAACTTAATTTTTTGACCATATCCACGAGAGAGCTAACATCGACGTTTTTACAGCCCACCGTCGGACCTTGCGAATACTGAAAAACGCCATTTCTAAACTCACGCACACATAGCTACACTGACATCAATGCACACATACACAATGCAGTAACCATTTCACTGTTTTACGCACACGCACACTAACGGCGACCGACCCACACACTGCTTGAACCCCCTTTCAATTTCGTCTGCTGATTGAAAACAAATTTATTAACTTAAATATTTAAATACTTCATAAATTTTTCACTGAATATGCACACAAATTATAATTAACTCTATTTAATAACTTTCAATGAAATGTAATTTATGTAATTTATGTAATTGAGTAAAGTTTTGATCACGATTTTTCAAATAAACAGCTCTTAACTTATCGACTCAGGCTTTTTCGATATCCCAACTGATTCCTCTTGTTCGGCAAGGACATTTAAATATAAACAATTATTCTATGTTTTCCTTTCTTTGTAGAGTCCATTTTGAAAATATATAATATATCTAAATATCTATATAATATATATAAAATATGAACTCATGCTTTTTGAATTCATTATTTTGTTTGTTTATCATATAACATTACTCTCGCTCTCTCACCTCAAACTGTTTTTCTTTCAAATGTTTCTATAAAACTCTGCTCTTTCAAAATCTTTCCCTCAAAACTGGAACCCTAAAAAGGGTCCTCCAAAAGTGAACGTTCACTGGTGATGACTCGTATTGACACTTCTAGCGACTAAGACATGATAATACAAAGTGAATCGTGAAGAAAATGTGTTGTTTTCGTCTCTTATTTATGGAAATTGCACTAGACAAGGCATGAAGCCACTTAGATTAGATAAGGCTGTAGTTTGTAGCAAAACGATCACATAGCGTGTTATAGCTTCTGTTCTATAGCTGACTCTAATTAGATTTGCTTCATCATCAGGAGCATCCTTACGTATACAATCTGGGTAAGAAAGTGGTACCTCATGCACTTGGCACCCTTTTCCTGGGCGTCAGGGGTCAATCCTGACGGCGGGAGAGATTAATGAACTTCATTGGACACCTACCCCCGTCATGAAGCTGAACAGCCCTCAGCCAGTAAGGTGCTAGCCATCAATGGCCACCTACCCTTCTTGGTGGTCAGGAGCACTTCTACATTTTGCTTGATGGCACCATCGAGGCATTTTCACAGAATGAAGACCTGGTCATACTTGGAGACTTTAATGGGCGTGCATAGCCGAGCTTGCTCGGTAAAATTGGAGTGGTTAAATGCAATGATAATGGTCAGCAACTACTAGAACTCTGTGCTTACCATAACTAAAGTATTACCAACACATTCTTTGGTGTCAGGCCGCATCACAGAGTATCTTCCTATTTCACTGGCACAGTCATTCAGAAAATGTAGCGTGGATATATATATATATATATATATATATATATATAGATAGAGAGAGAGAGAGAGAGAGAGAGAGAGAGAGAGAGAGAGAGATATCATTTTTTTTTATTAGTGTTTCATGTATCCACATAAAATGTTATAAGGATATATAATTTTTTATGTATCAATTTTCAGTATTTACTTCAACAGTGCTAAATACGTAAGTAGAGCTAGGTAGTAAGCTATGAACATATATTTATGGTAATACACAGAGGCTCCCGCGTTTCATCCCCGGAGGGAATCCTCAGGCTAAAATAGTTGGAGTTATTTTTCCGTGTGTTTTTATATACACGACTAGCTAGTTTACCAATCAGATTGTTTGTTGTTCTCTCAGCCAATCGTTGGGCTTCCCGCGAACAAATGTATTGTTGGTGTTACTTCCTATATCCTGTTATATTGTTCTGTTTTACATAGATTTGCCTATATCCTGTTTCCTTTTGATGTGTCAATATGATTGGTAAATTTATTTCAACACGTGGTTACTTGTATTTCTGTTTTATTTTTTTATTTTTAAATTGTTAAGTTTTTGTTTAGTTTTGTCTTTTACTTATTTGTTTATTTATTTATTTATTGTTAGTCTAGGGTAAATGTATTTCTGTCTAAGCAGCTGTTTGCAATCGCACTTCTACAGTTTAATAGATTTCGGGGATCATTAACATTTAGGATTTCAAATGTTTCATTAAGGCATAATCTACACGGATTGTCTAAATGTTTACATGTACTGGCCTGTCGTATTATTTTACATTCAATTATTGGTGAGCGTCCATTTTCATTGAGCTCCCAATAGTGGTTTGATACTGCTGATTAATTCGACGTTCTCTGTTTTTAAATGTGCTGGTGTGTTTATAATATTGCTGAACAAGAATTGATAATATATATATATATATATATATATATATATATATATATATATATATATATATATATATATTCTTGTTCAGTGATATTTTTCTACCTACAAAACTAATATTTGATTCTATTCTTCCACTTCATTTCGTTTATCGTTGATTCACTGTGTTAAGAAAATTGAAGTAATTTGATTTAATTTTTTCCAGAAAATTGTTTGAACGGGTCGGGTTTATTTTTACACGGACGCTATCTTTAAACAGATGCGATTCTATATGTGTCAATAAACATGTACTTTTGTCAAAAAACATAGCTTAGTAGAAAAAACAGCATATTTGTAAAAACAAAAACGAATTGCAATACAAACATGTCAAATGGCCTATTC
>OY744555.1:40825710-41068210 GCA_963556195.1 Sepiola atlantica
GTCGAAATCTCACAGGTAAAAATGAACAGAATTCAAATCCGATGCATAGAAACTCATATAATATAAACCCAACGTAACAGATTACATTATTCAACTTGCGTATCGCTGCATTTTATTTGTTAACGTGTGTGCTTGTTTCTTTCTGTGTACACTGGATGACGTCACACACGAGTGACGTCATTAAAATATGCAAAGATTTATGACGTGGTAAATTGGAAATATCATTATTTTGTGAAGTCATTCATTAACAATAGGGTTGACACGCATAAAGAAGGGAACATTTATGTCATCAGAAATTAGGAAATCCTAAAAATGATGACGTCATCCATCAAAACAAAATCTAGTGTCCATGTGAACTGTGACTTTGTATCATGACTGTATTTCTGTCTACATATAAAACTCAATGTCTGTGTATGTGATGTTAGTATGTTTCTTATAGAAAGAAAAGTTTGAGAATCTACAAAAAATCTAAAAGTGTATTCTTATGTAAAATTTACAGGCTAAAAAAATGAAATTGTTCTCCAATCTTTAAGAGCACACTAAGCGCGCTATTAGGGCAAAAACCTTTTTAAAACTTTAAATATACGTAACTTTTTATGAAATTGATATGTATGTAAGCAGTTCTGAATCTTTAGACCACCCCTGTGTGCCAAATAATTACGCGCCCCCACCCCTTAAGTGACCCATGGGGACAGAACCCACTAAGAACATGAAACACGTTTATCCGATTGTAATGAAATTTAAAACATATCAGCACTAATTCAAAGACTTTCCACCATTTCAGCTTCTTCCGACTAGATTAGAAGGCGAAACGCGAGACGGGGGAAGAGTACAAACAAAGGAAATATTATGGTGAACAAATACATAGAAGTGATCCTCATTTGATCTCGAGCAACGTCGGGTCACCCTGCTAGTCATTCTAAATATTTGTTTATCTACATACGTATACGTTTCATCCTTCCGGAATCGTCAGATAGAGATAATTATAAGTCATGTTTTTTTTTGCTTTTGTTTGTTTTTTCTTTTATTACTCTAATACCGACGTCTTAAGTCTTATAACCACCATAAACAAGTTCATAAATCAGTGAGCGTTTCAAACCTCAGTCGACGTTAACAGTGTTCAACTTGTGAAGGAACATGCATTTAACGCTATGATTTTGACGGCTGTATTAATACTACACACTACAGGTGTCCATATATATATATATATATATATATATATATATATATATATATATATATATATATATATATATATATATATGTATGAAACTGAAACAAACTACATTATTGAAATATTTATAAATATTTCTTTATTGATTTTTTAAAAACTAGTGCGTTTCTGATGTGAGAGAAAGCTATTGTTTAAATAAAAATACTAAAAAAAAACAATATATATATATATAACAAAATAATGATGAAAAATATATAATTTGCCTCAAATGTACTATAGTGATGACAAATATCACCCCCCACAAAGAAATATGAAGAACAAACAATAGTTAAAACTCCGTCTCTAAATTACTATTCACAGCTACTGATCTTAAGGGCATTCCTGATCTGGAATGTCAATAAGATCAGTGGTTTGGAATAGTAATTTCAGAACGGAGTTTTGACTGTTGTTTGGTCTTTATATTTCTTTGTGGGGGGGGGTGATATTTGTCATCACTGAAGTGCATTTTAGACAAATTATATATTTTTTATGATTATTTTTTTAATATATTTTTTTTTAATTTTGATATTTTGATATATTTTTATTTTTTGATATATTTTTTATATATTTTTTATATATTTTCTTATATTTTTTCATATATATTTTTTAAAGTTTATTTTCATATATTTTTTATATGTTTTTTATATATTTTTTATATATTTTCTTAAAATTTATTTTTATATATTTTATTATATATATCTTTATATATATTTTATTATATCTATTTTTAAATATACTTTTATATATATATATCTTTATATATATTTTTTAATATATATTTTTAAATATATATTTTTAAATATATATTTTTATATGTATCTTTTATTCTCCATCTTACTTTATATTTTATATTTTTTATTCTCTATCTTACTTTATTTTTTAATTCCCTTCTGAAGTGACCTCAAGAAAATCAACACCACATTGTTTATTTCCGGGTGTTGTAAATATTATTCAAGGTGCTCCTTTTTCACTGATGATCTGCCAAGCAAGTACCTGCTTGGTAGTAGAACACGTGTAGGTAAAATCTTTTTTATTAGAAAAATGATAAATAAATGATTTGTGAATGAAAATATCTTCCGTGGTGTAATATATATATATATATATATATATATATATATATATATATATATATATATATATATATATATATATATATATATATATATATATATATACGTGCGTGTGTGTACACTGTAAAAGATGTGAGTGAATAGTTTTGGTTGCTGGATATTCTAACAGATGTACAACTATCTATTATATTTTCTTCTGCATTTGTCAGGCTTCGATATGCAAGATTATATGTCGGACTATCTATTATTCATAAATCACCAGGTCAAAGTTGGTTTCCCTACCGCAATTATGTATTATGCGAGCCAAGACATGGCCAGGTCGATTGTGCAATGGCCTTAAATGCTATGGACTCGCTCCGTAGTAACATAACCCCGAGCTGCCCTTCTTGTCTCAAACTTATCGGAAACTGTTTTTGAATTGGCCGAGCGTCAAGATATATATATATATATATATATATATATATATATATATATATATATATACATATATATATATATATATATATATATAATATATATATATATATATATATATATATATATATATATATATATATGTATGTATGTATATGGAAGTAGAGTTGAAGAGGAGAGGAATGGACAAGAGAAGAAATTACCACAAGAAAGAGTGGTTCAAATAACGTTGTAAATGATTTGTTCGATGCCAACGTCCGGTTTTTCGGTAATAATTAAGAATGTCAATGTGAGGTTAATTGATGTTTATATGCCACGTTCAGATTGCAGTTGGTTTAATGTCAAACTCGAAATGTAGAAATGTAGAAATAATGAATTTTACTTTCCCTTTCACATAAACCACGTACAGTACGGACCATCTCTTTAAATGATTTATAATGAAACAAAAGAAATGCTTCCCTATTTGAGAGTTTTGCACAAATATTTTAGTAAAAACTCATTGCACTTTTAGAAGTTGCTATATGTTTCGATCGATTGGTCAATCTAACTAGACCATGTTCTTAATCTTTATATTGAAACATTGTTACATAATTCGTTAACTCAATGACGTCATCATAGAAAAACGTCCACTGACAGAAAAAAATCACAGGTGGTTATGTTCGTAAAAATGTTGGGGGAAAACATTGATACATATAAACAAATTAGCGGTACATATAAAAACATAACATAAAACTTTCCAAACTTTCAAATTTTCGCGAAAAAATTAAAAATTCTTTTGTCAGAAAGGTAATGGAACAATAAAAATAAAAGTAGAAATACAAATCGAAATAAAATAATAAAAATAAATATACAATAAAAGAAAAATGTTAAATAAAAAAAAGAAAAAAGAAAAAGTAAACGATAATAAATAATAAATAATAAATAATAAAAAAACATAAAAATAAAGAAATCAAATAAAAATATTTTCTGTAAAACGTGTTACTATATGCGCTGATGAAGTGACGTTTTTGACTAACTTCATCAAATTATGAAATAAAATAAGATAAAGTATTTTAAAACTGTTTTGGAAACGATCGTATGAAATGATCGACTTGATGTTCTAATACTTAGAACAATATTAATGTTTTGTTCTATTAAATGTTCATATTTATCGTAATATTATATATATATATATATATATATATATATATATATATATATATATATATATATATGTGTGTGTGGGGGTGTGTTTGTGTGTGTAATGAACACAGGTATGACGTTTAACGTATTTCTTTTCCACACAGATCAATATGTTGTTATAAAATGTTATAAGGAAAATTTATTTGCACTCTTGTGAATGCAATGGCGAAACAATGGCTTCAAAATATTAACAGTATAAGCATTCCATAACTCCATGAATGGAACCGCAACGGACACAGGGGATAGCCGGTAATTTTTCCACGTTCATTTTTTTTTGGGGGGGGCGTGGTGTTATAAGAACGTGAAAATAATATTTTATTTTGGTTTGACTTGTTCTTGAAGGAAAGTTGAAATCTTATTTCTGACGTATCTTTCTTATGTAAGCAATGCCTGACACTTTAATATTTTTAAAATCTTGTTTAACACTAACACATGTCTTGCTATCTTTTGTAATGTTAAATCTTGCTAACTTTCTTACTTGTTATTGACTGTACGTCTGATTTATAGACTTCGGCTAATACATGTCTTTACACAAATATTAGGTATTTAAAGTTATCCGCGCTAACTTCAGTTAGCTTGAAATCGTCACAGTGTTTATTAACAATTGATGCGAAAGTGTAGTAGTCTTTGCTTTCTTTCATAATAAAGTTTATACACTTCTACCTCTTGTGGAACAGGGAAGTTTTAGGGCTAAGTAATTATATTGAAAGTTTAACAGCTTCAGAAAAAGTCGAATTTTGTATGCTCTGTGGTCCTAATTTTAGGAGTAGTAAACGAACGTCGTTAAAGTCTGCGTATTTTTGACAATTTATTTTGTATAGATCTAAATACCTTCTTAAATATGTAGTGACATTTTTATCGTCATCTAGGGAATAAGTGAAATTGTCAATTGCACTCCAAATGGCATTTTGAGAAAAAAAACATTTTTGTTCTCAGTATTTAAACCACTTCGATTGTTTTAATTTTGTTCCAGTCTTTCGTCGGTGTTCTGATGTTCTTCTTTTTTTAGTTGTTGTTGCATTTCAGATTTTAAAAGTTCTGCCATAGTTAATTTTAAATCTTTTATGTTTAGATGTCTTTATAGAATACGACTTTCGGAGGGGTTGTCTTGTATATTACGCTGCCAACGTAATATTACCTGTGAAAGAGAGGAAGAAAAATTATACTATCTTTTTATCGACAAAAATCATTTTTTAGTAATTATTTTTGGTCACAGTAATTTTTACGGTCAGTACTGTAGTCAACAGTAAGAAAAGTTTCGAATTGGCGAAGAAAAATCAAAAGAAAACAAGCACGGATAATTTCATAAGCATGTCTATACAAAGTACCGGAAAATCTTTTAAACATTAAATTTTGTCAAGAAAATAATTACTAATTAACATTTATTGATAATTATAAAGAAAATATCAAGCATTTTATTTTTAATTTAAAACATTTTTTCGTTGTCCGTATTTAACTTATTTTATAGGGCTTTTGTGTCGTAGGATTTTGTTCAGTCACCTATTAAAATCAGATTCTACTTGTTTTCGTGAAAACGAATTTAGATCAGTTTCACACGTTTATGAAAAAATAAAAATATGATTTTGTCAACTCACGACGAACTAATGCAAATCGGCTTTGTTTTAAAAGAAAAATAAATATTTATACGTTTTATAATTTTCAATCAATTACAAGGAAAAATTGATAAAGAATATTTAAAAGATCTACTCATGTAATATACTCTCCTGACTGTTTTCCTCACGTTTGCACACATATATGCCGACATTACACGGGTGTTTTACAGTAATTTGAACATTTTAAAGAATATTAACAACTTTCTAATTAAATACATTGACATTTTAAAAGAATAGGAATCGTAAATTGGCCTACGAGACCGGACTAATCTTGAAGTGGACGCAGGATTGTTTGGTTTTGCTTGCGCGATTTAGTGCGGGTGGACCCGTACGGGCGAGTGGAAAAATAAACTGGTTCTCATAGTCGGAGTTCACAAGCGTTGACAGAGTCACAACGTTGACGAGACCTCAAGTCAAGGGTCAAGGTGCACCTGCGCATAGGGGTTCTGTGACGTCACGGGTTTTTGTGTGGGAAACAGAGTTTTGCCAGTCTGGGTTTTGGAAGCGGGCCGAACAAATGATTTCTTTATGTAGTTGTCAACACGATAAGGGGAATTAAATTCCCTTAGATAATATTGGTAAGAGATTCTTCTTCACCTCTCCTCGAATGGCTAAGGACTGAAATAGGAATTAACTACGATAAAGTAGTAATTTCGTCTCTCCCTCGACGTTAGCGAAGCATTTCTGGTGGCGACGATAAATGACGCCTGAAATAAAAAAAAGAATCAAAAGTTTAAAAGATTGTTTGTCTCGTGAAAAGTGGAATGAAGGTTTTTGTTGCAAACACTGCAGACGAGATCGAGACACGGCCCTCCACGCGAGGAAGAAGAAAATACGCGCGAAATTAGATGACATCAGGACGAGGAAAGAGAGAAGGTACGAGAAATTAAAGGGCATGCAACAATTGTATCGGAATCGGAAATTCAGAACAGAATCGGTAATGTATCGGAATCGGGAATTTAGAACATAATCGGTAATGTATCGGAATCGGGAATTTAGAAAAGAATCGGTACTTGTATCGGTATTGGGAAACATTTTTGAATCGTCCAATCACTAATTAATATATAATGTCTTTAAATAGTATTACTTTCATTGATATCGCAGCATCAATTTGCCTGAAACCGTTTTCTTATATTCCCTCTTCTCTAATTTTTGTTCAGCCATTCTTTCCAACGTTTCATTGTATAAAGATATTGCCTAAACTCTTATCCAGTCGGTTATCTCCCTTGGATCCTGTTTTAATACTGTTCTCATTTTATGACACAATTTTCTCTCTGGATCGTTTTCAAAGGAATTCGCCATTTTGGTGAAAATACCATTTAACCATTGCGATTTTGAATATAAAGAATCGCCCGTAAAAGAAAAAGAAAAAAGAAAAAAAAAGTCAAGACATTGCAATGATGTGACAAAGCTTGCACACGCATTCACCCATGGAAATTTTGATTTAGAGCCCAAAGTAGAAGAGGTTGGAATTCTAGGCTTAATGTTGTCATAAGAAAAGATTAAGAAAATGTAGGAAAAGGCTTCAATCAAAAATAGCTGTTTCAAGTGGATTCAGGAATTGTGGCACACGATTCAGACGAAGAAGGACACGAAATCCCCAAGGAATATAATTATCAGGCTGTGATTTGGTAATCACATTGCAGAGATGCTATTGGCAAGAAGCTGACATTTAAAATACCCAGAAAAGAAAAGAGTCAGATATGGTTTAAGTCACACATCAGATAAAATAGATAAATGTGCCTCTATTTTCTATATTCATCTGTCTTAGACTCCTGCATAGAAACTGTATATACACACACACATAAATATATATATATATATATATATATATATATATATATATATATATATATATATATATATATATATATATATATATATATATATATATATATATTAAAATGAGCATAGTTTGAGTATCCAACAATCGTTTCAGAACCCTCTCGGTTCCTCTTTAGGGATGTACATCCCTAAAGAGGTACCGAGAATGTTCTGAAACGATTGTCGGATACTCAAACTATGTTTATTTTAATATAAAAGCTCTAATATATATTGAGCACTTTTGAAAAGTAATGGTTTTGTTCATTTAGTTGATATTTGAACTTAATTATATATATATATATATATATATATATATATATATATATATATATATATATATATAGTCTGAAGGAGCTTAGAGTCATTTTGAACAAATACATAAAATGCAGTTTAAATTCCCTGGGATACCAACTAAATCCCAAATATCGAAGACTTACCACTTGCATAAGTCGACTTGCCGCTGGAAAATTTACAAATACAAAAGAGAATTAAAGTATATAACAGTGAAACAAAAACAGGGGAAGTTAACTTAAATGGTGAAACATTAAACGAGGAGGATCAGCTGTTTACCATTTTACCGTTTCAGAGATTTAAAAACGTAACATATATATATATATATACATACATATATATATATATATAATAAGGAATAAGGTAAAATAAATACCTTTGAAGCATTTAAAGATGCGATATCAGTTTTAAAAAATAAATAAATCGAAACCGAGTTATTTCCCTTTTATAAACTTTCATTTTTTTTTAGTTCATAGTGATACAAATATTTCGCCAATTAAAAACTTGACCTTTTCAATGTGTCTGTATATCCTGATCTTGTCGGATGTGTATTTTCCCGGCTTCTGTTGGTGCAACCGGGCTTAAGGGGTGTTGTTGTTGCTTTCCACTTTCAAATATGAGATCGTGAATTCACACGAGATAGGTATACAATTCAGGGTTCATATTTTTTTAAAGCATCTAATTGAAATTTAATAAGGAATAAGGTAAAATAAATACCTTTGAAGCATAATGAAATTTCAATTAGATGCTTAAAAAATATATATGAACCCTAAATTTTATATATTATATTGTACACAACTTTCTACTTCATGTAATTTTGCCGTCACAGCATAGGATATATTAACAACTTTTTCTCTAAATGTCTGTACCTGAGGAAACAACCAACTTATACTACATAAGTGTTGGACTTACTCCAGCATAGAATGTTCAATATCGATACGCTTTTTTTGCAACATGCGACAGAACTTATTGATTCTTATCTATTGCCTCACATTTCTTCCTGAAGATGTTCACATCACTCTCCGACACTTTACCAAACAATAAACTGAGTGCCTTTCCCACTATTGGTAAAACTTTTACATTAGTTTAGCTATTAATATCTCTCCATCGACTCTCCATTACCGCTGTTTCCTTTTCTAGAACAAACGGACATATTCCTTATTGTGCGAATATTTCTGGAGTACCTGTCCTCCCATCCACATTAACTTAATTACCTCCCCGCTGAGCTATTCCATCAAGAACTGGTACAAATGTAGATTTATAATTAGCATGATCAATCATTTCGATCTAGTTATGATGACTTCACTGGTCTTTCTAAACACTGTATTTTCACTGTTTTACCATGTTCTTGCTACGGTTAGAATCAACAGCACAACCATCACCTTATTTCCGTTCATATTTTCAACATAACGGTGAGAAGAATCGGTCTTGATTACATATCTCTCTATCCGTATCTACCTTTCTATCTATTAAAGGAAAATTTGAGAAAACGGTCCGCGTCACAACCACCGCCCCACACACGTATGGGGGCCGGCCATACACGGAGCCAGCACCTGCGACACAGTCTATCGTCGGGATACCACCCACATCACAAACAATCTTTTACCAGTATTCCTACTCTAAAGTCTCGGAGAGTTTTGCTCTCCTGAGTCGTAACTTTAATAGCAATTCTTCCTCCACTTTCGTAACCTTTTCTTTCGTCAGCTGTTTCTGGAATTGGGATAGAGTTATTACATTCTTCTCTTTCACACTCGCTCTGCAGCAAGGTTCAATTTAATATCTTCTTCCATGGGATAATGGTTTGTGTTCTCTCTGCGGCCTCTCACGGTACGAGGAGCGACTCCTATACCCACCTCTTCCTTTACAGATTCACTACCTGTTTCCATTTCTTCTCTTCCGGGTTACTGGTTTCGGGCTTTCCCAACCTTTAACCTTTTCTAACTTTAATTCATTATCATTCACCTGTTTTCCCTTCCATGTCATTTGATATCAGATCACAAAGAACACTAGGCCCATTAGCAGCACAATCCGATAGAAGGGAACCCATTAATTGAAGTTTTGTTAGTTTTTAATAGAATTAATATGAAATACAGTGTCTTTTAATTTTAGCAATACGCTGTGTTGTCTCATGTGGGGGTCAGCCATTTCAGTGTTTCATGACTACATCAATAGGCCACAGTGTTGAGCTAATCTCACACCGACGTACATTGCGGGTACTTCATTGAATAAATACCGGATATGCCCATAAATGAATACCGAATATATCTATAAGTTTATTTAAAGGTGTACTGTGTTGATTTACTCAATCAATAAATTGGGTGCTTTTCTTCTGATGTTTATTCTAGTCTCTTAAAGTAGACAAAGTAAATGTTAGTATTAGTTTTAGGTAAGTCTAGGTTTCATTTTGCCCCGTCATTTGTTTTATTATTTTAACCAATTAACAGTCAAAGTTTAATTTGTCTACACTCATTACTATAAAAGTATTTTTTTCTGATTGTTTGATCTTAATAGGTAGGAAAGCTTTAGGAATAATTAGAATTTACTGAACTAGTAAATTCAGATAATTATCTAACAATATATATATATATATATATATATATATATATATATATATGCACGTTTGAATGGTTCTGAGAAAGAGGAGTTCCCGAAATACTATATCATACGGAGTTTCCACCAGACAATCTTGATACAGGTATAACATAATATTGTACTATTATGTAGATATACACATATATGTGTGTTTGTGTAAAAATATATATGTGTATGTATCGATTGTATTAAGGGTAACCTATTTAACTTGTTCCACCATTATATGTCTTATTTGCTCCAGCATGTGTCTATCCGTCACACCTCTGCATTGTATTGCCTTCTATGTATTACATTTCTGTCTCTTTCTCTCGCCCTCTCTCTTCCTCTCTCTCTCTCTCTCTCTCTGTATATATATATATATATATATATATATATATATATATATATATACATATCTATGTACTGTTTTTCATCAAAATACAATGAAAATAAGTCATTGAAAAATCATTTCGAATACAGCACACGTTTTCCTGTCGACCGTCATTGTAAAATGTTGATAGTATTTTTATCCATAAATCAAAGCAAAATGTCCTTTTTTTGAACAAATCATTATTAATAGATTCTATTATATTCGACCGCCAACATTGTCGAGCTGTCCGTTTCCTTGTTGATGCTGCCAATGAGAACATTTCTCTGTTAGGAATCAAGCCGAAAAGACGGAAATACTAAATCTACAACAATTATTACTTCATGATTCCTAAATTAGGATGACAAAACTGTCATTAAAAAAGTGAATACCATATTTTCTTTGGGATGCATTTTTAATTGCTTTTGTTCGATAACACAAACTCACAAATTTCGTTGACGCCTTTAAAACACTTTTGTGATTTTTTCAGTGCTCTTAAAACAATTTCTGTTGCAAATAACTTACTAAAAACATCGGGAGACATGTGGTTAATCAGACTACAGGAAGGACCACTTGTTATTGGCAGAGAGCAATTACTTACAATGACTTGTGCGAAAAATGATAGTAACTACATTAAAAAAAATTATTAATAATAATAATAATAATTATTATTATTATTATTATTATTATTATTATAATTATAATAATAATAATAATAATAATAATTATTATTATTATTATTATTATTATTATTATTATTATTATTATTATTATTATTATGTTTACTTACTAAGGGTTATCCCACAAGCCGTCATCAGTGATTGCCCACTGATAATCACCAGTGCTGTTCCCTGCAATCTGAGTTACAACAAGTCTCCCCAAGTTTTCAGTGCTCTCCAACTTCAAATTTATTTGCGTTATCAAAACAGACGCTTACCATCGATTTCTCGTAGGAAACAACCATTGGCTTTCTCTGAGATTTCGTGTGCAATAAGCCTCCCCAATGGCTCAGTGCTCTCTGCACTCTGCTAGCGGAGGTCTGGTTAATACTATCCCTTCTGGGTCTTTCCAATCCTCCTTGACCCTTCAAGACTGTTTTGTGTGGTATCAGCCGCGGCTGGTGCCATCACTTTAGGTAGATGTAGTTTATTAAATTTCTTTCAGTTTCTGTTTTTTGGGTTCGTGTGGTGCTTTTTATGTGATTTTGTTTTCTTTCTATCGCACCTTGCATGTGATTCGTTTGTCTTCAAAGCTTATGTGGAAAGGTTTCTGCATTCAAGGATTTTCTTAAGATGTCAGCTGTTTTTATCATTGCCGTCCGTTGTATGGTCTCAGTCTTCTCTTTGATTTCAATTTTTCCCAGTCTTTTTTTTTAGGGTTTTTCGGAACTGTTTCTAGTGCTCTTACAATTATTGGTATCATATTTACTGTCGTAATAGTACATATTGGTTTAAATGTTCTGGCAAGTTTAGTGTATTTGCCTTGTTTTTATGTCTCCTTGACTTCATCCTGTAGTCAGCTGGGACTTTATAATAATACTAATTATAATATTATTATTTGGAAAAATACACCGTGTATGCTGTAAGACTACTGCATTTAGAGATAATGGCAGCTGGAATTGGTTAGTTAGGGTTAATCTCAAAAGATCTACTGAGTGTACCTTAATGGCAGCCCAGGAACAAGCCACTCGCCTGAGGTCCATCAAACATTACATTGCAAAACTGCAGAATCACCGAAATTCAGACTGTGTAATGAAAAATAAGATACCTAGCACAACACAGGTATAAAAAAATAGAGACACGAAAAAGTCGCCTAGGTACTAGACTGGAATATATGCAAACTTTATAGATTGCACCAGAATGAGAAGTAGTATGAGCATAAACCAGAAGTTGTACAGGAGAACGACAATGTCAAACCTCTTTGGGGACATACGCATACAGATAGATAAGGGTCTTGAACATTAAATACCCGACTCAATCTTTTTACACAAAAATAAGACAACTTGCTTCATCGTTGATATAGCTTTCCCCTTCGATACCAGAGGGCAGAAGTAAGAACACGAAAACAAAATCAAGAACTAAAATGGGAATTAGTTAGACTATGGAAAGCTAAAGAAGTAAAAGTGATTCCCGTTGGAATTCGAACGCTTGGAACCACGGAAAAAAGCCACCATAAATGACTTAAACTCTGTAAAAGACTTGTCTGTTCGGAACAACTAAAGTGCTAAGGTACAGCTAGAATGTCTAAGGTCAAGAGAATTGACTTGATGTTCAAAAAAGGAAAACTCTAACAAAAAACATCCAAAAGTTGAGACTACTATGAAATAATAATAATTGTAATAATAATAACAATAATAATAATAATAATAATTTGCAATAAATCTCATAGACCCGCCGCAAAATAAACAATTGAGTGAGCCAGCCTCGGCTGAAAGCACACAAAATTGCCATGAAGGGTCAAGGAAGATGGGAAGACCGAGGAGTAAGAGCACTAACCAGACCTCCACTGGAAAAGCACGAAGAGTACTGGAACTTTAGAGGAGGCTTATTGCCACCCAAATCTCAGATGAAACTAATGGTCGTTACCAGCGGGAAATCAATGGTAAGTGGCTTCTGCGATACCGCAAAGTCATTTGCAATGGTTGTCGAAACTAGGTAGAGGGTACTGTCACCCAGACTCCAGGGAACACCACCGGTTATTATAAGTGAAGAATTACTGACGAGGACTTGTGTGATAACTCCTAGTGAGTACAAATACAAATATTTTGTAAATGGCATCTTCCTCGGATGAGGCCACACAAAATAATCTTCAAGGATCAGGAAGATAGAAAGATGGAGGAGAGAGATCACTACACTGAAATAAAACTCTCGAATTTATTGTTGGTGAATCTTCTTATTTTCTAATAAACAAAGATATTAAAACATACTTAATCATTGTTTTTTTGTACTTTGTTACAACCCGCGCTAAAAGCCCGTCGGCATCGGTGCTTTCTTGCGGTTTACGTAAAACGCCGGAAAGGCCCGAAGCGGTTAGTCAATGAAACTGCGAGAAAATGAATGACTGATTGAAATGAATAAGTAGACGACTTCTAAACTTGATAAGTTCATTGTTGACGTTTTCAAACGAGCCTGCACAAACTCTAACCCTAATTCCAAACACTGCCCAAACCTTAACCCCGCCCTTACCCCAAAACCTAACCCTGCCAAAACCCTAACTCTTACCCTAACCCAAACCCTAACCCTGCCGTAACCTTAATTCCTAACTCTACCCAAACCCTAAACCCTAGCCCTAATCCCTAACCTTAACCCGCCCTAACCCTAACCCAAATCCTTACCTAATTCCTAACCCTGCCCTAATTCCTAACTCTACCCAAACCATAACCCCGCCCTTACCCTAACCCTTAACCCCGCCTTAAGACTAACCCTAACCTAACCATAATTCTTAACCCAAAAACTCTAACGAAAATAACAATAAGAATCAGTAAAAATAAAATAAACAAGACCAATAATTTTGGTAATTAAAATAACAACAACATTCACTTGATTATTTTTTTCCAGGCGTAATTTATATTGCATCGGTTGCATAAAAAATATTAATCTGTTTATTTATGATTTTCTCATCTTCGTGAATAGGACTATTTTTAAATGATCGTAATTCACTAAACTGTTAACTTAATATAACTGTGTTTTTTATCATAGTTATCCCCAAGCAAGGCGGGACGCCATTGTAGACGAAACGTAGAAATTTTTCATGGGTCATCCTAAGTTGTGAGCTGTGCAGCGAGATGGCTGTTTACATTAGTTTAAATGTCTGCATGTTAGTTTAGTCGAGGAAACAGGGAGCAGAGATAGAGGTCTAATGACCGGCAGCACGAGGAAAGAAGCTATTGGTGTAGAAGACTCTCTGGTATCTGGGGACCTCCACAGTAAATGGATGGGATTTAGCTGGTCTAGTGTATTTACGATGAGGGGGAACCAGGGCAACAAGTTTATCGGGGCACAATTCAATGAAGTACTTGTAAAACAGGCAACATTGCGGCGATGGGATATGGGATCAGCTAGATTGATATTGAGGGACCTATTTGGCGACTCTTTTTAGACCTTGTCTTAACACACTATTCATTTTTCTGTTTTTCATAAGAATAGCATTCACATATTTTATCAAAAAATATTTCGAATACAAAACACGTTCTGTTGTCGAGCGTCATTGCACATACTTGATAGTATTTTTTATTTGTATGTCAACTCTTTTTTATTTATTTTCGCGCCAGACATTATTAATAGATTCCATTCTTTGCAACCAGCCAGTATTGTCGAGCTGTCAGTGTCATTCTTGATGCTGCCACTATGTTCGAAATGATAACATTATTCGCTTGTCATGAGGAGCAAAGACAGGAAATAAAAATTCTACAACAATAATTACTTGATGATTCTTGAATTTTGATAAAGAATCCGTCATTGAATAAAGTGAATATCATGTTTCTCTAGAATCAATATAAAAAGTGCGTGCGTTCGAAAACAAAACCTTGCGATTGATTTCTTCGACATAATTTTAACATATTTCTCACATATAACTATGAACTTGTGAACATTGTTGCATTCAAGATATGTTGTGAAAGTAACAAGATTAATTGAAATGTACCAGGATTAATTGAAAAGTAACCAGACTAATTGAAAAGTAACAAGATTAATTGAAAAGTAATAAGATTAATTAAACAGTAACAAGATTAATTGAAAAGTAACAGAATTCATTGAAAAGTAACCAGACTAATTGAAAAGTAACAAGATTAATTGAAAAGTAATAAGATTAATTCAAAAGTAACAGGATTAATTGAATAGTAACAAGATTCATTGAAAAGTAACAGAATTAATTGAAATGTAACAAGATAAAATGAAAAGTAACAAGAGTGATACAAATGTAATAAGATTAATCGAAAAGTAACAAGATTAATTGAAAAGTAAAAATATTAATTGAAAAGTAACAATATTAATTGCGCAATTCGACGAATGAGCAAAAAAGGAATCAGCGTTTCGTGTATAACCGAACACTATATATAGCTAGAAGGACGAGCAATGAAAGTGAGAGAAATTATTTTAACCAGGAAATCAATACGTCTTATTATAACCATGGTCGAAAATAACCTGATACCTTGACAAAGAGTTAACATCTGAAAATGAAAATGAAAAACAAATTTAAAGCGGCTCTTCGTTAGAAATGTCACTCAAATATCGGACATTTTTATGCACAAAAAAATAAAGCCTCGAGAGCTTACAATACTATGTGATTTTAATCGGTATCGGTTCCCGAGAAAGACATAGATATACCCAAGTTTGAAGATATGCCCCCGAAGAATCTCGGAGATTATATCGGCCGAGATGTTAAAATTTCAATCGAAATAAAGATAGTCGTCTAAATAATACAAATTATCAACCCGTATTGCAAAAAAATCGAAACAGGATTTCTTTAATAAACCCTGAAAAGTTAACGGGTCTCGCTGAATGTCAAGTATATAGTTAAAACTGTGCCGGGCGCTGTAATGAGATCCCTCTTCAAACAAAATATATATTTGTATATTAACTATTACACTCTTGTAATAACAACAGCAATAAGGATGAAATACCCGAAAGTCTAAAAGATGAATGTTTTGCTTTTTTATCGTGAAACTTTTCTATTGGTAAAATCTCTACACCCACAATCAACGAACATAAACCATCTGCGCATGTCTGACCCGTACATATTTATTTTATGGTGCCTCTCAGTGTAATCGTTTTCGATTGGATATTCATCTTTAACAAATATTGTGTTCAATTATTGTAAAAAGATTAAGGAAGCCATTGATTTCTATTTCATTTTGTTTTATTTGTAAATTTATTTTACTCTATTTGTTTTACACGATGAAAAATGAGACTCAAGCTTTACGTAGAGTCTATGGTAATTGAAAAACAATTAGGGTTAGCATTAGGGTTAAGGTTATGGTTAGGGGTTTGAGTAAGGGTTAGGGTTACCGGTTAGAGTAAGAGTTAGGGTTGGGATTAAGGTTAGGGTTAGGGTTAGGGGTAGGGGTAGGGGTAGGGGTAGGGGTAGGGTAAGGGTTAGGGTTAGGGTTTCGTCTTAGTGTAAGGGTTAGGGTTAGGGTTAGGGTTAGGGGTTAGGGTTAGGGTTAGGTTAAGGTTAGAGTTAGGGTTAGAGTTTAGTGTTAGGGTGAAGGTTAGGGGGTTAGTGTTAGGGCTAGGGTTTTAATGATTGAATAAAAAGTCAGGATGACATATTTCATGACTTTTTAGCAGCACTGAAACGAACATCTCGTCCCCACGCGATTTTGCCATCTTTTTTTCCTAATAAAGTATTTATTCCATACTATAAATGACAAGAGATGTTTCACCCATTTATGTATGTGTGTTTTATGTTCCTTTTTTCTCGAAATTGCGAATAGAGCGGCTAGATATAAAGTGCCCCTCTCAAAAAGTATATAATAACACGTTTCTTCAAGGTAGATGTAGATCATTTAAGAAATTGGCGGATGTCATTTTTCCTTATAACTTCTACATGTAAAAATATAGCAATGTCTATATATTTTTGTAAACAATGTTCCCTATACGTGTCTATACATATGGTTTTGTAACATGATATTTTTCATGTTTCAGATCAGAATACGCGAAAATTCTGTTTACCTCAATAGAGAGTCAAAATCAACGTTATTAGAGTATTTTTTCTCCTTATTTGCTAAGTCCGACGAATGTGCAGTTTACTATAAAAAAAGTTTGCCGGAATACAGGGTAACATAATTGTCGAACTGTATTCTGTTGATAGGAAACTTAATTATGATGAATAGACCAACCTGCTGCAAGAAGCGAGCTTTCCCAGTTAACATTCAGAAAGATTGAGCGCTACATCATTTTCATATTCATCTCGATCAGAAGTTTTCAGATGACGATATTACTTGCTCTTACTTTAAAAAGCTTATAAATTCAGTAAAAGCAATTATTAGTATTTTCGTGAATCATAAAACGTTATGGAGCAAAATATATTAGCAAATCACATATAATTATGAGAATACGTTCCATTTGTCGCTGATTTAATTTCTTCCCTTTTGACTCAAGTCAAATTTCATAAGTTTGTATACACAAATGAATAAATCCCAAATGGCCCGTTAGATCGTTATCAACTACTTTGATCTCGGTAATAAGATAGGTTTATCACAGGATCCATATATATATATATATATATATATATATATATATATATATATATATATATATACAATAATATTTAAATAAATAAATATTAAATATTTAAATACCTAGAGACATCGATGTTTCATGCTAACGCAATCTTCAGTCTAGGAACTAATTCCCGACGGTCGGTGAGCGCGAACCCCGAACACAAATTGCCACTGATTCGTAGTCGGTGATATTAACCAAAGGGCCATCGTCAATTAGTTAGTAAATATAGAGTAACTTTAACTGTAAATAGCGACACGTGGCCGCCATATATATATATATATATATATATATATATATATATATATATATATATATATATATATATATATATATATATATATATATATATATGAAGCAATCCACCAAAAGATATAAGCGTCAACTAATATCTTATAATTAGTGAAACATCCGGATAAAAACTGAAGCTCAATATACTGGATAGAGCATTAATATTATAATATAAAATGAAGTAATAAAATAAGGTGTCAATCAAATGTTATTAGAATTCAAAGTTCAAGCAAAGTATCCTTAAGTCCTCAGCTCATGAGTTTTCAAAGATAATTCTTCTCTTCAGAGGACCATTACCGCAGTTATACTACTACAGGTAATACAATTATGCTTTGAAAATATATAAAATTATATACACAAATACATAAAAATACATAACATCAAACATATAAACCAAAAACATACTTTTTGTTGAATCCATACAGTCCATCCGGGTCATACAAATTGAGAAACATAATCAGGAAAGACATTACTCCAAGTTATAAACAGCAGTCCATATACGTGAAATTGAAGGAGCTTACAAAGTTATCCAGTCGCGAAATGTGTCTATATTCAATGTTAATGATTAATAAATCAAATAATATAGAACGTTCAATTAAAATTCGAAAATCCCGACATGTGCAACCCAAATCAAATCAAAGTTCGTTGTTCAATTAAAAAACCCGTAAAATCCGAATTGAGCAAAATAAAACTGAATCCCGGTCGCATCTTGCCAGCAGAGCGAAAAAATAAGTAATCTTCTCTCCCCAGCGATTCAACCAGACTGGTTGTAGGTTATTTTAAACATTATTTCATGATTGTAAAATATTATACGATGATACTGCCATATATAAACATTACATAATCACTGTAAAATAGTATACGATGATACTGCCATATATAAACATTATTTAATCATTGTAAAATATTATACGATGGTATTGCCATATATAAACATTATTTAATCATTGTAAAATATTATACAATGATACTGTTTTACATTAAACATTATTTAATTATTGTAAAATATTATACGATGATACTGCCATATATAAACATTATTAGATCACTGTAAAATATTATACGATGATACTGCCATATATAAACATTATTTAATCATTGTAAAATATTATACGATGATACTGCCATATATAAACATTATTTAATCATTGTAAAATATTATACGATGATACTGCCATATATTAACAGTATTTAATTATTGTAAAATATTATACGATGATACTGCCATATATAAACATTATTAGATCACTGTAAAATATTATACGATGATACTGCCATATATAAACATTATTTAATCATTGTAAAATATTATACGATGATACTGCTATATAGAAACATGATTTAATCATTGTAAAATAGTATACGATGATACTGCCATATATAAACATTATTTAATTATTGTAAAATATTATACGATGATACTGCCATATATAAACATTATTTAATCACTGTAAAATATTATACGATGATACTGCTATATAGAAACATGATTTAATCATTGTAAAATATTATACGATGATACTGCTATATAGAAACATTATTTCATCATTGTAAAATATTATACGATGATACTGCCATATATAAACATTATTTAATCATTGTAAAATATTATACGATGATACTGCCATATATAAACATTATTTAATCATTGTAAAATATTATACGATGATACTGCTATATAGAAACATGATTTAATCATTGTAAAATATTATACGATGATACTGCTATATATAAACATTATTTAATCATTGTAAAATATTATACGATGATACTGCCATATATAAACATTATTTAATCACTGTAAAATATTATACGATGATACTGCTATATAGAAACATGATTTAATCATTGTAAAATAGTATACGATGATACTGCCATATATAAACATTATTTAATTATTGTAAAATATTATATGACGATACTGTCATATATAAACATTATCTAATCATTGTAAAATATTATACGATGATACTGCCATATATAAACATTATTTAATCATTGTAAAATATTATACGATGATACTGCCATATATAAACATTATTTAATCATTGTAAAATATTATACGATGATACTGCTATATATAAACATTATTTAATCACTGTAACATATTATACGATGATATTGCCATATATAAACATAATTTAATTTTTGTAAAATAGTATACGATGATACTGCCATATATAAACATTATTTAATCATTGTAAAATATTATACGATGATACTGCTATATATAAACATTATTTAATCATTGTAAAATATTATACGATGATACTTCTATATATAAACATTATTTAATTATTGTAAAATATTATACGATGATACTGCTATAAATATTATACGATGATACTGTCACATATAAGCATTATGTAATCATTGTAAAATATTATACGATGATACTGCCATATATAAACATTATTTAATCATTGTAAAATATTATACGATGATACTGCCATATATGAACATTATTTAACTATTGTAAAATATTATACGATAATATTGCCATATATAAACATTATTTAATCATTGTAAACTATTATACGATGATACTGCTATATATAAGCATTATTTAATCATTGTAAAATATTATACGATGATACTTCTATATATACACATTATTTAATCATTGTAAACTATTATACGATGATACTGCTGTACAGAAAAGAAATAATGAGGAAGACGATTTATATGTATTAAAAGCTGCGTGAACATGCGATAAAGGAACAAGAAACATATATAATAAAACATACAGAGAGGCTGTTACCACCTTCTAAAACACAATCAAGGTGAACATTATTGAGCTGAGAAATAGGGGAAAAAGAGCTGAAAAGCAAGATGGGGATGGAAGCAGCTACATGGACGATATATAAGATGGACTAAAGAAATAACGCAATAACTCCTATGGTCAGGACTACATAAAGTACTTTAAACAGGAGAAAGGAACCACTACTAACAGTTACACAAAACACTGTGATCACAACGAACTATATAAATGTTCATATAGATCAGACCATAAAGAAACAGTAATAATAACCACTCACAACAAAATACAGGACGGTAAACCAGGTCATAAGTGAATGCAGCAAACTAGCGAAAGATGAATAAAAGTAGCGTGGCTACTATTTTGGAAAAGTAGTGAACGGGAAAATATACATATGACTGTATTTTTCATATGGAGAAAAAAATTGAAAATAGACAAGAATGAAATAGTATGAAGAAGGTTACACCATAAAAAGCACGACCCATCTGAAAACAACTGAAATATTTAGGAAACCCTTCCAATCCACATAGCAATGTGACACCAACAAACAGGTAAATTGACATAATATAACATCGCTTAAACCCAACTGGAAATATATAAGTTATTTGCAGAAATTCAACGTGACTGAACTCTCATAAAGAATATGTAAGACAATTCAAATAATATGACATCTTCTCTACGAGATTTAACTTGTTATCAACAGTGAGCAATCACTAATCATACAGGACGGTAAACCAGGTCATTAGTGAATGCAGCAAACTAGCGAAAGATGAATATAAGTAGCGTGGCTACTATTTTGGAAAAGTAGTGAACGGGAAAATATACATACGATTGTATTTGGTATATGGAAAACAACTTCAAAATAGACTAGAATTTATTAGTATGAAAAAGGTTAGGGTGACACCATTAAAAGCACCGCACTTCTGTAAACAGCTTAAATATGAAGTAAAACCGTCGAGTGCAGAAACCAATCCACATAGCAAGGTGACACTAGCAAACAGGTAAATTGCCATAATATTACATCGCTAAAACACAACTAGAAATATACAAAAACATTGCAGGAATTCAAGTGAACTGAAATCTCATGAAAGGTATGTAAGACAATTCGCATAATATGGCATCTTCTCTATGCGACATACCTTGTTATCAGCAGTGAGCAATCACTGATCTATATAGCAGTATCATCGTATACTATTTTACAATAATTACTTACGATCGGAAAAGCGGCACGCACATTGTCAAAGCTAAATTGTCGATTTTGGCAAAACTCCTGACTCAAAGTCAGCACAAAAATGTCAGTCTATAGTGTTTTCATTATAAGCATCCTCTTGTATGGCAGTGAGACATGGAAACCCTATACTAAAAAAGAGGAACAGTTGCAGATATTCTATCTGAGAAGCCTACGTTTTATCATTGGTGTCAGATGGTAAGACAAAAAATGCTGAGGTACTTGAAATAGCTGGTCTGAAATCCATGCACACACTGCTGAGAGTCGGCCGACTGAGATGGCTTGGTCACGTTCAAAGGATGGCTGACGGATGAATTCCCAAATATCTCCTTTAGGGAGAGTTAAAAGAGGAAGTGAGAGAGAGAGAGAGAGAGAGAGAGAGAAGGAGAGAGAGAGAAGGAGAGAGAGAGAGAGAAGAATCGAGACCGTGGTCGCTCTTTTCTAAGATACAAGGATGTCTGTAAGAGAGGCATAAAGGCCCTTGACATCGATCCGTCATCTTGCGAAAGCCTTGCCTCTGACAGGGATGAATGTAAAAAAAACCCTCAAACGACAGCTTGACACCGGGAAAGCAAAGTGAAAGACGAAAGCCACTGAAAAGCTTGGAAGGAGGAAAAAAAGGGCCAAAGCAAGTGAGCTTCCTTTTCCACCTGCCTACTGCGTCTGTGACAATTGTGGCAGAGACTGAAAGGTTCGCAAATGTTTTCCTTGCCACAGCTGGAAATGTCTAGCTTAAGGCTATATGCCCCTTGGGGTATTATCATCACTGATAAGACTTTGTGAATACAGAAACTAGCCGGCTAGATCTGCAAGTGTAATTAATGGTCCGACACGACCGACGAATGCCTACTACTACATCACTGATAATAATTCATCTGAAAACTTCTAGAGAGCAAACACGAGTAAATCTAATGGAGCAGAACGGGATTCTGAAGAGAATAGTTTTCACCAAGTTTTTAGAAAAAATATTTTCTGAAATTTGTTGTGATGCTTGAGTGAACTTCAAGTCAGTCAATGATAATAGAAATGTAAATACAGTAATTGATTCATAGCTCAGAGTAATTAACTTGAAATAATACAGACATTCGATTTTAGTTCCTTCAAAATGTTGTATTTTATTCTTGTATGAAAATAAAATACACCAAATTCTTACAGAATTGAAAGTAAAAGAAAATGAATTCCTTAAATTACGAAGAGGAATAAAAATGTGTCAATTTTTGGTGTTGTTTATATGACAAACAATCCATGAAGTTAATGGCCGATTCAAATGAGATAACCGACCAATATTTTAGGTCATTATAAAGGACATCAATAAATGAGAAAATAAAGCAGTGTCTTTCACATGTTATTCTTTAGATGATTATTTTACACAGTACTTAGGACCCCGTTGCTGAGCGCGAGTGCCCTGATTCTAAGCAAGCGAGCAATTTAGTGGCTCAACAATGAATCGCGTAATATCAGCACATATTGCATATTCAAACAACATTCAGCTATCAGAAATAAACTAGGTTGAACAAATTCAAATAATGTTGTAAATAAGTGTTGACGATTACTGTTATATTTAGTGTTCATTGAATTATGCCTGTGTTTGGTACAAGGCAATTTACGGTAAGCGCTCTCATCTGTACGTGAATTATATCACATATATCATAATTGGCAGGTTGTTTTTGAAAAAAATTGGATCGACACACAACGGTGGAACCGTTTACTATGAGATTCGAAACAGATGTTATTGCTAAAGTCCCTATTGCCAAGTGGGTGGCTAGATTGTCGTGCTGCTGTATTACGCCTTATCCGATCCGTTATCTTCGCGACAAGCCAACCTGATCCCCTGTACGCATCTGCAATGTCTGCACTAATATTAGTTGCATTGCAGACTTAACTTGCTAAATGCTTATAAAACAAGATGAAAGATTTTATAGTTGCGATTATCGTAAAAAATACATTACCCGTCGAAGTATGCGTTCTGAGCTAGTAGAAACACTTTTTTTTCGATTAAAGATCTGTGATGCGAATTTTCGTTGAAGATGCGAATGTTAGTTACAAGACTAAATTGTTTTTTTCGATTAAAGATCTGTGATGCGAATTTTCGTTGAAGATGCGAATGTTAGTTACAAGACTAAATTGTTTTTTTCGATTAAAGATCTGTGATGCGAATTTTCGTTGAAGATGCGAATGTTAGTTACAAGACTAAATTGTTTTTTTCGATTAAAGATCTGTGATGCGAATTTTCGTTGAAGATGCGAATGTTAGTTACAAGACTAAATTGTTTTTTTCGATTAAAGATCTGTGATGCGAATTTTCGTTGAAGATGCGAATGTTAGTTACAAGACTAAATTGTTTTTTTCGATTAAAGATCTGTGATGCGAATTTTCGTTGAAGATGCGAATGTTAGTTACAAGACTAAATTGTTTTTTTCGATTAAAGATCTGTGATGCGAATTTTCGTTGAAGATGCGAATGTTAGTTACAAGACTAAATTGTTTTTTTCGATTAAAGATCTGTGATGCGAATTTTCGTTGAAGATGCGAATGTTAGTTACAAGACTAAATTGTTTTTTTCGATTAAAGATCTGTGATGCGAATTTTCGTTGAAGATGCGAATGTTAGTTACAAGACTAAATTGTTTTTTTCGATTAAAGATCTGTGATGCGAATTTTCGTTGAAGATGCGAATGTTAGTTACAAGACTAAATTGTTTTTTTCGATTAAAGATCTGTCATGCGAATTTTCGTTGAAGATGCGAATGTTAGTTACAAGACTAAATTGTTTTTTTCGATTAAAGATCTGTGATGCGAATTTTCGTTGAAGATGCGAATGTTAGTTACAAGACTAAATTGTTTTTTTCGATTAAAGATCTGTGATGCGAATTTTCGTTGAAGATGCGAATGTTAGTTACAAGACTAAATTGTTTTTTTCGATTAAAGATCTGTGATGCGAATTTTCGTTGAAGATGCGAATGTTAGTTACAAGACTAAATTGTTTTTTTCGATTAAAGATCTGTGATGCGAATTTTCGTTGAAGATGCGAATGTTAGTTACAAGACTAAATTGTTTTTTTCGATTAAAGATCTGTCATGCGAATTTTCGTTGAAGATGCGAATGTTAGTTACAAGACTAAATTGTTTTTTTCGATTAAAGATCTGTGATGCGAATTTTCGTTGAAGATGCGAATGTTAGTTACAAGACTAAATTGTTTTTTTCGATTAAAGATCTGTGATGCGAATTTTCGTTGAAGATGCGAATGTTAGTTACAAGACTAAATTGTTTTTTTCGATTAAAGATCTGTCATGCGAATTTTCGTTGAAGATGCGAATGTTAGTTACAAGACTAAATTGTTTTTTTCGATTAAAGATCTGTCATGCGACTTTTCGTTGAAGATGCGAATGTTAGTTACAAGACTAAATTGTTTTTTTCGATTAAAGATCTGTCATGCGAATTTTCGTTGAAGATGCGAATGTTAGTTACAAGACTAAATTGTTTTTTTCGATTAAAGATCTGTCATGCGAATTTTCGTTGAAGATGCGAATGTTAGTTACAAGACTAAATTGTTTTTTTCGATTAAAGATCTGTCATGCGAATTTTCGTTGAAGATGCGAATGTTAGTTACAAGACTAAATTGTTTTTTTCGATTAAAGATCTGTGATGCGAATTTTCGTTGAAGATGCGAATGTTAGTTACAAGACTAAATTGTTTTTTTCGATTAAAGATCTGTGATGCGAATTTTCGTTGAAGATGCGAATGTTAGTTACAAGACTAAATTGTTTTTTTCGATTAAAGATCTGTGATGCGAATTTTCGTTGAAGATGCGAATGTTAGTTACAAGACTAAATTGTTTTTTTCGATTAAAGATCTGTGATGCGAATTTTCGTTGAAGATGCGAATGTTAGTTACAAGACTAAATTGTTTTTTTCGATTAAAGATCTGTCATGCGAATTTTCGTTGAAGATGCGAATGTTAGTTACAAGACTTAATTGTTTTTTTCGATTAAAGATCTGTGATGCGAATTTTCGTTGAAGATGCGAATGTTAGTTACAGGACTAAATTGTTTTTTTCGATTAAAGATCTGTGATGCGAATTTTCGTTGAAGATGCGAATGTTAGTTACAAGACTAAATTGTTTTTTTCGATTAAAGATCTGTGATGCGAATTTTCGTTGAAGATGCGAATGTTAGTTACAAGACTAAATTGTTTTTTTCGATTAAAATCTGTGATGCGAATTTTCGTTGAAGATGCGAATGTTAGTTACAAGACTAAATTGTTTTTTTCGATTAAAGATCTGTGATGCGAATTTTCGTTGAAGATGCGAATGTTAGTTACAAGACTAAATTGTTTTTTTCGATTAAAGATCTGTGATGCGAATTTTCGTTGAAGATGCGAATGTTAGTTACAAGACTTAATTGTTTTTTTCGATTAAAGATCTGTGATGCGAATTTTCGTTGAAGATGCGAATGTTAGTTACAAGACTAAATTGTTTTTTCGATTAAAGATCTGTGATGCGAATTTTCGTTGAAGATGCGAATGTTAGTTACAAGACTAAATTGTTTTTTCGATTAAAGATCTGTCATGCGAATTTTCGTTGAAGATGCGAATGTTAGTTACAAGACTAAATTGTTTTTTTCGATTAAAGATCTGTGATGCGAATTTTCGTTGAAGATGCGAATGTTAGTTACAAGACTAAATTGTTTTTTTCGATTAAAGATCTGTCATGCGAATTTTCGTTGAAGATGCGAATGTTAGTTACAAGACTAAACTGTTTTTTTCGATTAAAGATCTGTGATGCGAATTTTCGTTGAAGATGCGAATGTTAGTTACAAGACTAAATTGTTTTTTTTCGATTAAAGATCTGTGATGCGAATTTTCGTTGAATATGCGAATGTTAGTTACAAGACTAAATTGTTTTTTTCGATTAAAGATCTGTGATGCGAATTTTCGTTGAAGATGCGAATGTTAGTTACAAGACTAAACTGATTTTTTCGATTAAAGATCTGTCATGCGAATTTTCGTTGAAGATGCGAATGTTAGTTACAAGACTAAATTGATTTTTTCGATTAAGATCTGTTATGCGAATTTTCGTTGAAGATGCGAATGTTAGTTACAAGACTAAATTGTTTTTATCGCCTAAAGATCTGTCATGCGAATTTTCGTTGAAGATGCGAATGTTAGTTACAAGACTAAATTGTTTTTTCGATTAAAGATCTGTCATGCGAATTTTCGTTGAAGATGCGAATGTTAGTTACAAGACTAAATTGTTTTTTTTTCGATTAAAGATCTGTCATGCGAATTTTCGTTGAAGATGCGAATGTTAGTTACAAGACTAAATTGTTTTTTTTCGATTAAAGATCTGTGATGCGAATTTTCGTTGAAGATGCGAATGTTAGTTACAAGACTAAATTGTTTTTTCGATTAAAGATCTGTGATGCGAATTTTCGTTGAAGATGCGAATGTTAGTTACAAGACTAAATTGTTTTTTTCGATTAAAGATCTGTGATGCGAATTTTCGTTGAAGATGCGAATGTTAGTTACAAGACTAAATTGTTTTTTTCGATTAAAGATCTGTCATGCGAATTCTCGTTGAAGATGCGAATGCTAGTTACAAGACTAAATTGTTTTTTTCGATTAAAGATCTGTGATGCGAATTTTCGTGTAAGATGCGAATGTTAGTTACAAGACTAAATTGTTTTTTTCGGCGAAGGTTATCAAATAGCCAACTAGATCAGAAAATTACGCCGGTCAAACCGTCGTCTTTGATATTTTGTAATGGTCACTTCAATCTTGGGAAAAGGCTTCAGTTTTAATGGTTAGAATATTCCATGAAAAGAAATCAGAAAACTCGCCAATTAACGTAGAATTCTTCAAGACGATGAACGATCAAAGGGAATAACAGAAAGTAGTGGTTCTTTACTTTCATGGACAGAAGGACAACGCATGGAATCATTTAGCCCGAAGGGCTGGATTTACAGATTTGCGTGAAATCGATATGACGATGCCAGATCGAATTAATGTATAGTGTTTTTCAAAATAAAAATAGTTTGCTCTTGCATACGCGATTGAGCACTTTGATTAGTTATCTTATACTAAAACAAACCATTATACTATATATACATATATATATATATATATATATATAAATAGAGAGAGAGAGAGAGAGAGAGAGAGAGAGCTAGATGTAGAATTTTGTATATTCGGACTACTGTTCTCATCTTGCATGTTTTTATTACTACGTTTCGGTCGATGTAACATCCAACCTTCCTCAGGTGTACTTTGTCAAACTCGGGAATCTGGACGGTATTTCCGTCATTCGAAATTATTCGTAGAAGGATTGAACCTTTAACCTTGAACCTTCAAATGACTGTCACTTAGAACTGAATGTTACTCAGTAATATATCCACTGCGCCACGCAGGAGTCCTTGCGTGGCTCAGTGAATATAGTACCAAGTGAAATTCTAAGTGACAGCGATACGGAGAATTGCGAATTCTGAAGCTTTCCTCCCAGTCATGACAGATGGAAGGAGAGCATGCTACCCCCGTATATTTAATAAAGGGTTCCGTTCGAAATTACGCCAAGATTCCCAAATTCGACAGAAAGATTTCCGAGTTCGACAAGGAAAACCTTATAAAGGCCGGAGGTTACATTGGCCGAAACGTTGCGATAAAAAACTCCCAAGGTGAGAATAATAGTCCGAATATACCAAATTTTACAGATTATAAACCCCCATCTAAAAAATTCCGAAACACACACACACACACACACGCGCATATATATATATATATATATATATATATATACATATCAGTGCAATGCTCCGACTATGTTGTTGGGTATTATAGAATGTTTAGATATTATTGTCGTCGCTTTAAATGTAAATATGACTTAATTTCTCTGTTATCAGGTGACAATCTCTCGTCGCGGCCTAGTAGGACTAGATGAACGCTTACTGATTCAAAGGGGTCTCGGCGAACAGGGTCCGCGCTCTATGATAATCGAAACGACGTGGTAGGTTAGTAAATTATCAACAAATAATTTAATAGTATATATATATTTGACATATTACTACAACCATTCACCGATAAAGTCAAGATCTACATAAGTAACGACATACACTTCCTAGACTCCTTACCACAAATAGTAAATCCCGGGACTAAATTAGTTATATTTGACATCAGCAGCTTATATAGCAACATACCCCAGGACTTAGGTAAATAGGCAATAGCTCACTGGATGGACAAACACCCACAAATACTACACCACAGATTAACTAAACAATTCATCTTCGACAGCATAGACATTATTCTCAGCAATAACTTCTTTCAATTTTACAAAAAATGGCTCCAACATATGCCACCCTAACACTTGTCTTCCTAGAGAATATCTTGTATGAAAAAATAGAAGAAATATATGGACAGAATATTCAAACTCTCTTCATAAAATCTTAGAAAAAGTACCTGGATGATTGTTTTATCCTCTAGGAACTCACATGGTCCCCCCATAATAATAAATTGCACAGCATACAACAAAACATACACCACAAACTTAAATTCACTATTGAACACAGTCAAAAAGAACTACCCTTCATATATGTACTGATTAACATTAAAAACACTCACATGATACCAGAAATCTACCACAACCCACAGACACCCAACAATATCTCCATTTTAGAAATCATCACGCCAAAAGCTGCCTAAAAGCTATACCCTACTCCCTAGCACGCAGGCTCTGTACTATAGTCAGTAGTAAAGACCTCCGGAGTGTCCGACTGGAGGAACTACGGAAAACTTTAACAAAAGGATGATACCCGCTACAAATAATACACAAAGGTATAGAACTAGCAGAAAACATCCCATTAGAACAATTACGAATCCCCCTAAAACAAAACAAAGAACAAATATTAGCATACATCTCTACACACAACAAAAACAATCCAGAATTATTCACAGAAATAACAAGAAACCTAACCCTACTCAACCATAACAACAAACTAAACAACATATTAAAAACAACGAAAATAACAAAAAGCAAACGCCAATCAAAAAATCTCAAACATACTTTTACCTCATCCAAACTCAATCAACACACAATACAAGGGGTCACAGAATGCAACAAGGAAAGAGGGGGGGTCTGGGACATAATATTAGAGAGGGAAGTCATACACATTTACACATCCAACACAAACATTCACAATAAAAAGACCTTAACTACACCTCAAGAACATTGCCTATGTGCTAGAATGTACAACATGTAACGAAGCTTATATAGGTGCGACCAAAACATTTAGTAATAAAGTATATTTGCATAAAAGCAACATTAAAATCAAAGAAATACGTAAATTATTCGTCTCCGAACATGTGCACTCATGCAGAGGAGTAACATTTACAATAATGCCAAGTTTCCAAAGCCAAGATTACACCTACTTACTAATACAAGAAAAAAGTACATATTTAAATTTAATCCAGCATTGAACAGATCATAACTGTAACAACACACACTTTTATCAACCTTTCTCTACCTCTCTCTATCACTATCTAACCATACGCCTGTGTGTGTGCACACATATGTGGGTGCGCGTTTGTGTGTGTGTGGGATGGGTGGGTGTGTATGTCGCTCACCTATTTACAATATTCAGAACTGACCACACACGGGCGCGCACACACGCACGCGGGCACAACAGCGATATTGGAGACTAGGCAATAAAAGTAATACATTTCAAAAGAAAATCTTCACACCTTAAAAACTTAACATGACCGATAAAATAAAGGTCAAAATAACACGTACTTAATAAACACACACGACTTTGACCAAGAAAAGCAGGAAAAATACAAAACAAAAAAATAAAAGATATAAAATTATCAAAACACGTACTCACACACCCGCGAACCCACGCATGTGCCAAAAGTCAAACAATAACACATTTCCTCAAATGAAACAACATTCTTTCAAATCAAAAGACATTTCTTCAAATGGATTTACATATCTGATGAAAGCGGACCACCGCTTGAAACGCGTTATATAAAATTATAGAATGATAAAATAACAAAATACTAAATAAATGTTGAAAACAACATTTTACAAATGTTGGTAGATCTACTCCTTTACATATATACTTTTCTCTCGTTGAAACTGCACTAATACTGCACTACCTCCTTCTCTCTCTCTCTCTCTCTCTCTCTCTCTCTCTCTCTCTATATATATATATATATATATGTACTCCTACTTAATATAGGAAGATAGAAATATATATTGTTTCTTAATACTTTATTTATCCTAAGCTATCTCTCTCTATATGAGAGAGCAAAAGATATCGAAGTGAGAGCAAGAAAGAGAGTGAGAAAGAGAGAAAGAAAGAGAGAAAGAGAGATTGAGAAAGAGAGAGAGAGAGAGAGAGAGGTTGGTTAACTAAACTAAGTGCATCGTGTTTGATTTCCTGTTTGTTTCGTGCTGTGAACATTGGATAACATTATATGTTGTGACATTATCCATTAAATGATTTGGATAACCGTGCACAGTTGATGATGTCACTATCGCATGATATACTCGTAAACATGAATAAGCGAGATATATTGAGTATCGGTGTGTTGTTCAGTTGACATTTTAATGCTTTTTGCTGACAGTCTGATATCCTTTTTCGCAACAGTAAAAATATTTTTAGCTTCCTGTAGAAAGTCATTTACACCTTAGTTTATTTACGACTATGTAATCAGGTTGCATAAGATATGTGCGAAGACTTTTAATGGCCGACTACGACAGAGAAAACCAAAACCAACAAACGAAAACGATGAAACTCACAGATATAGAAAAGATGTATAGATTTCTATATAGATATACTTTAGTGTTTGCATATATATTCGACGTGAACTCCGACATTATTGTACTCATACTCCTTGAACTTGAGAAATATATTTGACTCGATGAAATGACACGATGTTAGCTGGAATGCAGTCAAGTCATTTTAATGTAAACTAGAATATTTCTATTAAATTCTATAACTTAAATGCGTTATCTTCCTCGCTGATGTTTATTTGTAGATGTGCATTAACATATTTCATATAAAAAATCTCTTTGACTCAACTAAGTATCTTTTTTCAGAAATAGTAGCTGAGTATGTTAATATATTACAAATAACACCGTACAACAATAACAAATAGAACTTGACTAGTCAGAAGCAAAGCTGTAATTGTCAGCTTATTATACTGAATCGGACTTTGAAAATCCGACAATATAACGTTATATGTCAGATACATAATATAATATACAGAGTGTTTCAAAAGTCTTGGGAACATAACGATTTTTAATAACTCAAAAACTATTAGGAGGTTAAAAATGAAATTGGTACCGTTGGAAAGGTTAAAGTTTCAAGTTTTGTGGGGAATCTTCAAAGTTGCTCAATATGAGCACTATTTGTCACACGGCAGACATCTAGTCGATAGTCCATTTCCTGCCAAACGCGTTCCAGCATCTTGACGTCAATGGTTCCCACAACTGCCGTTACTCGAGCCTTTAGTTCGTCAATATCTCTTGGAAGGGGCGGCACATAGACTTGTTGCTTGACAAAGCCCCAAAGGAAAAAAGTCACACGGGGTAAGATCTGGAGACCTAGGAGGCCAGGGCATGAGAACGTCATCATCTCGCCCAGATCTCCCAATCCATCTACCAGGCAGCCTTGTGTTAAGAAACTGCCTTACTCTAAGACTCCAGTGTGGTGGTGCACCATCTTGTTGAAAAATGAAGTCATCAGATTCTGCTTGTTCCAACTGAGCCATTAACCAGTCTTCCAGCATGTTGAGATAGGATTCACCAGTGATAGTTGCCTCTTCAAAGAAGAACGGTCCATAGACACCTTTCTTGGAAATTGCACACAACACGTAGTTACGTTAATGTCTACATGAACAAGATTGGGGTTTAATGGAATGAGGCGATTGGTGGATAAAAACTAGAACACTCTGGAAAAAAAGCAAGGCGTCTATGGTGCGTGCTTTATCATAAAGGTTTATATGTGGTCCGTTTGTTATTAATTAAAGGGAAAATCATAGAGTTATTTAATGTATTTTATCTTTGCTACACGAGAGAGAGAGAGAGAGAAAGAGATAGAGAGAGAGAGTGAGAGTTGGAGTGAAAGAGAAAGAGAGAGAAATAAACAGCGTCATTTTTTAGTTATATATCACAACATTTGCGTTCATCCAACTCAATTGTAACGTTGTTGCACACTATTTATTTTTGTTTTCTCTGCACGTCTCCGATACGTTCATCAAATTTGAACTTCTTGTTTCTTTGATAACTCATTAGATTTGCCCCTCTAGCTGACTTCAATATCTAACAATGGTAGCGGGAAACTTGGTTTATTTATTGTATCAAGCACATACTTGCAAATGAATATATATATAAAAACGTTTAGATTCACAAAAAAAAAATTATATGAACTAGTTTATTTTAATTAAATCATCAGAATTGTTTCCTTATCGCAATAAGTAATGTTAACCAGGCATAGACCTAGGAGTGAATATATATTCCATTTAGCCGGGAAAAATAAAGGACTGTGTTTAATTTAAATTTATATTTATAGACATTTGAGTATATTAGTACTAATAGTATAATTAATCTTGTTAATAGCTGTTTTTTCTGTTTTAATGTATAGGGCTTCGAGTATGTGGAGTTTAAGTGTATTAGTATTTTGTGCGATGATTTTTGTATTATCTACTAGAAGTTTACGGATATGCCTGGTTAACATTACTCCACTGACGATGGACCTGGAAAGGTCCGAAAGCGCTTTGGGAAGCTTTGGCAATTTTATCAGCCAGTTTCTGTCAGAAGCAAATTTGTAATTGTCAGCTTATTATACTGAATCTGAGTTTGAAAATCCGACAATATTACGTTATATGTCAGATACATAATATAATATATAATCATGATCACCTAGTTACGTTAATGTCTACATGAACAAGATTGGGGTTTAATGGAATGAGGCGATTGGTTGATAAAGACTAGAACACTCTGGAAAAAAGCAACGCGTCTATGGTGCATGCTTTATCATAAAGGTTTATATGTGGTCCGTTTGTTATTAATTAAAGGGAAAATCATAGAGTTATTTAATGTATTTTATCTTTGCTACACGAGAGAGAGAGAGAGAAAGAGATATATATAGAGAGAGAGAGTGAGAGTTGGAGAGAAAGAGAAAGTGAGAGAAATAAACAGCGTCATTTCTTAGTTATATATCACAACATTTGCGTTCATCCAACTCAATTGTAACGTAGTTGCACACTTTTTCTTTTTGTTTTCTCTCCACGTCTCCGATACGTTCATCAAATTTGAACTTCTTGTTTCCTTGATAACTCATTAGATTTGCCCCTCTAGCTGACTTCAATATCTAACAATGGTAGCGGGAAACTTGGTTTATTTATTGTATCAAGCACATACTTGCAAATGAATATATATATATAAAAACGTTTAGATTCACAAAAAAATATTATATGAACTAGTTTATTTTAATTAAATCATCAGAATTCTTTTCATTATCGCAACGATGTATTTAAAAAAAATACATAGTATTAAGAATCTTCGATATATCAAATATATAAGAAAAAGGGAAGAAGGAAACGAACAAAATTGAAAATCAAGAAATGAAGACATTTTTAAAACAAGAAAAGTTTTTTAAAAATGTCGATGGCATTCTGGAACCATTTTGGAAACTCTTCAAATATATGATGCTAAAATACGTTTAATGCATATTTCTTGAAATTCTCTACATTTGGAAACTCAATAAGATGCACATCTTGTTGATTTCACGAATTAAATACGATCTGTGTATTCTCCCTTTATGAATTAAATAGAATTATTGATTTTCTGATTCTACGAATTAAATTAAATTCTTGATTTTCTGATTTTACGAACAAAATAGAATCCTAGATTTTCTGATTCTACGAATTAAATACAATTCTTGATTTTTGATTTTCTGATTTTACGAACAAAATAAAATCCTAGATTTTCTGATTCTACGAATTTAATTGACTCCTAGATTTTCTGATTCTACGAATGAAATAACATTCTTGATTTTCTGATTTTACGAACTAAATAAAATCCTGGATTTTCTGATTCGACGAATTTAATTGACTCCTAGATTTTCGGATTCTACGAATGAAATAACATTCTTGATTTTCTGATTTTACGAACTAAATAAAATCCTAGATTTTCTGATTCTACGAATTTAATAGACTGCTAGATTTTCTGATTCTACGAATTAAATAACAATCTTGATTTTCTGTTGCGCATTAAATACAATTATCTGTTTCTTTCTTTTACTTATGAAAAGTGATTCCATTGTTCTTACGCATTAAATAAAATCCTGTTTTTCTTCTAATCTTTATATTAAATATTAGCTCATCTGATACAATTTTCTTTGGTTCGTATTACATTAGGTAAGTACTTTCGTGGTAAAAGCAAGATTTCACATTTGAGAAACTGACTAGGAGAGAATCGAATACGACGCAACCAGCTTCAGCTTATTAAGCCACGCGACCACATCGCCTTCTTCTTTAAATGGCCTTAAAATGTCACTGCTTAATTTCACTCGTTCGCCCATTTTCGCTGAAATAGCTTCTGATCTATCCGTAAAAGTAAAGTTCTTGAAAATAAAATTCATGTATTCTCCACCGACTGCCAACTGCATTTTGCACAAAGAGGTGCAAAAGGCAGTTGGCAGTCGGTGGAGAATACATACATTTTATTTTTCAAGAACTGTCCTTTTACGGAAAGACCAGAAATAGTTTAGCAAGCCCTATAGAATAACCCATTCTTGTAGTAGTCTAGACATAATTGTTGGTAATAACCGTCTGTAATATATAGTTTTCAACCCCCAAAATAACTGATAACTTCAGTAAGCATAAAAAAAGGCTGGCATAATGGTTGATATGCCGTAATAAACGAAACGAAACCAATATCATATTATTTTGATGGCATCCAAGAAAATTCTATAATTTTTTTGGTTGAAATGTAGTCGTCATTATTTTATTAATTATTTAATATAATCGTTATTACCTGAGGGTCGGCAGAAAATGTTTCGAATCTATTTGTAATTATCCAATATCAATAAATAACTGAAAATATTTTCAGTTATCGACATTTGTTCATACATTGCGGATTCTTAATGGATTTTAAATTAATTAGACAAAATGATTATGGAAATCTTCTTAAATATGTATAGAGTTCGATCTATCGTGAGAAATATATATATATATATATATATATATATATAATTATTTCCACAATCAGACAACGCCGCAGCCCACAACATATGAGAGTAACACAGCAGAAGTCCCAGACTCGAGTTTCGCCCTCGTTTGGGCTTATCAGTAGAACCCATCCGAACTCAACCGTGGACAAGGCCGACTGTGGAATATACCTACTCTTCTCAACAAAGGGTGTCGTCATCTAACTACTAAGAACCCAGGCCGATGTCTCACGGTTTGCTTAATCTGTGTAAATTAATAGGCATTCTTGTATGCGGCAAGGTAGGTCAGTGGCAGAGTACTCGCTTGGCATGCAAGTAGCTCGAGTTTCGAATCCTGAGTTTGCATGTGTTCTACTGATGAGCTCAAAGGAGAGCGAAACTCGAGTGTAGGACTTCCGGCTTGTTTCTTTCATTGGTTGTGGGCTGCGGTGTTGTTTGATTGTGGAAATAATGATATATATATATATATATCATCTCATATTAAAAAAATCTAATATATATATATATATATATATATATATATATATATATATAGAGAGAGAGAGAGAGAGAGAGAGAGAGAATAAAGTAGAATGAAATATAAACTAAAAGTACACTTTTAGTAGATAGAACCTATAATGAAATGGTTTAAGCTCAATATACGAGATAGAGCAATTATAAAGGTAGAAGAAATAAGAGTGATACACATGTACGAATGTCCAGATTCATTTCAAACTTAGATTGTTCAATGCAAGGTATATTCTTTAATAAACTAATGTTTATTGTTCTTTCCTTAAGCCAAGGCTTCAACATCGAAATCTTATCATCAGAGGAGATATACAGATAGATAAGTTGGCTGTGGAAAAGCCAAAGTCAAACATTTAAAAAAATATTATCATTAAAAATGGAGTGAAAAAGAGTTCGTGTGAAAAAGATATGAGATTCAATTGATAATTTGTATAATTTTCATTATTCGAGTTCGACAGCACGATTCCCGAGTTCGTAAAGATACACCAGAAAAAAGTAGGAGATTACATCGGCCGAAACGTTGTGAGAATAACACTGAAGATGAGAATAGTAGTCCGAATAATCCAAATTATACATTTCTGTATTTAAATATCTCTGTAACTACAAAAGCTAAACTTCTCAGAATTGGTTTGTTAATTATCGCACGAGCTTTGGATTTGTGCCTAAAAGTTGAGAAACACTAAGACACTATTTTTTTTCACATTCTGGTAATTTGAAGAAAAATAAAAAAAAAAGATTATTGTCATGGTGTTATTTGATATATTTTAATGTTGAAATTTGATTTTGTGTTAGCATAAAATGAATTTCACATCATTTAAGGAATAAACGAAAACTCGGGGCGATTGTCAAGAATCACTAACACAAAAGAGGCGAAGAAAACTAATAACTATTACCAAAAGCAACAAATGTACATTTTTATTAGGTTGGTGCAAAAACAATGGCGTGTTTTGATTTCAATGGCGTGTTCAACTTCAAAAGTCCATAACTTATTTTATATTAAACTTTATTAATAAAAATAAGAATCATTAGAATCTACACATTTTTGCCAACGGAAAACAAGTTTACTTGTTCCATTGTGGAAAGTGTTTTTGGAGCTTCGCCGGCATCCAACCACTGTGCCGAACGTCGCCGATTGTCATAGAGGATCCACTTCTTATCACACGTCACAATTCGCTTGTGCCATGGGCAGTTTCTGTTGCGCAGCAAGAGCGTGGAAGACACCCCAAAACGACGATTTTTTTTATTATCGTTCAATTCGTGCGGCACTCATTTATCCAGCTTTTTTTACTTCCCTATTTGCTTCACATAGCGAACGATTGTTGAGTGGTCGACCTCCAGTTCATCAGCAACCTCTCGTCTAGTTTTGCGATGATCGGCTTCTAATTAGGGCTTTCAGATCTTCGTTATCAACCGCAGTCGGCCGGCCTTGACCGTCTTCATGTTCGAGGCTCTCGTCACAATTGCGAACTTTCTTGAACCACCTTTGTGCCGTACGTTCGTTAGTGGTTCCTGGGTCAAACGCATCACTGATGTCACGAGCTGTCTCGGCAGTTTTTCGGCTTAGTTCGAACTGGAACAAGAATATCGTGCGGATATCAATTTTGCCCACGCTGTCAAAAAGCCTGCAAAAACAATAAATGAAGGGATTAGAAATGGTAACGAATAACACAATTCGATAGAGCGGAAAACGCGCTTCAACATGACATATAACAACGCTATATTTATCAATAAATTAATTCAGAAAACATATATAAATATAACATATGTGAGAAAACGACATTGTTTTTGAACCAACCTCCCTATGTTTAGGGTTTTAAAGTATTTTAAAGCGTTTTTATTTTAATTATGAGTCTAAATCCGATCGCGTAACAGTTTATCAAGATTGCGTAAGTCAACAAATAACTATCCCAAACGTTTTAAAATTTACTTTTTACCAAATTGAAAGTGGAAAAGTACAAAATAAATCATCAAACTTCGTAGACGGTCGGCGATCGACTGTCAACCAACTTTTGTTTTTTATATAGTTGACCGAACCTTGAAATTGAAATAAAATCGCTTTAAAAAACTTCAAAACAATAAGGCAAGTTGGTAGAAAATTAGTTTTATTGCTTTTGGTAAAAGTTATTTGTTGACAATTAGTTTTTTTGCGCACCTTTTGCATGCTGATTATTCTTGAAAATCGCCTAAAGCGGAACGTCTTGCAGGTAAATAAAATAATTGCATATTCCTTAGTAATTTAAAACGGTTACTTTGTGTTTTCGCTTTCATTATAACGACAGAAAAATGAAAATAAACTTCATGAAGATTATTTTTAAACATGAAATATTTTTTTTATAATTTAAAAATTAACAATAAAAGTAGATAACGTTAGAGCTGAACACCGTCAGCTAAATTATGCACCCACTTACAAATTAGATTATACTTTTTAGGCTAATTAAAACTTATGAGAGCAGTAAATGATATACTTTTTAACACTAACACTAAGTTCGACTGCCAATGTCGTACAACCACACGTAATCGCCTAAAAAGTCGTTCCCCTACCCCCCAAAAAAATAATGCACAAAATGTTTCTCTAACAATCGCAAAAATTGGTTCGAGATCGCTATCGTTTTGCCAATAATCAGGATTACAGTAAATGCAGTATGTTGTTGTAAGTGTATTTTAGACGAAAAGTATAACCAAAAAGATATAGCGTAGAGTAAGTTCAATGGTATTTTGGAAAAAAAGGTATGACAACAAAAGGTATAGCGTAAAATAAGTCCAATGGTATTTTGGACAAAATGTATGGCAACAAAGGTATAGCGTAGAGTAAGTCCAATGGTATTTTGAACAAAAAGTATGACAAAAAAGGTATAGCGTAGAGAAAGTCCAATGGTATTTTGGACAAAAGGTATGACAAAAAGGGTATAGCGTAAAATAAGTCCAATGGTATTTTGGACAAAAAGTATGACAAAAAAGGTATAGCGTAGAGAAAGTCCAATGGTATTTTGGACAAAAGGTATGACAAAAAAGGGTATAGCGTAAAATAAGTCCAATGGTATTTTGGACAAAAAGTATGACAAAAAAGGTATAGCGTAGAGAAAGTCCAATGGTATTTTGGACAAAAGGTATGACAAAAAAGGGTATAGCGTAAAATAAGTCCAATGGTATTTTGGACAAAATGTATGGCAAAAAAGGTATAGCGTAAAATAAGTCCAATGGTATTTTGGACAAAAAGTATGACAAAAAAGGTATAGCGTAGAGAAAGTCCAATGGTATTTTGGACAAAATATATGACAAAAAAGGGTATAGCGTAGAGTAAGTTCAATGGTATTTTGGACAAAAGGTATGACAAAAAAGGGTATAGCGTAGAGTAAGTCCAATGGTATTTTGGACAAAAGGTATGACAAAAAGGTATAGCGTAGAGTAAGTCCAATGGTATTTTGGACAAAAGGTATGACAAAAAAGGTATAGCGTAGAATAAGTCTAATGGTATTTTGGACAAAATGTATGACTAAAAAGGTATAGCGTAGAGTAAGTCCAATGGTATTTTGGACAAAAGGTATGACTAAAAAGGTATAGCGTAGAGTAAGTCCAATGGTATTTTGGGCAAAAGGTATGACAAAAAAGGTATAGCGTAGAGTAAGTCTAATGGTATTAATGACAAAGGGTATGACAAAAATGGTATGACAAGCAAAGGTATGACTAAAATGGTATGACTAAAAAGATTTGTTGTCAAAACTGTATGAACATCGCCTCCTTCTTCCCATCCAACAACGATAAGGACGTCATACTTTTGGAATTTCATTCATAAGTGTCTTGTAAACACGGAACAAAAAACTTTTTCAATAATTCATTAAATAGATAAATATTAATATTTTGCTAATTTCGATACATATTTATTTATCTTTTAAAAAAGAAATAAATGGATGAGATAAAGAAATTACATTCGCTTCGGCGATGATGATAGGCTCTTTAAAACAATGAAAAGGGAAGTTATATATATATATATATATATATATATATATGAAGTGGTGAACCAAAAGCGAACTTTTAGGAAAGGTAAAACCTATTGTGAAAAGTATACAGCTCAATATCCAGGGTAGAGCAGATAGATATGTAGAAGGATGAAAAGGAATTAGAAAAGCAAAAGTCAAATCTTTTTTCAATTCAGTTGCTCATAGCAAGGTATATTCCGCAAAAAGGCAGTTTATTCAAGTTAGATGTTTCATTAAGCCAGGCTTTTCAAAGATAAAAACCTTATCATTAGAGGAAGACGCTGAGATAGATAAGTTTGCAAAGGCCAAAATTTAAAATTTGAAAAAGTAAAATTAAAAATTGTAGGAAAATAATACTGAAAGATTTTGCTTAAAATGTTTTCTAGTGATTAACAATAATTTTACATTACGCTTTACTAAACTTAGACGAAAAACATATATACATATATATATATATATATATATATATATACATATATATATATATATATATATATATATATATATATATATATATATATATATATATATATACCGTATTTCTTAATTGGGAGAGTTTCCCAGCAGAGTGCTCAATTATTAATGCAAAAGTAAAATTAACTAGATAATTAATAAGAGCATGATATTTATTAATATTAAATAAAGTGTTACCACAACATCCGGACCAAGGTTTCAGATCCGAGAAAATCAGACCTTCATCAGCGGAGTCGTATAGCTTAATGAGTGAGAACAACCGCCAGAAATTTCAAAATATTGCCCGTTGGAAAGATGGAACACTTTCAGATTTAAAATTGTCACGTGCGTGGAATATACGTGGTCAGTTATGGAAAAGTTTCAGATCAAAACAACAGCGACGCTGTACATCGAAAAAGCAAGAAATTGAATGGGAATAACATTAACTGTTGGACAGATGGGAACCTAGCAGGTTTAAATTGTCACGTGCGTGGAATTACGTAGCCCGTTATGGAAAGTATTCAAATTTAACTAATAGAGATGCTATATATGTTATCGAAAGTAAATTGAGATAACGTTAGAAATAAAAATAAATTTATATTAAGTTAAAAATTATATTGAAATAATATGTTAAAGTGATAATATATTACTAAAAATATTAAATAATAAATCATTAAACATAAAACTTATAATTAAATAAATTGTAGTCACACCATTTATAAATTTATCGGAATGTATTTTATTTAAATATTTGTTTTAGAAGCGACATAAAAATAACCGTTTTTGTTGAATTATAACATTTAATCATTTTCATTACAGATGACATTTTCTTGTACTGATTAGTTTATATCAATTGAATAAACTATTCACATCATCACATTTAATTAACATTGCATGGATGACTCTCCGTGGTCGATATATTTCCAGAATATCACAGGAATATTAAATGTGTTTTATTCATGTTTATATTATTTTTCTTTTTATTAGAAAAAGAAACATCAAATCAATGAAGTAGAGTCTTGCCTGCAGACATACTTGACAATCGATTGAACATGGACGGTCGTTTTTGCTTCATAAAATCGATCATTCTGGTAAAACTTTTTCTCGAAACCGATGTTAGAGATAGAAAAACATTCCAACAAAAGGTTGATTGAAGAACTTTAAAAAAATGTCTGAACACGTGACCCAGCGCAATGGCTTGAACACAACATGGCCGCTGGCATTAACAGACACGGCGGGAGACAACGAAAAAAGAAACGAAACAAAGAGATTACATAACCGTAAAAGTAAATGCTTCATAATCAATATTTTCAGAAGAAATTCATTCTACAATACGTGTTACGCATTCATCTTTTATAGCTACATATTGCATTCTTACTTGCGTTTATTGAAACTGTTCACTTTAGTCAGCTACGGATGAAGATGTTAACTTCATAATTGACTTGTGTAGTTGATATAGTTATTTTATTTACCTCCATCTTTATAAGGTTAGACACAAGGTCAGATGTAGGGTTGATGAAAGTGTGTCTGTGGAATGAACTGAATTCAAACTTGAAATAGCCAGCTTTTCAGTCCCTGTCGTTAACCTCTTAGCCACCGTCATCACCTTGTTGATGAAGTTATGAGGAAGGAGGCTGACGAAGATATCAACGTTAGCTATATTGTACTTACTTTAACTAACGGATAGTAACCAGACCAAACTTGATATGGCGTGTATACAAATAAAGGAGTTCAAACATACTTAAGGGAACATCATGATCTATGGAATTAACCCCCTTTAATAATGAGGTTGCTACTACTCGGGATGATGTCAATATAGTAATTATGATGTTAACTTAGATTATATATAAAAAAGTGTCCAAGTGAAACGTCGTCCATAATTTTTTTTCTACAGCAAATCATCTGTGTTTTGTAATTCGTACATGAAAAATTAACTTTAAAAATAAAAAAAACTTATCCGTTGTTTATTCTAAACGTGCCTACTGCAATTTTAAAATCATATTCGATGTCCATTTTTCATATAACCTGTGCTAACTACCCTGTTCTCATATCCCGCAAAAGGTGGTAAAACTATTTTAATTTATGAAGCAGAACCGACACTTTTACCACACCAGCAGATTTTGCCACCGGACAGAGTATATAAAACAACTTCTTATTCATATTGTCTGATTTAAAAGCATTTACTATCGGCCTTTGATTACATTACGCCTATTCAACTATCACGAATTGATGTAATGAAAACACGGGAATTGTATTCCGTTGCGAATGTTTTGTCTTCGTCTTACAAACTGTGACCAGTCATATTTTTAATGGGTAGAAAATGACTGAGTGTCCCAGAAACCCACGACATCTGACCTCAATGGGAATCACAAGGTATACTCATACATTTTTACGCAGTCCATACGCAATGAGTTTAATTAACATTTGGGAGATGTTCACATACATGTAATAACAATAACATTTATCGCATGTAAAATATTTTTTGGCAAATTTTATTATTGTTATACAATTTAGTTAATTGAATTGTTCTTTGTGATTTTTATCATAAAATTATTCTTTAAAATTGCTAATCATTTGTATATAATGATTTGGTAAATTTTTTAGAAACGTTTGTCACGATTTAAATGAATTAATTGAAGGCATTCCAATATGTCCGTTCAAGTAAAAATACTTTGTATGTAAGTCACGCCACCATTTACTGCTGCAGTTAATGGCTGATTCTCGTTGAGATTTTCCTTTCAGTTGAATCTGTAGTTTTGGAACCGCGTATTTATTTACCGCGTTTACATCTATTTTTGCTATCATGTCATTGTCGTGACATTTCCCAACTATCGCAACTCGACACAGTCTTGGTCTTTTGGCTAAGATCAAAGTGTAGTATCTGTTCCGATGGATACTATACCCCATAGACTGGTATTGTCTTGGTCTTCGGGGCTTGATTTACCCCGGTCTATGGGTCTGTCCTGTGCAGTTCTAGAAGGTCCACCCTCCCAGGCTTCGCCTCCCCTCTGTGGGGAGGAGTAAGTTTATTGCTTACTGCCTGGGGCGCCCCTACCGGGGAATGCCGACGGGGCTGCCCAGGCAATTTTTAAACCCCACTTTTCCGACCCGACCTTGGGGCACATCTTACTTGTGGGGGTAAGATAAAAACTGGCCTTGTGCCTAACTCCTGGAAAGGAGTAAATCAATACTCGACATTGTTATATCTCAAGTGGCTGCAGTTTTTTCTACGCCAGAGCAGAATGACGGACGTGAGATACTTCCGTCTATAGAATGTGTAATTTATTCAAGCGCACATAAAATGGTGAACCGAAGCTAATTTCTTTGCGATAACTTTACAAGCATCCGTACATCTATGGATACACATTAAGACAATTACAAAGAAACGTTTGACTTTACGTTGAGTAATGTTGACAAAACTACGTCCACGATTCATTGATTCGACAAGATATTTCTTAAAAGATCTATTCAGCCTGCCACTGTGATTGTGACAACGTTGCGTAATGTATGAACACGTGACACCACATGTGCTGAATATAAACTCCCTCTGCAAAAAAGTCATCATTAAAAATACACTGATAAATTGTTTATTTGATCCTTAAGTTTATCTTCGTTTGTCTAGTATCTAATAACTCAATCGGGTGAACGTATTTTTCTTTGGGTGACGGAACAAGGGCAATATTACCCCTACGAACTACATAAATGTTTCACCTAAAAATTCACCCTAGGATTTAGAGGTCGACATAAAGACCTCAAACTTCGAACACTTCACTTAAATACTGTCGGAAGTTACGCCGACTGAAATGTTAAAATGACCCAGAAAAGAATAGTTGTCTTAACGATCAAAATAATACAAACCGTCGATTGTTATTAAAAGAAATTCAAAACAGAATTAAATATAAATAAAATAAAATAAAACGTCATCTTGTGTATATCACGTGAGAATTATAAAGTAGTATTATTGTAAAATCGTAAATACAAAATTTGAATTTCTTAAAACATTTTATTCAAAAAAGTGTTCCCCGTTTTGTTTTCCATTTCACAGATTGAACAGCAGAAATAAAAACAGAAACAGAACGCAACATTTATTTTATAGACTTCACACTTTTCGTGTCAACAAACGGTAACATCCGTCCGCATTGTATATTCTCTATTTATCGTTTATCTCGACATAGAAACAGAATCACACATTGTTTACACTGCTAAAGTCATATAAACCTATTTTGATGGTATTTTATCACATTAGTGTCACAATTCCTATTTCCGATAAGGGGTGATTTTATCATTGGCATTCAAAATAGATAAAAATAACATTTTATTGGGATATTCAGTTGAAAATATGACTGATATAACAGAAAATATATTCTTTATTTTCGGGACAACATTTTGGTTGAACTTACCTTTTCTATAATGAAGTAGAATGAACCATGGCCGTTGACGGGTGAGTGAATCGTGTTATATGAAACATAATTACTTTGGAGTATATAACTTTATTTTCTAAAATTATTAGATTTCTTTTCATGTCTACTTATTCACCACGACAGTGCACCGACTTATAGAGCGCTAAACACCATAGTTACTGAGCGAGATTAATATCACAGTATTAGAGCAATCTAGAAAAGAATGAGTGGAGAAAAAATGGAAGGATGGGGTGAGCCAGGACTACTGTGGCTAATGGTAAGAGAAAGAGGTGGGGGATGAGCAGGGGTAAAGTGGAGTGCAGAAAGGGAGGTGAGATTGAAGGGGAAAAGTAAGTCTTGAACCGCAGCCATCTGGTCAAACACCTCCCTTCCACCCTCTTCCTCACCTCCCTCTCTGCCATCCACTTTACCCCTGCTCATCCCCCACCTCTTTCTCTTACCACCAGCCACAGTAGTCCTGGCTCACCCCATCCTTCCATTTTTTCCCCACTCATTCTTTTCAACATTCATTTCTATTTCTCCAACAAATATGGACGTCCACCCAGCAGTGGCCACTATTTCATTCTATTTTTCCTCCCATTATGTCTACCCTACATGTATCTGTACTTGCATGACATTTTTCCTCTATTTTATCATCCTGAGGAAGTCTTATAAATAAAGACGAAACGTTGATGTACACATAAAAACATCCATTTTTTGGTTTTCTTTTTTCATTTTCCCATCACGTCGGATTACTTTCATCCTTCCCTTCCCATATATATATATATATATATATATATATATATATATATATATATATATATATATATATATATATATATATATATATATATATATATATATATATATTTATATATATAATTATATTCTTTCGGATATTTCTGAAGAAGAGATTAACATTGTGAGAAAATGTAGGAAGCAGTGTTAATTAGTAAAAAAGATAAATGGACGAAGAGCAACCAATCTAGTTCTTTTGATGTTTCGATGGGTCTTTCGATCCTGCAGAAATCACCGACCTAGTTGACTTATACATCCTCTACAACCTTACTAAAGATATAGATATTGAAGACATTGGCTTATATAGGGATGATGGACTATAAGTAGTCATAAATTCCAATGGGCAAAAGTGCGAAAATATTAAAAAGATTAGTATTAGAAAGATGAAGAGGATATGCCTTAAAGTTGAAATAACTTCCAACATTAAACTAGTAAACTTCCTAGATATAACTCTCAACTTAACTAAAGAAACATACGAACCATATAATAAAGAACCCTTTCACCCAATCTATGTACACCCCTTATCCAGCCACCCCAAAACTATTATTAAGCACATTTCTAAATCTACCCAACAAAGGATAAGCTATAACTCCTCAAATAAAACCATCTTTAACAAACATAAAGAATTTTATAATAAAGCACTAAAAAACAGTGGGTACAAGAATACACAAATTAAATTTACTAAACCTACCACAACTTACAATAAAAAATAATGAAGCAATAAACAGGAATATAATATGGTTTACACTCCCCTTCAATCAAGCAGTTATAACCAAACTTGGTAAAAAAAATTAAACCTCATAAACACATATTTCCCCCCAAACAATATCTTACATAAGATATTAAACAAAAATACACTTAAACTAAGTTACAGTTGCAGTGAAAACTTAGAAATGATGATTAAAAAACACAATAACAAAATCCTAAACATCAACCTTAACCCTGAATTAGATAACAAAATAACAACTAAAGTAAAGTCTTGTAACTGCATAAATAAAAATGAATGCCCCTTGCAACAAAATTGTTTAATAACAAAAACTACTTACCGAGCAACAATCTCGACTAAGGAAACTCCAGATATAAAAAAATACTACAAAGGTATGGCAGGTAATACTTTCAAAGAAATATACACCGGCCATAAATGTTCATTCAACAACTCAAGCTACCAAACCAGACCTACACTCTCAAATTACCACTGGGAATTAACGAAAAAAATAAATCAACAACTGTAATCTGGAACACTTTCAGAAAAACTAGCACCTGTAACTCCTTAAACTCACCATGCTATTTATGCCTCGGCGAAAAGCTTGAAATAATTTAATTTACCGACAGAGGAAGGCTTTTAAACAAAAAACAGGAAACATCGATCAACTGTTGGCATAACAGATCACATCTCCTTAGTAATGTGTACAACACCTCCTAAATAATACCATTAAAACAAAACAAAAACAATACCCAACAACCCCCTAAAATTAACACTCATAAACACCTCCAAACCAAATAACCTTAACCCTCAACTACACATACAATGCAATTACCCCCCCCCCTTTGAATAAATATTATAACACGTTCAAGTAGAACTTTTAGATATATATGTATAGGTGAATTTTGTGGATATATGTATGTGCGTATGTATGAAAATATAAAATGTGTACCTATTCATATGTGTATGTGTTCGCTTGTGTATCTGTATGTATACGTATGCATGTGTACACATATATGTGTATCTGTGTGTTCGTTTATATGTGTATGAGTATGAGTGCATGTATGAATGCCCGTGTACACATATACATATATGTATTTATATGTATGCACGAGTACATGTACGCGTTCAACATCCAGCTCACAAAATCCCACAAAAGTCAACCACATATGACCAGAATCACTTTTTTTTAATTATATACTGCTCACTTTACTAAAAATTACTGGCCCCCACCATTTCTAGTCTCCCCACTCATGGACCATAACTTGTGTTAACAACTTTAACTAGAACACCTTACCGCCAATATTATCTTAAATCTTATAACAGGTGTTTACCCCACCATTAGTAATACAATTACAACAAATAATAAAATTGATTTATACCACTGCCATTAATCCATATATGACTTCCACTAAAAATAAAAGCAATTACCAATATGTTTTATTAATTCATTACTAACTATTATTTACAATCGAAATACATTTATTTATACTCCAAAATAATTAAAACTAAATATAATTGTATAACCCATCAATATCAATGCCATAAACTTATATACGATTCTTACTAAGAATAATCCCCACTATATTTTAACTCATTATTATCTAGATTTAAATCTACTAATACTACTGCCACTAATCCATATATGACTCTTACTAAAAATTAAGGTAATTACCACTATGTTTTATTAATTAACTGCTAAATATTATTTAGAATTAAAATACATTTACTAATGCATTCAAATAATTAAAAATTAAATGCCAATTGATCAAAATATAACAGCATAATTTATTAATACTAAGGTCATAAATTTATCACTAATAATAATTTAAACTAAATATCCCTTTAGGCTTTTTGTCGTGTAACTGTTATACGTCTCCATTGAAATCGATTAAAACAATGCCTTGTACAGGAAACAGACACATCAACCCACGACAACTTTCTTAAATGGCTACGGACATACACTCTTAACACCTTCTTTCTCTCTCTTGCTTTATCTTCTATTTCCTTCTTGTTTCCTTTCCCCCGGCCCCCTCTTCTCCAGCTCAGCGTTGGATGAAAATAAAAATATGAATTTAATTTAAACTAAATCTTACATTAATCCTTCTCAGCCCGAGACAAATCCTAAATGGCTATAGACACTCACCCCAACCCCTCTCTACCCCTCTTCAATTTCCCTTTCTTTTTCTTTTCCTTCGAACCCCCCCCCCCCTACTCTAGCTCAGCGTTGGATAAAAATAAAAATACAAATAGCTGTAAATTAAACTTTTCTAACGGCCAATATATTGTTCTCTCTTTTTCTTTTTCATTTCCTCGCCCCCCCTCACCCTCCACCCCAGTGTAGGATAAAGAAATAAAAATATGAATTTCTAACGGCAAATATATTTAAAAAATCGGTCACATGACTTTTTTTTTCCTCTTCTTTTTTGCTTGACTCCATTCTTCCTGGAATTCAGCGACCGGGTTGGATCATAAAAAAATTTCTGCTGATGAGACCTCACCTTTTGATATCTGTAGATCGATAACATCGACATGCCAGTGTAGCAGACCTTGTACATGTTTGAATAAAAGCATTCACAATACAGCTGTATATTTTTATTGAGCACTCTTTTATAAGCCCGGTTTGATTCCCTTTGGATTTCTACCCTGTGGATGTTTACCCTACCTGGATTACTATAACTATATGTATATATATGTGCGTATATATATATATATATATATATATATATATATATATATATATATATATATATATATATATATATATATATATATATATATATATATATACTGTGATCACAATATGTATGTTACATCATTCCACGAAGTTTCAGTTCGGCTAGACATAGCAATCGCATCAATATAAATAGTAAAAAAACGGACTTTGGGTAAATATTAAAAATAACGTATGAATTAATATAAGTAATAGCGAAAAAAGTATAAAAAAACCTAAATATGTGTGCGCCGCTTTATTTATTAAGTTCAAAGGAGTCAGCGCATACAGAACATCACAGCAATGCAAATTAATTAGAAATGGTACATTGGTCAATTTCTTTTTCCATGGAAACAGAAACAACGAAAAGAACAAGCTAACAACATATTTACAACTTTTTTTGCGCTCTAAAAATTTGAATTTTGAACTCCAAAAGTGATTTTGCCTTTAAGCCTGGAATTAGAATCTTTGAAAAACATGCTGCGAGAAGATGCCAAGATTCAAAAAGGCATGATTGAAAGCAGAGAAGATGACTGATCGATTCCAGACAGTTCCGCCAAATATCTGAGAACATAATTCCACACTTCAGTTGTTAAAGAGCGCTTCTTCTCTATGATGATTGACCTGTTGATCGCATTAAAATCAAGTCCGCCTTATATACTTTCTTCATATATATGCTTATATACGTTGATAGGTTTTCTTCAAATAACTTATGGGCTTTCTTTATATAGCTTATGTGGTATCTTTACATAGCTTATATGCTTTATTTATATACATGCTTATATATATATGATTATATACGTTTTTACATATCCTTCTTTATATGAGTTATGTGCTTTCTTTATATAGCTTATATCCTTTCTTTATATAGCTTATATGCTTTCTTTATATGAGCTATATGCTTTCTGTATATAGCTGCAATACTTACTTTATATAGCTTATGTGGTATCTTTATATAGCTTATATGGTTTCTTTATATAGCTTATATAGTTTCTTTATATAGCTGATGTACTTTCTTTATATATCTTATATGCTGTCTGTATATAGCTTAGCTGCGTATACGCTTTCTTTATATAGAGTATATGTTTTCTTTATATAGATTATATGCTTTATTTTTATAGCTTATCTACTTTGTTTATATATCTTACATACTTTTTTATATAGCTTATATGCTGTCTTTATATAGCTTATACAGTTTATTTATATAGCTGATGTACTTTCTTTACATAGCTTATATGCTTTCTTCATATAGCTTATATGATTTCTTTATATAGCGTATATGCTTACTTTATATAGCTTATGTGCTTTCTTTATATAAGTTATCTGCTTTCTTTATATAGCTTATATGATGTCTTTATATAGCTTATGTGGTATCTTTATATAGCTTATATGCTTTCTTTATATAGCTTACGTACTTTCTTTATATAAGTTATCTGCGTTATTTATATAGGTTATATGTTGTCTTTATATATTTTAGGTGTTTTCTTTATATAGCTTAAATGCTTTTTTATATAGCTTAGGTACTTTTTTTATATAGCTGATGTTCTTTATTTATATAGCTTAATGCTGTCTTTATATAAGTTATATGCTTACTTTATATAGCTTATATGATTACTTTATATAGCTAATGTGCTTTCTTTATATAGCTAATATACTTTCTTTATATAGTTTATATACTTTCTTTGTATAGCTTATATGCTTTCGTTATATAAGTTATCTGTTTTTATTTATATAGATTATATGCTTTCTTAATATAGCTTATATGTTTTTATATAGCTTATATTGTCTAAATAGTATTTAATCTACTCATTTACAATGTGATTTTAGTAATAATTGTTAATTAGGGTTTTTTTTATGTCGGTGAGTTTCGTGTCGAATATAATGTTTGAAGAAGTGTTGCGTATGTCTCAGTAACTGATATTTTAACCACGGCCATTTTGTACATGTGGGAGATATTCGCTTTTAAACTCAATAAATGTGTATGCTAGTAGATTTTATTGCATAGGTACCTAGTGAACATTTCTATGAGATTCGATTTCTATATCTATGAAAGGAATTTGGTAACCGATATTTATTTCGTGTGTGAAATTTAAGACGGAATCACTTATAAATGTGTTTTTATTTAATGAGAAGTTATCTAAGTTTTTGTGAGTAGGACGTACCTAACATAATTGAAGGGTTTACACATCATTTCAAAGGTTTTAATGATATATATATATATATATATATATATATATATATATATATATATATATATATATATATATATATATATATATATATATATATATATATATAATGTGTTACGAACTGTATCGTCCGACCGCTTTATCACATATCGACTGTTCTTTTCGCATAAGCGATGTAAATGGAACACACACAATAATTCCGTTCATAAAAAAACGAAAATTGTTTTTTCTCAGGTTCGAATATTAACAGGATTTACAAGAACAAGTGTGAATATCGAATACAACGAATTATTTAATACAAATAACATTTATTTAAATTAATAATGAAATTATTATCATGGGATAAATAGAGCTTAAATATTAACAATGAAAATAAAACAAATGAGTTAGCAGCATTTGAATGTTTTGGGCAATGAAAGAAATGTCAATTATCTGAGTAAGGGGGTGATTTTACCTTGAATCTGACTCCTTCATTTTTGTTTGTTTTTGTTTTATGATTGTATTTTTTGTCCCATTTCATTAAGGTCGCTTATGCTTTCGCAGTGATCTTGCAACTCCGACATCTCACATAGTAGGATCTTTTGATGTCTAGAGCGTATTTCGCTGAGTTGCTCTCTATCCGATATGTTTTGCCGCTCCTTGTTTGGTGTTATTAGATCATCGGCTTCACGTCACATGTTTCCCTTGCATCATTGTTTCGGTCTTGTAGTCATTTCGTTGGGAGCTAACCAATTTCGCATGCATTTTCAGTTCATTGTTGTATTACTTTCAACGACTAGACCGTCTGGGAAGACATTTTCAGTCTTACATCTTGCTCGGTGAAGTTTTCTTCGGATACTAAATGCTTTCTTCGTTTTCCTTTATCTCCGCGTCTTCATTCATCTGTTACGCTTTTTGTTAACTTTCCATCCCTAACGCTGCCGTGCGCGTATTTTTGAATTTCCCAGTTTTTCGCACGCATATTTTTTAATTACGGAAGGAAGGGGGTTAGGTTTTAGCTGATAATATATCATTGTTTAATTAATTTTGGATTAAGCATTTCTTTGTGTTTTTGATTTCGCTCTTGTTTTGTTTGTTTTAAATATTTTACTTTGAAATATTAGCGTTTCTTTTTAACGTTTTATTTTATTCTCTAAAATGCGCTAACATGTAACATCCTCACACTTCTAAAAAATAAAATTTTGATTTTAGTTTTCTTGAAACGAAAGGGCGTATGTACATTTATAATTAATACCTTTCAGAAGTTTTTTTTCCAAATAATATTCTTGTAGCGTTAAGCTTCAGGATAAGAGTGTACGGTTTTTATTTTTCATTTTGTGTATACATACTAGTGGATTGTGGTCGGTATACACAACAGTCGGTTTAAGTAGGGCTGAGATATGGACCTCAAAGTGTTTTAGACCAGATAAAATGGAGCAAGATTTTCTATTTCTATCGTGGAGTACCCTCTCTGATGTATATTACATTCTCTGAAGTAATAGCTAACTGGACGTGTTTGTCATATCGACTTTTCATTTTGCTTTCAGTCGATTTAAGCCGTTCGTTGGCTAATTTGTTCACCTCTACCTGCCTTGTTTTAAATCGTGATGCACTCAAAATGGGTTGGGATAGATCGACTGTGGTGTCGCTTTCTCCCCTTCTCATCCATTAACACAGCACGTGGCAAAGATAAGACGTTTGGAAGTCATCCTCTTCCTCACTGCATTGTTTTATTTCAAATTCAAGCAACAACGTTTATATATAAACATTGAAATCAATAAAAATATTGTTTTAGTTAATATATATTTTTCTATTTGCCAGAAGGACACAACAGATAAAAAACGATCGACTCTAAGGCGGACATTGGACGGCTACTAATATTTTTTTTACCAATAATTTTTCCTTTCTAATGTTAATGAATTACTATCAATTTTTCAGATTACGGAAAAATCTTTTGACAAAAAAAAGCTGAATATTTACATGATGAAAGCCATCAAACAGATTGATCACCGATTTCAGAACTAGCGTTAACCTTTGGAAGTTTCCGCATTCCTACAAACCATTTAATCGTCATAACTAACCTCATAATTAATTATTGGTACTAAAGACTTCCAAATATTTGAATCCATTCGCACGTCGACCGCCAGAGAAAAAAGGTTGGTTCACATCTGGAGCCTTTAATACCGACCCTGAAATTACGCTACTTTTTTTTCTCAAAGGAGTCTTGACAAATCGGAGACCACGAGAATTTATGCCTTTTTTCCAATAGGTTAGTTAGAGAAGAGGCGATGTCGGAAAAATTTCTGCAAAATTACAGATAATATCTTGCCATTCCCAGGAATCTTCTCAGCCCTCGTACATTATTCGGAGCGGGATATTGTATGATATCCTTAATTTTCACATCTGAATTGTTATGTTTGTTTGAATAATCACGCCGGGTAACAATATCTTCTTTCTTTGCTCTACCATCCTTACTCTATGAGATGGGTGGATAGGTAAGCTGGGTTCATCCTTCCTTCGTTCGAAGTAGGGTTTTATCATATTAACATGACACAACTGAGTGTTGTTTCTACGGTCAGGAGTTTTTATCACAGTTTAAGCTATTTATCCTCCTGGCTATCTCGTATAGACCTTAGTATCGTGCTTTGAGGGGGTGATGTGCTTTGGAATTATGACGAAATCTTTGTCTCTTACATTGAACTTTCTATCCGTTACTTGTTTGTCATATCGCCTCTTCATTTTGCTTTTAGTCAGTTAAGCTGCTCGTGGGCTAATTTGTTCACCTCTACCAGCCTTATTTAAACTCGTGATGCACTTAAAATGAGTTGGGATCGATCGACTGTCGTTTTCTCCCCTATAATGATTTGTCCTTTCTCTCTATACTTTTATTATGCATGAGGTTTGCTGACGCGAAACTTTAATTGTGTTGCTCGTGTGCATTCTCTCTTTCCGTTCGGTTGGTGAAGTTATATCAAATAAAGTAGCTTATGTATTCTTATTAAATAGCTTATGCAGTGCGTTACCAGGTGGGCAGTGTTTGTTTATAAGTTGTAGACATTCGTTACTAATTTTTGTTTTTAACATCATATTAAAGGGGATGTAAACCATATTATTTTTCGGCTTCTATTTCTAGAGTTGTTCGAATGTGTTGTTATATTTTTATATTTTATATCAGAATGTATGTACCCACTATTCTTTAAGGTTGTATTGTAAATATGTTTTATAGTTGTGAAACGTTGTCTCGTCTGATGAGTTATTACTAATTCTACTTTCTATGTACTTGGATATGCATTTAATTATTGAAAGAGGTTGATTTCATTGCGGATGTACGTATATGGGGGCTGGAGTTTACTTCAATACACGGTGTATATTTGTTATCAGTTAGGTTAAGTGTAACATCAAGGAAGTTAACTTGTTTGATATTCCCGATAATTTAAACCTTAAGTCTTAGTTTATTAATTTCCTTATGAATGTTGGTTTCTTGTCTTGTCGCATTTCGCGCTAGTAATTTTTTTGATTACCATTAGACCGTCATCTCTATATAAACCCATATCTCCTACATCTATTTCATTATTCATGGTAATATTTCTTAATATGTATAGACCTACTAGATTAGATGTCTCTGCGAAGTCTAGCGACCTATAGAAACCTCGAAAGATCTGTTTTGCTCTGTCCATTGCTCGCCGTCGTTACTGAGAACTGTTTTACGACAGCTTACAAAGCTGCCATATAAAAAGATTTTCCAAGATATCTGTGTATAATAAAAGTTTTATTTATACAAAGATATCAAATGTTTCTACAGCAGCTTTAATAAGCAATACTCTCATTAGTCGAAATGCATGTTCGTTTTTTAAGTTTTTATATGAAAACTTAAAAATAACGGACAGATGTAGCCTCGATATGTTGGCATAAATGACACTTTTTTATGATATATATATATATATATACATATATATATATATATATATATATATATATATATATATATATATATATATATATATATGTATGGGTAGGTTTCCTTCTTCTTATCTAACTACCTTACTGGTACCTAAGGTAATTAAGCTTTATTTTTTATTTATTTATATTTTAATGCAACTTTAATTCCTATATAATTCATTGCTAGCTACCATATTGCAGAATGGTTCTTGGGTGTAGTGTTTAGATTATTATTATTATTATTTATTACTTTTATTATTATTATTATTATTATTATTATTATTATTATTATTATTATTATTATTATTATTAACGTTATTTGATATGAAAATTATCATATCATACGGTAGTCTTAAGGGTAATATATTATCATTATTATTATTATTTTATCATTATTATTATTTATTTATGTATATATTAGTGAAATTTTAAGCTGAATTATTTCGTGACTTTATTATTGGGGAAATGGTAGTTTATCAGTACCATTGGAGAGCCATGAATATTATAACTGCCCTGTTTTAAAATCTCCGAAACAGTTACATGGTAAACAGCTGATTATCCCCGTGTTAATATTAGACGCTTAAGGTCTCCTGTTTTTGTTTAACTCTTAGATACTTAACCCCCCTTTTTATTTATTTTTTATTTACTTATTTTTTTATTTATTAATTTTCCAATGAATGTTAAGTCTGCAATATCTTGGATTAGTTAGTTTCTTTGGGAATTTAAACTGCATTTATTTATTTTTTTAATTATGTGTGTTACTTTTTTGTTTAAAATGACTCAAAGCTTCTTTAGACTGTATATATATATATATATATATATATATATTTATTAATTTATATATATATATATATATATATATATATATATATATATTCGGGTAAGGTACACGATAATTCATGAAAAGGAAATGTCGTGGTGGACGAAATGTGTGAAAAATGACAAACGGAAACACAAGTTTAAGTGCAGGAGAATAACAAAAACAAACAATTTTGACCTGTTGGAGAACGTACGTTCTCAAACAGAACGAAACCGGGCAAAAACTTTTGTTTTTGTTATTCTCTTGCACTTTGACTTGTTTTTCTGTTTGTCTTTTTTCACACACACACACACACACACATATATATATATATATATATATATATATATATATATATATATACATATATTTATATATATATATAAATATCTATATATATATGTGTGTATATTATTATATGTATGTATATATATATATATATATATATATATATATATATATATATATATATATATATATATATATATATATATATATATATATATATATATATATATATATATATATATATTATCTATTCTAAGACCGTTAAAATATGAACAAACAGTGTTGCAACAATGTCATGACCCCGTACAAAAAGTAAAGTCAAGATATAATTTGACAAAAATGGACAATCTAGAATCCTTATTTCAATGTTTATTAAAATCCATTACATGATTTTGATTCTACAAAAATGTCTAAAATATTAGTGTAAGCGTAACTGGCCCTCAAAAAATACTGAACTTAATAGAATTATGGCCAAATCGGAGGTATTTGAAATTTCAAGAATGGCTTTCACCTCCTTTCAACCCGTTTTGGATGAATGTAAATGAAACTTAATATAGCATTCCTTTAATACAATAACGCCTAACAGCTGTATTCTAACATTCACAATGTTATTTTGTTTTAGAATTAATTCTCTACATACAAACATATTATATATATATATATATATATATATATATATATATATATATATATATATAAAATATTAAATATAAAATATAATAAAATAAAATAAAATTAAGTAAAAAGAGAGAGAAATAATTATTTGACTTTATATTTTATATTTTATATTAATATATTTTTTTTACATTATTATTTTTGATTTTGATTTTAATTCTAAACGGTCCCAACCACGTGACTTTACAAATTTAAATTTCAAATTTATTTTCTTTTTTCTCCATTTCATTCTTTCCAAATATGATCTAAGGTTAAGATCGGATTTTAACTCTGCCTGATGAGGTCTCATTGTATAATAACTGTTGAACATGGCAGTGTCGCAGATTTTGTATATGTCTGTGTAGATAAGAATAATCATATATATATATATATATATATATATATATATATTTATATTTATATATATGTATATATATATATATATGCTTATAGAAAGAGAGAGAAAGAAAATATTAAAAAATAGAAAAAATGACAAACATATATGACTTATTATCATATTCGATATTCATTAAAAAAAACAAAATGCATGTTAGTCTTCTGTCTTGTATTTTTCCAATTTCTTATCTATTGCGCTGAGAATTATGGGAACATTCCGATTTAGAAACGTAACCCCTGAGAGCCAAAATTATTTCATTAATCTTAATTATTTATTTGATATATTAACTCTGTCAATATTAACCCAGTGGTAATTTTTTTTACACCTAAAAGTAGCATTTAATTAATAATTTAAAAGGAAGCGTTAACAGCAAACCGCTGTTCATATTTGTAAAAGTTTTAACAATATAATTGCATTGATTCATTCAAGCAACGTTTGGAGACACGATAAGTGAGAGGGGGGAAAAGAGCATTGCTGCCAACGATGTACAATTGTAGAAATATTGTGAAATAGAATGAATTAAAACATGATAAATATTATTTGATTCATTCAACTAATGGTTGGAGACACGATAAGTGAAAGGGGGGGGGAAAGAGCATTGCTGCCAACGATGTACAATTTTAGAAATATTGTGAAATAGAATGAATCTAAACATAATGAATATTAAATATTATTTGATTCATTCAACTAATGGTTGGAGACACGATAAGTGAAAGGGGGGGGGAAAGAGCATTGCTGCCAACGATGTACAATTTTAGAAATATTGTGAAATAGAATGAATCTAAACATAATGAATATTAAATATTATTTGATTCATTCAACTAATGGTTGGAGACACGATAAGTGAAAGGGGGGGGGAAAGAGCATTGCTGCCAACGATGTACAATTTTAGAAATATTGTGAAATAGAATGAATCTAAACATAATGAATATTAAATATTATTTGATTCATTCAACTAATGGTTGGAGACACGATAAGTGAAAGGGGGGGGGGAAAGAGCATTGCTGCCAACGATGTACAATTTTAGAAATATTGTGAAATAGAATGAATCTAAACATAATGAATATTAAATATTATTTGATTCATTCAACTAATGGTTGGAGACACGATAAGTGAAAGGGGGGGGGAAAGAGCATTGCTGCCAACGATGTACAATTTTAGAAATATTGTGAAATAGAATGAATCTAAACATAATGAATATTAAATATTATTTGATTCATTCAACTAATGGTTGGAGACACGATAAGTGAAAGGGGGGGGGAAAGAGCATTGCTGCCAACGATGTACAATTTTAGAAATATTGTGAAATAGAATGAATCTAAACATAATGAATATTAAATATTATTTGATTCATTCAACTAATGGTTGGAGACACGATAAGTGAAAGGGGGGGGGAAAGAGCATTGCTGCCAACGATGTACAATTTTAGAAATATTGTGAAATAGAATGAATCTAAACATAATGAATATTAAATATTATTTGATTCATTCAACTAATGGTTGGAGACACGATAAGTGAAAGGGGGGGGGAAAGAGCATTGCTGCCAACGATGTACAATTTTAGAAATATTGTGAAATAGAATGAATCTAAACATAATGAATATTAAATATTATTTCGGAATCAAAAGTGATCAATCCTTCTTCACGCGTTTTAAAATTATTTATGTTAAGATCGATTACATTTATTAAAATTTGAAAACAAAGTTGTCTTGGAAATGCTGACGTCATTATTTTAACGCACGAATAAAGCAAAGAGGAACATCGCTTTTGATAAAAGATTTAATTACAAACGCACTCAGAGAGTATATATGAAGAGTTCGAATCCAAAACGCGATAAACGCCATTTCCAAAATCAGGAAACTGTCCCTACAAAAGGTGTTGCAGTTCAACACTCGACGACACCCAAAATCTATGTGTTACATAATATGATACCGAAATTACTTCGTTTTAATTCCACTAGAAATCAGTTTGCATTCGAATTCTAGATTTGATATATTCGTGTGTTTATTGTTTAAGATCTCAATTACAACGAATTGGATTTATCGCGTTTTGCGTTCGAACTCTTCATATATATTTTAGAAAGACCTGTGTATTTTTGGAAATTAAGACGGGGATAATTGTATAAAAATGAAATATGGCTATGTATTAAGAACGACATTTTTCACATAAGGCTAGAAATCAAAAAATTCCATTTGAACAAAAAACATTTTATTAAAAAAAAACATTTGATTAACAATTGTTTTATTGCACAAAAGACAAACACAAATAAACTTTGAATTACAAACAGTTGTTTAGCTATGGTGTGTTCGTTCATTATTGTTATATATGTATTTTACTTTGATTTTCTTTGTCTGAATTTATCGGCTGCCAGTCTCCAATTTAGCGTTTGGCAGTTTTCGCCTCGTCAACTCTCGGGCGCTTCCGAGACCTGCCCGAAAGGAAACATGGTGCGTCATCTAGCAAAGTACCAAGTAAACAGAAAAGTAGGCAGACTGTTTATCTATTGTATTAATAGTTTCATAATTTCATACTTGCTATTCGTAGAGACAGTGTCCATGAGTTCGATCCCTGGGCACTCTATGATTATTTATTAGTCGAAGTCTTTCAAAAAATAAACTTACACATTCTAACTGAGACTATTAAGAAAATTGTTTATTTATTCTTTGCTTTTTCTGTAATCTACGTTATTTACAGTAATTTGGGCCCCAGAAGATACCGAGCAATACATATAGTAACGGATTAAACCGCTTCATTAATTGTCAGAAGCATCGCTTCTCTAGAGCGAATAGATGCTGTATAATGAGAGAAACCCCATCCTGCAGGGAGCAGTGCAAGGCAAGAGAAGAAGAGGTAGACAACACAAAAGATGGACGGACAACATCAAAGAGTGGACGGGCTACAACTTCGCTACAACCCAGTCCATTGCCCATGACCGTCAGAAGTGGAGACAGCTGGTGTGGAGTTCATTGGTGCAGCGCCCCTACGACCCAGGAGGGGGTTAAGGGACCAAGTCAAGTCAAGTCAATGAGAGAAAGATATATAGAGAGAGATGGGGAGAACGGGAGAACGAGGGAACGAGAGAGAGAGGCTTCAGTTGACGTCTAAGATCGCTAGGCAGGATTTTAATAAAGATCCTAACGTCTAAATCTTAGTGAGTAGTTTATACAACAGCGAACCGTGACGTCCACGAATTGACACAACTTACCCTAGTGACAGAGTAGAGCAGGTCAATACAATACGAGTAAAAATGCTTTCAGATTACGAATAAACCAATGTTGGTTTTAAATACTAACTTGTTTATTCAACTCAGACTTAGTTGTTCAAATCTTTCCTTTTTCTACTTTTCTAATACTTCTTAGAATAAAGATGAAATAAAATAGTCAACTGAAATATCTGAAACTGAAAATTTGTAAATTCATCACGATCAGAATCATTGATAGCTTTTCAAACTGATCGACACATTAAGGTATTTGACGGCGTGAACAAATTGAAAATACGACCGGAAGCAGAATCATCGTACAGCTGTCATCAGCGTGAAAATATATTTTCTTTGGTGTCAAACTTTCCACGTTACTGTTAACCATTGTGTGGCCGAGAATAAATAATTGCAGGATGATTCGTGTAAGTAATCGGCGTATCCATAGATTCGTGAATGCTATTTTAGTTTAGACTTTTTAATATATAATAATTTATATATCGCGAGAAGATGTAACAAAGTTAAGAATATAAAGTACGTATGTTGGAATCGGAATTATATCTCTTACTAATTTACCCTTTTAGGTCATACATTAAAACTATTTCCATTGCCGGAATAGTAAATCTCGAGATGATCTGAAGATACTTACTTTTTTTTTATTCTGAAGAACATGCAGCACGATGTAAATGAAAAGTTTTTAGTCATAATCAAATATTCACTTGTTAGATTAATTGATATCTACGTCAAAGTTAAAAAATCCGAAAATATCATTTATTTATATTTGAGAATAATACGCGTTTTCATGAGTGTTTCTATGTTACCATAAAACACAATTAAAAAAAAAAATTTTCCAATCGTCAAAGATGAAATATGCGTTTGAAGTATTTAAAAACTAATAAAATATATAGACTTCATCCATTTACAAATGAATTGTTACAAGATCGATTTTTTGTCCGGTCGACAAATAATCTTACCCCAACATTTTGAAACTTATTTTTTAATACATTTTAACACATATTTGCTTAACACATATTTGTTTGATTTTATTCAAGAATATTTTGAAACAATCAAGAAATAAATTATCTATTTTAAAAGATGTAAATTGTGGCAACATAAAAGTTATTGATTAAGAAAAAAAGTTATATATATATATATATATATATATATATATATATATATATATATATATATATATATATATAGTACGTCAATGAAAATTAATAAGACCTGCAAATAGAAGCAAATCGATATTTTAAGTTGTTCAAAACAAGGAGCAGTTTGGTTAATAAAAAACATTTATTTTTCATCTCTTTCTTTCCTTAAACCAGGCTTTTCAAAGATTAAAATCTTATCATCAGAGGAAAAATTATGATTGATAAGTTGACAGTATAGGACTGTCAAAGTTCCAAATTTGAAAAAGTTTTATTTTAAAATTAAAAAATTAAAAAGTTTTTAAAAAGTTTTTTAAAAAGTTCAAACGGGCAGGGGAACCACCAATAACGAAATCTAAAAAACGTGGGGTTCAAAAATATTGGTAAATCCAGAGGAGTCTGTATAAAAATCCAACGACGGCGATTCTATTCAGGTCTGTTGTCCACGGAGAGGAATCAAATAAAAGTGGCCATTTCAAGGAAAACAATATAACAACTACTTCTCTTCCCACCAAATATATCATACATATAAGTTCGAGAACCCAAATTTTACGTAAACTCACAACCCCATAATCCTAACAAATAACAAATTAACATATACTTCATCATATTCGTCCGGTATAGGTCTTTAAATATATAAACAAATCTAACTACTTTAAGACTCCAAAAATAGGATAACGGCTAAAACGGAAGTTGGAAGTGACGTCATGACAGTGGGAGGTTTTGTTGACCCTTCTTACTCCGGTCACCAGCAGGAGCAGGTGTACAAAGGTGTCGTTCCACAAACCCCGATAAGACATGCAAGACAATAAACATAGGTTGCTAAAAGAATATACAATCTGTCTCAAATTCACCCTGGAGTCACTCTTCCTTTCTATCCCACACAGAAATTCTGTCAAGGGTGTTACGTCGGAATATATAGTTGAAACCCCATCTCCGACGTCCGTGTACTTTTGTTCATGGCAGCGATTGTGATAATGACACCAACGACGAACAGCCTTACAGCAAATGGCGGTGGATACAGCGGCGAGTACGGCGGGGCAGACACGCACCCACGTGTGTTGTCACAGTGCCGTCAAGCGAAAAGCCATCCTCAAAGGTAAGCGGATATGCAACAACTGCGATCTTAAGCAGTAATGCAAAAATACAAAAAGGCATTCTGATATGAGCTAAGCATACAAGACCATATTTAGCATTATTGAAGAATCCAGTTATTATAGGAAAATTTAACTTTTATGATATCACTTTGTACTAATGAATTTATAAGTTCAATAATAATAATACAAATAAAAATAATAATAATGAAAATAATTATGATGTGTATTGTTTAAAATATTAAAATATTAGAATAAAAATTAACATAATAAAAATAAAAATAAAATAACAATATGAACAAATAAAATAAAGTACAAGTTAAGATAATGAAATTATATATATATATATATATATATATATATATATAACTTTAAAGGAAATAAACTAAACACACATTAGGGGTGTCCGCATTATAACTTATTTCGTCCTAGATTGGTCTCATCAGACGCTAGTACAGCCACAGTTCCTATCCTAAATGTCTGTTTAGTTGTTTTTTCCTTTATATTTATTTCTGCTCTGTTAACAAGTACATTGAGCTCTCTTATTCCGATTTCCATCGAAACCATTCAACTCTGCACACACAATATATATATATATATATATATATATATATATATATATATATATATGCGTGTGTACTTGTTTGTCTCTAAGTGTGTCTCTGTATGTATGTATTAGATGCGATTATTCCGATGTGCATTTTTCTAGATTTATTAATATATATTTTTTATTTCACCTGTTCTTTAGTACGTTGTAACCAGAGTCTCCTGACATTTTTAACTGAAATTTTTTTTTCAAGCCAAGAAGTCATTTGTGTGACTTTCATTACCGTTACGTTTTCCCAGGTAATAATTATTCTTGAAATTCACGCCGTTAATCGCTTCGGGATTCTGCTTTCCAAATGGCAGGTCATAAATCTTAGGCAGATGTGTCAGATGGTAACATCAACTAACAAAAATATGCGTTTTACGGGCGCAATTATTTAAGCACTTCTTAATGAAAACATTACATTTCCTCATTTCCCTCATCATTTGCTTTTATTTCTACGTTATTCACAAGAACATAAATTATTGCTACATCCGTCTATTTAGCATAATAGTAAGATTGTTCACTAATGAGCAAGTATATCTGGATACAATCATTAATCGGATCATCCTTAAGACGCAACAACCGACCTTACTGTCTATTTGCTAAATACTCAGTATCATAGAATAAGGAGTTAAGAGAATAAGTGCACACTCTTTATTTATAGAATTAAAATACCAATAGATATACTTAATTAGCGATGACAATGATGTTTCAATCTTAACATCCTTGTTGGCGTTTTTTGTATTTGTTACTATATTACAGAACCTCACACAAATGGAAAGACAAACATAACCTGCTGCTGATGCTACATACCTCTAAGGTCAATTTTATAGATAGATACTACCACCAAGTAGGTCAAATAATTACAACGTGTCAACGAAAGACTCAACGTCTTTCTCTAACCAGCTATATCACGAGCTGTCTCGTCAGGTTGAAAGAATCCCCTATCGAATCTTAGAAATTAATTATTAGCGACATATAACGTTATACTCACAGTTAAGAATTTCCATTACCTTCTATACAGGCAACAGAATCTTCGACTGGGCTTATGTATGTACCTATTGCAACATAACAATTGGATATTTCAAATATGACACAATCACCTCGTACTAACCCTTACTATTGCCTTAACCCTAACCCTAACTCTAACACAAGCTTAACAAAATCACCTCGTACTAACAATTGATTGGATATTTCAAATATGACATACTAACTCTAACCCTAAATCTAACCCTTACCCTAACCTCAACACTTACCCTAACCCTAATCCTTACCTTTAATAACACTCAATGACCTAGTAATAACCCTAACCCCAACCCAAACCTTACTCTAATCACCTCGTACTATAATCGCATGCTACTACTCCGGCCTATGCGCCTAATTTCCATGACTGCTGGCGAGACGAAGACAGGGTTGTATAAACAAAACCGAAAATCGTGCAAAAATGGAAGGTTGGCAGACGACAATATAAGACGATGAATACGGAAATAAAGAAATGCATATATTTTATAAAAAAATAAAGAAATGAACAAACCATAGCTGAAGAACTATAAATAAACTTTTTTGAACCATTTTTTTCCTTTTTTTGCAATTAGGCAAGTCTTTTTCTTTTACATATAGTTTTTTTTTATGGGGGAGACGTTTTTTTCGCGGAGAGGTTCACGGAATTCGGCTGTTGTTGTGGTTGGCGCTTGTTTTTGGGGCTTAGCCAAAGATAGGCAGAAGAGGCGGACCACAGGTAGATCAGCTTCAGTATCGTCGCTATCTCCAGACATGGCCGCGAAAAAATGTCCCCGATTGCAAAGACACCCAAGCCATGCATTCCTGGGTGGGGGCATCTCCATGCAGACTTGTCCGATATTTGTGTTATCTTCGTCAAGCGACGAAGTTGTGCACATCTGCCGCACCGCATTCTGGTCGGCAGAAGAAATTTCTGATGGCAGAAATTCATCACTTGCTCCGGAGATTTTAAGGTATCACACAACTGCTCGAAATTCATTTTGCGTTTTGCTTAGCATTTCCTTTTAAAATATTATCGGCTGCTATAAACTGATTTGCAACAACCTGATTGGTCAGTTCTTTTTTTCCAGTTTTGTTTACAGCCTCGTTTTGTTTATACAGCCTCGTTTTCGGCTCGGCAGCTTTCGGACGCTTCCGCGACCTGTCGGATCGCTGCGGCCGAGCAGTCACGGAAATTAGGCGCATAGGCTGGAGTAGTACCCATCGCATTATTTGTATTTCTCAGGACGCCTATACAACAATTTCCATTACTTAAATGTTAACTTTTATCTATTTATGTATTGGCTCTATCTGGTAAGTACACGTTGATTCATATCAATGACGAAAATCATCTAGACGTTATGTTACTGTTTTTTTTTTTTAATTTTAGGTACAAAATAGAAGAAACTTTTATTTTGCAGTAAACAACAACATCAATCACTGCGGTCTAACAATGTAATCAGTCCTTTGGTCACTTCATCAAAATCAACGTAATATAAGAACGGATTTGTATGAAAGTTATGTTCGCCTGTTGTTGACAATCTGCAAAGCCAGTGTTTCTTTCGAAAGACTGTAGAAGAATGTATATGTATAAAGCCTGTGATATGAGTGCTTTTCTTTATTCCTCTAAAAGCTCTTTACTATCAAATGTCGAGATAAGCAGAATAGACCAGTAAATTGTGACAAGGAATATAATAATGAAACATAGCATAATCATAAAATAGCTTATAGATAAAGATGAACCACGTAATGCAAACTACAGAGATAAGTTAGGGAATAATGATTTATAATATAAATTGTTCCAATGAAAGTAAAAACAGTTGTTCTTGTATGCAATAATTTATTTGCTGGCAGAGACAACTCTAAATGGTTTAGATTGGACATAGTGACTGTTACAACATTGAGTGATTTCATACAAGATTAAGCTGAAAGAGTGATCTCCCTTGTAATTCACCTATACTTAGGAAGGCTATCATCTCATAACTGTATTTTTTCAAACAATGGTGATCGTTGGCTGGATCGATAATGTCTAAGATAATATAATTAAAAAGATAAAATATGGATGCCTGGAGCAAATGCATATGAAACATTCTGTGAATTTATATTTATTTTTAAAAACTACACCTTACAATGTTTTCTTTTCAAATTAACTCTTATTGAAAAAGTTAAATTAGGATCAGACATTGGTTTATTATTTAAGCGTATTTTATATAGTACTAGCAAATGTACCCGATGTTGCCCGGTGCTTTCCCGCTCTCTCTACAGGCAAAAGTCTAACTATCTCTCTCTTCCCCGTTTGAGTGGAGCAAACGTTGTGTCTTTCCCGGTCGGCCCATCATCCTTGCCCCTCACTCGGTCACTCGGTCGAAAAATATAATTAAAAAGAACTTGACAACGAATAATCTTCGAACGGCTTTAATAGACAGTTCTGTCAACTTCATAGATATCAACGCATTCTCAAATATGATTGGATGGTAATTAATGAAGTTGATGAAAACCGTTGGGTTCAGCATTGATCAATGAGTGCACCAGCGTTGTAACTAAATGCTTCAGACTTTTACTCATAATAAACTACGTTCATAGATAAATCAGAATTAAAGCATTTGATCTTTGAGGGAATATTCCATAGCTAAAAGGTTAGTAGAGCCACCGAATTTATGAAACCGACTGGATTCGAAATTGGCAAACCCAAGTTATCCACTTGACCAAATTCATTATCTTCTAATATTCTAATCTCCCTTATTTTTGTAATCTCCTTAATTTTCTATAATCTTACTAATCTCTATTATAGATAATCTTCTTACCATGACATTTCTGTTCAGAACGAGCGACTGGTTTTTACTCACAATCATCGCTCACAGAGAAATAAACATAAATACGCCGATGGATACTCAAATGTTTGAAACATCTTTAATTAAACCGAATAATATTTTAATAGTTTAATTAAAACGACAATTCCTTTAACAGATCGACGTAGATAATTTCAGAAATTTGCTAGACTGTTTTCAATCAAACTTTGGCGCCAGACTTAATGTCTTTGAAAAAAAGAAAACTGTCTCCACAAATCTATAAAGTTCTGGAGATACACTTTTCTTTGCCAACTTTATGACTAAACAAAAGTCGATGTGTTGCCATTAGTCATTTTGAAATGAAGGAATTGACAGCAACATCAACAAAGATGTCATATCGTTGATTGAGTAAAAGCAAAAAAATATATACAACATACGTTGGTACCATGAGTTCTAGTTATACCTAACTGCATTGCGTGACGTCGTTGGGTGATTTTAATGCGGTGCATTGGATCGGTTGTTTAATGTCGAAATAGAACATTTATTACAAAGAATGCCTTGTAAATATTTAGTGCATACACAAATTATTAGCATTGAAGAGTGAAGGGTCCCGATTTAAATAGGGTTGAAATAATATTGTAAGAAAAATTAGATAGGTGTTTAAAATGAACATTTTTTTCCAATTAAGTTTAACCGAACTTCAAGTTTTAAAATAGGAATAGGTTGAAGTATATGAAGTTATGAGAAGAAATGCGTCGCAGAAAAGCGTGTGAAATCGAAAATCTCAGAATGTCGAAGTGATAAACGAGCATTCTGAGTCCACTTTTACCAATACCATATACCATTCCATAAGCTATGGATCAACTAGTATGATAGATGAGAATTTTAAGCATTGCCCGTGTAACTAACATACGAGAAGGAAAATAGCCGAATATATAACCAGTCTCTTTAGCTTCCGGTATTGCATGCTAGATCTTTTCTTGCCACTTGCTTCAAACGATGCCGTTCAAGAGTGGTGCAATTAGGGGCTGCGTACACTTAGTTCCACTAGAGACCCGCTGCAAAACATCCTAACATCGGCTACCAGTTTTTTTCTAGAGAATAAACGAAGCCTTTACTTATTTTTAACTGTTATGACTTATTCGTATATAGCTGCGATTTAAGATTTAAATTGTGTTTATTGTTTTAAACAAACTTCTAACAAAAGAAAACAGGTTCTAATAGGACACGATCTCTCCCAACGAGGGGGGGATGTCTAACAATGTCGTGCTTAATATGAGGTTTGACTATTATTAAAAGCTATTAAATTCGACAAGTTTAATTATGAATTATTCAGCGTATGTGGCATACTCTCAAGTTTGAGTTAGTTACCTACAGAATTGAGCAACAGACAAAATACATGCATCTCTTTTAATAATGCCGTTGCCCTGCTTGGTTTCTGTTGACTGAGGATATATCCTTATCTTACATATAAGGTAAAGTTAGTCTCTTTCTTCGTTTTATTCATCGATAACGTTATTCCAAAAAGTCGTTATTTGATTCTGAGTTGTGAGATCTTTTGATGTCTCGTTGCAGCATGTTGTTAAGAACAATAACATGTTATTCGATTTGATTCCTTCCCCTAAATCCTTTGAATGTGTCGGAATTATATTATTTTCACAAGGACCCATCTTTTAAAAAAAGGAAGTAACTCTATATTTTTCAATACAGAGTTGCTTCTTATTTTTTTAAAGATACATTGCAAGTAGATTATTACCGGGCAACGCCGGGAAGATACAGCTATATATTTATAAAGATGACCATATTTGCAAATACCTTTTACGAAAAGTCACACATTTTAAAAGATAAGCTAAACTGTTTGTAACTGGTGAATACAGTACAATAGCTACCAAATAAAGTGTATTTACACTTATTAGATATTTTTACATATACGATTCGTTTAATACTAGCTCTTAATTTCAGTTGAAGAATTAAAAAAAAATCCTAGTAATTTTCAAGAAGTAATTTCATGTATTTTAGATGTAATATATGAAAGACGATATACAATGAAAGTAATGAGTTTAAACTAAAACAAATATATGTATATAAAGAAATAACACTACACGGAAACATATATACATTTATAAAATAACAAAGGTAAACTAAAATTGTCTACTTTAAAAAAATCGTGAAAAAACTATAATGAATAAGAATTGATCACAAACATCAAGAAATCGACATTTTAAAGAAATAAATCTGAAATAAAAATACAATGAATTGAAACGCAGACAAAATACAGATAACATCGTTGATGAAGTATAACTCCATAAATAATCATGCATCTATAAAATAAAGGCTATACTGTACCAGTCTCGAAAGCCTTTGATGTCCAAGGAGACTAATAAATTCCTCGTCTTAAAACTCTTCTCCTTCCTATTCCTTTGTTGCCCCTTTTCTTAACATTCTTCTTCTAATTCATCTTCTTCTTCACATTCTATTTATTTATCAAACAAGTAATAACATCAAATGGAAAACTTCCAAATAACAACCGCCACCCTTTCTCAGCTCATGACTGCATTGTTTCTTGGCGTTCTGAATTTTTTAACTCTAGATTAAACAATGCCGGTTCAGTAGAGTGTGATTGGTATTGCGTAGGCTTTCTGTATAGGTACACTTACATGGGGTATCTATTGACACCTAAACCTCAAAAGGTAGAAACTTTCTAATTATTCCGCCACATCGACTTCCTTCCATGACGCACCTTACTGTACACATAGCTCAAACTTCACTTCTAATGGAAAATTGTATCTTGCTTAAACAAACTGTAAATGAACATTTCTATTTTTAACTTTATTTTTACACACCCAACATCTAATTTTGCAACATGATAGTATTTCTGAAAGTCAATATATAAAACACTTTGAAACATTTAGATTCCTTGTCAAAGATTCCATCTGATTCACTACCATATTCACTATTTGGTGGAGTCATACACACTTCCCTTTTTCTTCTTCTAATTCATCTTCTCCTTCACATTCTCTTTCTTTATCAAACAAGTAATAATATTTAATAGAAAACTTACAAATAACACCACCCAGCCTTTCTTAGCTTATGCCTGCATTGTTTCTAGGCGTCCTGAATTTTTTAACTTTAGATCAAACAATGCTGCTTCAGTTGAGTGTGATTCTGTATAGGTACACTTACATGGGGTATCTATTGTTTCCCGCGACTGAAATCGAGTCAAACGTTTCAAGTCAGATGCATGATAAAAATTATATTATTTGGATCATTCTAACTACTGTTCTTATCTTGACTGTTATTTTCACAACGTTTCGGCCGACGTAACCTCCGACCTTCTTCAAGTGTATCTTGTCGAACTCGGGAAACTTTCTATCAAACTCGAGAATTTACACGAAATTTCGAACGGAACCGTTTATTTAATCCACGGGGCAGCATGCTCTCGTTCCGTCAGACATAACCGGGTAGAAGTCTTAAATACTTCACAATTTCTAGTATCGCCCGCACTGAGCATTGAACCTTCAACCTTCAGATGGCTGTCACTTAGAACTGAATTTTACTTAGCACTTTATCTGTTACGCCACGGGTCCTTGGCGGGCTAAATAAAGGGGTCCGTTCGAAATTTCGTGCAGAACCCGAGTTCGATAACACGATTCCCGAGTTCGACAAGATATACCTGAAGAAAATTGGATGTTACATCGGCTAAAACGTTGAGAGAATAACACTCATGATGAGAAGAGTAGGATTGACAATTTAGATAATTTGGATTATCCGGAGATAATCCAAATTATCCAAATAATCAATCCTCGTCTAAAAAATTGAGAAACACCAAAGAAAGTATATATATATATATATATATATATATATATATATATATATATATATATATATATATATATATATATATATATATATACCGTATTTCTTAATTGGGAGAGTTTCCCAGTAGAGTGCTCAATTATTAATGCAAAAGTAAAATTAACTAGATAATTAACTAGATAATTAATAAGAGCATGATATTTATTAATATTAAATAAAGTGTTACAACAACATCCGGACCAAGGTTTCAGATCCGAGAAAATCGGACCTTCATCAGCGGAGTCGTATAGCTTAATGAGTGAGAACAACCGCCAGGAATTTCAAAATATTGCCCGTTGGAAAGATGGAACATTTCAGATTTAAAATTGTCACGTGCGAGGAATATACGTGGTCAGTTATGGAAAGGTTTCAGATCAATACCACAGCGACGCTGTACATCGAAAAAGCAAGAAATTAAATGGGAATAACGTTATCTGTTGGACAGATGGGAACCTAGGAGGTTTAAATTGTCACGTGCGTGGAATTACGTAGCCCGTTATGGAAAGGATTCAAAGGTAACTAATAGAGACGCTATATATGTTATCGAATGTAAATGGAGATAACGTTAAAAATAAAAATAAAAATAGATTTATATTAAGTTAAAAATTATATTGAAATAATATGTTAAAGTGATAATATATTACTAATAATATTAAATAATAAATCATTAAAAATAAAACTTGTAATTAAATAAATTGTAGTCACACCATTTATAAATTTATGAGGTCGTAAGGGTACTAATCATAAACAATTAAGGTACTAATAATAAAAGGGGGGAATAAAGAAAGATGAAATAGAATAATAAAGAAAAATAAATATAGAAAAATAATGAAGAAAAATAAAGAAAAATAAAGAAAAATAAAGAAAAATGAAGAAAAATAAAGATGAAATAAATACACTGTTAGATAAAATAAAGGATAACAAAAATGTGTAAAAATAAAAATAAAAGATAAAAGGCAATAGAAGGAAAAATGGGGATATGGGGTACTCCACATTAGAAATTTTATAATTAGAATTAAAAATTTAAAAACAGTTGCATACATAAATATAAAAAACAATCCATAATTAAAACATGCAATAATAGAAATCAAATTTAGGGCAACAGTCGGGATACCATACAGTTCAATCCGAAATTCGGAAGCCGAATCCATCATCGTGAAATCCAAAATCCTAAAAGTCTGTATTCTGGGTACTCTGCGGTTATGGCCTATGTATTTTGTTCTGCCCAATTTATCAGAAGTGCCTTTCTCCTGTGAATAGAGTCCTTATATTTCTCCCCTTTTTTTGTTTAGGCATATAATGTAAAGGGTCATTGATGGTTCGCAAGATGTTATATTTTTCAGCATCGCAAAGTGCACAGCGGCCTGATATTGGGGAATATGGGTTTCGCCTTTCAATAAATTTCCAACTAATGGTAAAAGGTGTTATCTCATCATTTAGTTCCCATATACGAGCCCCTAAAGCTGTATTTACTGTATCTCTATATTTGAAGGTATGCCTATATATATATCTACTGCAAAAGAGTGCGATAACATTAATAATACACCCCAAAAATTGATAAATAACAACCAATAAAAATGTAAAGTACATACGAAAAGAATAAAATAAATAACATTTAGATAAGTAAAAAAAACATGAAATGATTTCCGTTTTTTTTTTGCTTACTTGTTTTATTAAAGCGAATCATTTGATTTACATTATATTTTTTATTATTGAGGGTTTTTTTTAAGCGATTAGCGCCATTTTGCCTCCGGTGATCACGTACGATTTTTGTTCTTTTTTATATTTGAAGTTACCAGAAGATTGGATTGGGTTTGATTTTACAAACATTTCTTTGAACGGAAAGTAATTTTGTATTGCAAGGAAAAGAGAAAAAGAGGAAAAAGGAAGTTGTATGAAACATGGAAAGCGAAAAGGGAACAGAGAAAAAATGTTGAAGGAATTTCTGCAAGGTTTGATGACGAAAAGAAATCGTACGATGGAATGAGAAAAAAATAATTGGTGGATATGGGATAGGCTCGTCGGGTGTGGTCAGATAACAGATTAAAGAGCTTCTAAGCAGGGTTGCCAGACTATAATAAATGTTTGAGGCCAAATTTTTTGGAAAAAAGGCCAAAAAAGGCCAAATTGAAAACTGAAAGTACACTTTTAGGAGAAAAAAGGCCCGAAAAAGGCCAAATTGAAAATGATATATATTATAAAGAAACATTGACCATATTGAAGTTGTTAACTTCCAAATGTGTGCATCTTTTTGTCTCTTAGTTTCGTATTGTTTTCTTAGCTGTGATGAAGCAAAGACGTAATTGAAACAAAGAAATATGCTGGGGGGGGGGGGATAATATTTTGATGAATAAACTCAATACATTCTTCAGTTTATATATCTTTAAAAATCGTACCAGAGGACCTTAAAGAATAATTTGAATATTTTAGTATCAAATAATTTAAGGTAATAATGGTAAATTTGTAGATAAGACCCCCTAAAATTGATTCTACTAGTTTAAGGCGATTACGTATGAATACATTAACACACTTTGGGAAAACAATATATTTAGAAATTAGGGTGGGGGTCAGTTGCGCATAAAAATTTTATGTAAAATGATCACCCATTTCCGAGCCATTGTCTAATCAGATAGCGTTTTAAGGGCATATAACCAGACTTTTTTTCCAAAGAAGATAAATTGTGCGTTTTTTACAAGATTATTAACTAAAATGATTTAAATATAACACTTAAAAATATTATGTTTTTTTAATGTCGTCCAGTATGATTTAAAAATAGTATGTAAATTGTAGATTATTATTTATGTTTCTTAGCACGAACTTATTCATCTATATATATATTTTTTTAATTCCTAAAACAAAAAGGATATCAAAAAGCCTACGGTTTCAATTTCATAGGAAATGACTTTGAATGCTCACCGCTAAGAAAACAAGACGAAACCAATAGAGAAAACGTGCAAACATATGAGAGTATACATCTTCAATATAGATAAACAATGTGTTAAAAATACTTTGCATTGATTACTGTTAAAGATTGGAGTAATACACAAACACACAAAATATAAGAGAATGATTAGGCTAGTTGAGGTTTTACATAAATCAACTTTAATTTATTCAGTTTATTTTTGGAAGATATGAAAAACATCAAAAGATAAAAGCGAATATTGAATTGAAATGCCGCTATGCACAAATGTTCGTGATGGTCCACGATAACAATTCAGAGATTTATTTAATTTCATACAAAATATCTCGCCTAGACCTTGGGAGTTGAAAAAATATCGAGTCAAATGTTCCTCTCCCGAAAAATTCACTGGAGCAAGTTTTCCTAGGTCGGGCAAAAACATTTATATATATTTGTGTATATATACATATATATATATATATATATATATATATATATATATATATATATATGTATATATATATATATGTATATATGTGTGTATATATGTATATATATATGTAAATATATACATATATATATGTATATATATGTATATATACATATATACATATATACATATATATGTATATATATACATATATACACATGTATATGTATATATACATATATATATATAGATATATATGTATATATATATACATATATATATATATATATATATATATATATATGTAAATATATACATATAGATATATATATAGATATATATGTATATATACATGTATATATATACATATATGTGTACATATATATATATATGTGTACATATATACATATATGTGTACATATATATATATATGTATATATATATGTGTACATATATATATGTATATATATGTGTATACATATATATATATGTGTATATATATGGGTGTATATATATATGTATATATATATGTGTACATATATATATATATGTATATAAATGGGTGTATATATATGTATATATATGTGGTTACATATATTTACATAGACACATATATGTGTATATATATGCGTGTGCATATATTTACATATATACATATATGTGTATATATATGCGTGTATATATATATGCATATATATGCATGTATATGTATATATATATGCGTGTGTATATATATATATATGTATGTATATTCATATATGTATATATATATATTTATGTGTATATATACGCATATACATCATATGTATATATGCATGTATATATATATATATATATATATATGTATTCATATATATATATATATATCTGTATATATATATATGTGTTCATATATATATATATACATATATATATGTATATATTTATGTGTTTATATATATATAAATATATATATATACATATATATACATATATATGTTTTCATATATATATATATCTATATATATGTGTTCATATATATATATATGTATATATATGTATATATAAGTGTTTATATATATATATATATATATATATGTATATATATGGGTTCATATATATATATATATATATATGTGTGTGTGTGTTCATATGTATATATATATATGTGTGTGTTCATATGTATATATATATATATATATATATATATATATATATATATATATATATATATATATCATAGGTAACCAATTTTTTTACATATTCATATCCGTATAATACAAGAATTAACATTGAATAAAGATTTCGTGTACGATCGTGTAACAATTTCAATGGAATACCACACTTTGTATCATTTATTTGTCAACAAATGTAAAATAATTTTTGACAAATTAGGCACTAAGCCATTAAGTGTTGGGATCGTTTGTCATGTCTTGGTCTACTTCTTTTTTGTCTATCCCTTTTTTGGAGAAGAATCGTTTCGTTGCAACCACCACAATATCAGAGTTACTTTAAATATTCCTAAAATGTTGATAAATTGTAATTTATTCCTTACTCTAAATCTATACTTTAGAGCCGAGAACAATCTATGTGTCATTATTAAGACACGTGTGTCTATTAATCGGAGATATTTGGAAAATCTTTAAAAGATCTCAGATATAATTATCGATTTTTATTGAAACTTTAGAAACTCATCTAAGAAAATTAATATAATAATTTTAATTTTTAAATATATCTTTCCAAATACAACTGTTTCTACTTGAGATATAGTTTAGCAGTCAGAAGTTTTAAAGTTTTCCATAAATTAAAAATTGATTCAATTAATTTCAAAGCACTAAGTTTAAAGAATTTCAAACATTAATTATGTCAGAGAAAATATACTTAGTGACCGGGTGACCTGACTGGGCAGAGCCAAGTTGTCACTGGATCATAAAGTCTCTAAGAGGTGCCATATAACCACTTAACAAATAGGTGTCAAAAAGGTCTGATAAGTGAACTCTAGAATATTCACATTTTTTTTAAATCATAGTTTACCAAAAGAAAAAGCCAATCTGGGAATGGGATCCCTTCACTGTGACCCTTCCTTAGAACAAGATAAATATTTGCTTTTTTCTCCTTAAATGACAAATGGTAGCAGATATTTATGTAAATTCTGGACACTGGGGCTATTTTTCTATGCAGATTCATGATTTGAAAAAGAAAAGGCTAAAGTTTTAAAATACAAAGTGCTTTTAAGTTTCTTAATTTTAACGTTCTCTTTAATAATTTCCATCAAGTAAATTTTCATATAAAATAATCAGAGAAAGGCCAAAATTAAGACCAAATTTGAAAAAAGGCCAAACAGAATTTTCGAAGGCCAAACTGCTTTAAAAAAGGCCAAATTCGTGAAATTTGGCCTTAAGAAGGCCAATCTGGCAACCCTGCTTCTAAGTGAAACATGACAGAACAGATTAGGAGTTAACAAATATATGGAAGAAAAATAAGAAGAAGAAGAAAAAGAAGAAGAAGAAGAAGAAGAAGGAGACGAAAAAAATAAAAAGAAGAATAAGAAAAAGAAGAAAACAGTCAAGAAGAAAGAAAAATAAAACTAAGAAACGAAGTTAAGGAATAAATAAAAACAATAAAAATGGGTTATGAGAAGGACAGAAAAGTAGAAGCGAAATATCTAGGTAGTTTATAAAATAAAAAGTTAGAAATAGTTGTTGCGGAAGTAGTATTAGTAGTAAAACTAGTTTAAAAGTAGTATTAGTAATAATAGTAGTTGTAAAAGTAGTATTAGTACTAATAGTACTTGTAGAAGTGGTATTAGTAATAATAGTAGTTGTAGAAATAGTATTAGTAATAATAGTAGTTGTAGACGTAGTATTAGTAACAATAGTAGTTGTAAAAGTAGTATTAGTAATAATTGTAATTGTAAAAGTTGTATTAGTAATAATTGTAATTTTAAAGTTGTATTAGTAATAATAGTAGTTGTGGAAGAAGTATTAGTTATGATGGTTGTTGTAGTAGTAGTAGTAGTAATAGTAGTTGTAGAAGTAGTATTAGTAATAATAGTATGTGTAGAAGTAGTATTAGTAATACTAGTAATTGTAGAAGTAGTATTAGTAATAATAGTAATTGTAGAAGTAGTATTAGTAGTAATAGTAGCTGTAGAAGTAGTATTAGTAATAATAGTAGTTTACTAGTAGTATTAGTAGTAATAGTAGGTGTAGAAGTAGTATTAGTAATAATAGTAGTTGTAGACGTAGTAGTAGTAAAATAGCAGTTTGAGAAGTAGTATTAGTAATAATAGTAGTTGTAGAAGTATTAGTAGTAATAGTAGCTGTATAAGTAGTATCATTAATACTAGTAGTTGTAGAAGTAGTATTAGTAATACTAGTAGTTGTAAAAGTAGGATTACTAATAATAGTTGTTTTAGAAGTAGTATTAGTAATAATAGTAGTTTACTACTAGTTTTAGTAGTAATAATATTTGTAGAAGTAGTATTAGTAATAATATTAGTTGTAGAAGTATGATTAGTAATAATATTAGTTGTAGCAGTAGTATTATTAATAATATTAGTTGTAGAAGTAGTATTAGTAATAATATTAGATGTAGCAGTAGTATTAGTAATAATATTAGTTGTAGAAGTAGTATTAGTAATAAAACCAGCTGTAAAAGTAGGTTTAGTATTAATAGTAGTTGTAGAAGTAGTAGTAGCAATAGTAATATTAGTAGTGGCAAAAGTAGTCGTAGTAATAATATTAATTGTAGAAGGAGTATTAGTAATAATAGTTGTCGTAGAAGTAGTATTACTTATAATAGTTGCTCTAAAAGTAGTATTAGTAACAATAGTAGTTGTAAAAGTAGTATAAGTAATAATACCTGTTGTAGAAGTCGAATTACCTTCTGGGGGAGTTTCAATTCCGTACTAGACACCATCCTCAGGTGTCTTCGGTCTCTCTGTGCAAGTATTTTTAGGACAACCTGACATGAGGATACTTCATCCTACACGTAAACCCTGACGAAATATTGAAAAAAACATAGTATTCAAAGACCACATAGGATCATGTCGGCACAGCTATGCACTTGCTAATACTAGGAATAGTACAAGGTAGCTTGATACGCCACCAGACTAGATTAATTCTGGTCCTACAATTCCCTAAGACAAACAGACCACAACAACAATATAACTGGTCAATTAGAGAGTGGTAAATTAATGGTAAATTAATGCTCTTAGCTTCTCAACGTTTGAGAAATAAATGAGAATTTGAATAGAATATTTGAATATCTATGTATCTAATATGGAAAGTAAGTGTTAGCCCCAGCAAAGGGACGCCTTGATTTCTGAGGGCTTCAACTAAAGTAAAATGAAACAAAAAAGAAAATACAGATAAAAAACTATTCACGAAATATTCTAAGAAAATGCGTGGAATTTTTATTGTTCGTGCTGAATTCGAGCATTTTTTGTTGAAGTTTGAAATGGAAATAAATATTTGAATGCGTAATAATAGAAATTGCTATTGTCAAGAGTCGCGTTGGAAGTTTCGCGTTGGAAGTTTTGAGTTATAGCTGAGCAGCTTAAGTCAAAAATGATGAAGAATCGTGCATTTTGGTAAGCAAGCATGAAACTTGGCACGATTGCTTACAATGGTCTACTCTTCCGAAAAGACTTTTGGGCCACTCAATAAATACAAGATGGCCGCCATTTTTCAAGATGGCCGCCACGGATGGTAAAATTTATCATTTTGTGAACTAAATGCTTCATTTTTTACCGATTTCCACATATAATATATCAATTCATATGTTTCTGATGTCAACAAAGCCATTTCTGACGACAAAATAAAGATTTAACACCATTTGAGTGTAATAAAGGCTATATTTTAGGAATGATAGTTGAGGCAGCGTACGCTAAACAAACATGTTTTCAGTATCAAGATTTAATTTATTCCAAGGAACGTTTTACACACTGTTATGAAGAAAGAAAAAACAAACAATAAAAGGAGAAGACGAAGAAGAGAAGGAGAAGAATGAGCTGAGTGAAATGAATTGTTAGAGGAAAAACACATTGACGAAAAACTTCAACTATTTTGCTTAACGACAGAGAACCATTTTTCAGTGTCGACACAGTTTCGAATCGCACCAGAATGGCATTCCGTTTAAAAAAATGTCGTCTTTTTCGAAAGACAGAAACTTTCAAGATGTTACATTGCCAAGGCTGCTGCAAAGGAGGTAGGCTCTCTTTACCGTGCCAGTAAACTCCTCACACCTGACATTATCCTGTATCTCTACAAAGCCACCAGCTGCCTATGTATGGAGTATTGTTGTCACATCTAGGCTGGTGCATCATCCACTAGTCTCTCCCTCTTAGACAAGGCCCAAAAAATAGTCGCCAACTAAATAGGTCCCTCACTATCCACCAAGCTCCGAACCCTGTCCCATCGCCTCAATATTGCTTTCTTGTGCCCGTTTTACAAGTACTTCAATTGATAGTGCTCTGATGAACTTGCTGCGCTAGTGCCCCCCTCGACGTAGATTCACTAGACCAACGCGACAATCAGCTAAATCCCATCCATTCACTGTGGAGGTTCCCATATGCCTAAATGCTACAAGTAATAACGAAAATAATAACGCTTTCTCCTGTCTCCCCGGATAGATGTATCTCAATTTCAAGCATTATTTGTGCTGATTGTCGGTAGCCTGATTGTCTAGCCTGAATTTATGAACTGCGTTCGATCCCATGTGACTGCCTACAACCACCACTCCTGCACTGATGAGAGTAAAAAGCCCGAAACGATATCGTTTGTAAGTAATAAACACTTTAATATTTAATTAAAAAAATAATTATAATATATATATATATATATATATAATATATATATATATATATATATATATATATATATATATATATTATTTCATGAGTTCATGTATCTACATAAACTGTTATAACGAGATATAATCTTTTATGTATCAATTTACAGTATTTATCTAAAAAGTGCTCGATACGTGAGTAGATCTCGGTAGTAAGTTATGAAAATATATTTGGCAATTAAGCTACACACACAATACCTACTTTTCATTAAAGCAAACATTCTTAAATACAAGGTTTAGTAATCTTGTTGAATTCGAAATAACAAATTATTAGGAATATTGAAAATAATACTAATGCTGTAATTACTAATTTTTGTTGATGTCTTTAAGTACAAAAAATGTGAAATGCGTTCGACCGGCATTTGTATCTACAGAAGAACAGGATGATATTCAAGGAAACACTATTTGAATAAGGACACGATTTGGATAAGGACACTATATGAATAAGGACACGATTTGAATAAGCGCACTATTTGAATAAGGACACTATTTGAATAAGGACACTATTTGAATAAGGACACTATTTGAATAAGGACACGATTTGGATAAGGACACTATTTGAATAAGGACACGATTTGGATAAGGACACTATTTGAATAAGGACACTATTTGAATAAGGACACGATTTGGATAAGGACACTATTTGAATAAGGACACTATTTGAATAAGGACACGATTTGGATAAGGACACTATTTGAATAAGGACACTATTTGAATAAGGACACGATTTGGATAAGGACACTATTTGAATAAGGACACTATTTGAATAAGGGCACTATAAGAATAAGGACACTAATGTAATAAGGACACTATTGGAATAAGGACACTTTTTGAATAAGGGCGCTATTTGAATAAGGACACTTTTTGAATAAGGTGTCAAAACATAGAGAAATGGAAAATTTGTACGATAAATTATACATAAAGAGAAACGGGGTTCGAACCCGCATCAAAAGTGCATGTGTATATGCTAAGCATGATTATATACAAGGGCATCAATGAATATTGAACATATTTGAAAATATGTTGAACCATATAGAACTGTTTCATGTGCACGAAAAATCTAATAGAGAGAGAAGCGAAGTCGTCATCGTTATTTGTATCTACAGAAGAAGAGTATGTAATCAAAGGACATCCAAAAAATCAGAAAATATTTGAATGAGGTGTTGAAGCGCATACAAATGTGAGTTGAGTATTGATATACTCCTCTCCAAGAGTTAGGCACAAGGCCAGTTTTTATCTTACTCCAACAAGTGGAAAGTAGGGTTTAAAAATGGCCTGGGCAGCCCCGTCGGCATTCCCCGGTAGGGGCGCCTCAGGCAGTAAGCAATAAACTTACTCCTCCCCAAAAAGGGGAGGGAACTGCACAGGACACACCCATAGACCGGCGTAAATCACGCCCCGAAGGCCAAGACAATACCAGTCAATGGGGTGCAGTATCCATCGGAACAGATACTACACTTTGATCTTAGCCAAAAGGCCAAAGTAGAACAAATCTAAAATGGAGAGAACCGAGGCCCTCACCTCATTTGTATCTACAGAATAATACAGAATAATAGGATGATAGGCCCAACACTATCTAAGAAACTCTATCCCCTGTTGCATCCTTGTACGTGTTTTACAAGTACTTTAATGGAAGGTGCTTTGACGATGTTACTGTACTAACGCCCCCCCACCCTCAGCGTAAATACCCCGACTGATCTTACAATCAGAAAGCCAACCTCTTTCACTGCATAGGTCATTATATTGTATAGGTCATTATATTGTATAGGTCATTATATTGTATAGGTCATTATATTGTATAGGTCATTATATGGCATAGGTCATTATATTGTATAGGTCATTATATTGTATAGGTCATTATATTGTATAGGTCATTATGTTGTATAGGTCATTATATTGCGGAAGACTTTCTACTCTTATGTTTTTTTTCTCCGAACTGTTCGCCTTTGGAATTCCCTCCCTGGTTGTTTCTCTGACGATACAAACCTACAACAATTAAAATGTAATGTGAATAAACACATAATTGCACATCCCAGCTTAGAATAAGCTTGGCCTCTAATTCATAATTATTCCCTTACGTTTCAGCGACAATGTACCGTGATCTGAGCGAATTAAAGTAATAATAAATGTGAGTTAAAAAAAAACAACTAATTGTATGTCTATATAATAAAGTAAAGTGTGTTTACCCTATTGCATAAGGTTATGTTATCTTTAGAACCAAAATATTTACATGATAATCTGCTCCGGCTACAACCTAGGTCAATTCTTCATGTGTGTTACCAAAAAAAATATGCGGTCATTTAGTTTTCTTTTAAAATTGATTACATATTTTCTGGGTAAGCTGCTCGTTTGAAATAAGAAGACTTTTATAACGGAGGTTGCTACCGTTTGTTACTCTCACACCAATATCTATTTTTACTGCCCGAACAGAACTTTTCCTCACACGGCGAAAATAACCGCAATTACTTTATATTGCCCTTCTCACTATTGCCATACATTACACTGGATTTTAAATCTAAATAACCTGGTGATACCAGATCAGGCTGCCCTGTGGCTCCCTGAGACGAAATTCACCTAGATTGACGTTTTTTTTTTTTTTTTTTTTTTTTGTTTGTAAAACTTAATTATGTTCTACAAAACCAAAAACAAAAACAACAGCCCCTCTCCCTTTCTCCCTCCCCTTTTTTATTTTTATTTTTCCTACCCTACTCCCGGTCCTGAATATGACCTTAAACTACATCCGATGGTGAGATCCGGCTTACGGACTTTGGGGAATGTGGAGCCTCCTTTTAATTACCATTGCTCCCAGGTCCACCCTGACCCGGAGTGGTAGTACCTGTTAGGGTCCCAACTATGGGTTAAATAGAAACAGATATTAAAAGGGGAAAGAAACAAAAAAGAGAAGAAAACAAGACCAGATTCGGCATTAAATAACCCAAAAAGGGTTGATATGCCGTAAAACAAAACTACCAAACTACCAAACTACCAAATCTAAATAACAGCCGCTGCCGAAGAATACACGTTCATCTTTTCGGCCGTTATGTCCATATATTCCGTATAGATGTTCATACATTCTGGATTAGCGGAATATATTAACGAACAGCTCGCAGAGTACATCGCGTGAGTCAAAATAGCGCTTTTGTCTGCCGCCTACTTCATGTCATTTATTGATAATTAACTTTAGCGAAACATTTTACTGTCTTTTATTACTCACATAATTATTTTAGATTTCACTTAAAGCTGGCGGAACAAACACACCTACACATTTATTTTAGAATTTACATTAAGGGAGTTTTTCACATATAACTCTAACGTATCACGTTGTTATTGTAATACCTTACTTACGTTGAATTCTAGAATATACAAATAAACAAACCTTAACAGAACCCGTAAATACACTTCCTAATCGTATTTTTGTGTGTTTAAGCTTTTCTCTTAAATAAATTATCGGCTAACTCTTGAAGTTAAATGTGAGAGCCCATAATTTATTGCTTAAAGAAAAAAAATCTGCGACTATTTTACATCTACAGAAGAAAATAGTTGCATAACTCCCGACGGAAATACACCCACACACACACTTTACATTGAAGGTATAGTTTCGTATATACCTTAACCGTAACATGTTGCTGTTTTTTAAAAACTTATTTACAAAGTATTCCAGAATATATAAATCGATAAATATTAAAAGTAACCGTGATTCGCTTACTAATCAAAGTTTTCGTGTCTTTTAAAACGTATTTACAAAGTATTCCCGAATATATAATTCGATAAATATTAACAATAACCGTAATTCATTTACTAATAAAATATTTCGTGTTTTTTTTTATGTTTCTCTTTAAAAAAAAGAAATTAAAGTGACTTTCGCGGTTAAAGGAGTTCATTGATTAAAAATCAAAAATTATAACTAAAAGTCGGCAACTATTCAACATCACCCACAAAAAATTATAGAATCACTCCCGGTGTAAAAAAGTAAAGTAGGATATTGTTTTTTATTACACACTATTATTTCAGATTTGTGGCTGACCGGACGGGAATCTAAAGTGGGGGATCAGTTTCGCAGAGCACTTCAATATAATAGTTGGCTTTTTTATTAACTTTGAAATTATTCCAGAAGACATAAATATAAATGGTAACAACATCCGTGATTCGCTTCCTAATCGGATTTTTCGTGTTTTTTTTCTTTTCATTTGACTTCCATTGTTAGATGTTGGGGCCCAAAATGTGTTGATTAACCAACAATAACAAAATTGGCGACTGTTATACATCACCAACAAAAGAAAATAGAATAACTCCTTGTAGAAAAATGTGCCCCTACAGTATTTTAATCGAACACAACCGAGTTTGGTGACCTAAACCTAAAACTTAGGTTATTTTAGTGTTAGACGTACTAAAAAACAAACACAAACATTTTTTTATAGAATTTTCATTAGGGATTAGTTTCGCATAGATCTTAAACGTAACATGTTGCTGTTTTTTATTAACTTACTATCGAAGTATTCCTGAATACATACATATATTACTACTAACAATACTGTACTTCGCGTAACTCATGTAGTTCAATGGTCGGCTCCATAAATTTTTGATTAAAGATAGTTCCTGGTAACGCCGGGACATGAGCCTCACTAGTAAAATTTAAAAAACAAAATCAGAAATTCGCCAGTTCTTAACTCTCACACCTTCCCTTCTTAGTATGTATTTCCTCCTAGCTAGAGTTTATATAGTGTTATTACTTGTGATGTTTTGCCCTTTTGTTTATAATGTATTATTCCAAAGTTTTTATCATTTCCATTCTCTAAAACATACGACTATTAATATAAATTAGAGAGAGAGAGAGAGAGAAAGCGAAAAAAGGAGAGAGAGAGAAGGAGGGAGAGAGAGGCAGAAAAAAGAGAGAGGGATAGACAGAGAGAACAAGAAAGAAAGAGATATATAAAGACAGAGAGAAAGAGAGAGAGAGAGAGGTGCAGACGCGAGTGTGAGTGTGAGACTATTTATTATACAAAATAAGAACGAGTGTGTAAACAAAATACAGTAAGAGGGAGAAAAGGGATAAAGAAAAACACATGAAATATCGTCACGTGGTGAGTAAATAAGAATTCACGGCGAATGAACGCAATTAAATTGGATGTTTCAACAAATATTTTAAAATGTATTTTGTGTTATTAAATTATATAGGTAAAACACATTACCAAAACAAACTTTGATTAACGCAACATTAATGTAATAATAGATACATCGGTAGAGAAGTAGAGACCTTGAGAGAAAGAGAGAGAGAGGTAGAGATCTAGAGAGGCAAATATATATATATATATATATATATATATATAGAGAGAGAGAGAGGTGTAGATAGAGAGAGAAAGAGGGATATAAAGGGAGAGAGAGAACGAGAGAAAGATAAAGACCATGTATTATATAATATAAGTAGAGATCTAGAGAGAAAGAGAGAGAGGTCGAGATCTAGAGAGGCAAATATATATATATATATATATATATATATATAGAGAGAGAGAGAGAGAGAGAGAGAGAGAGAGAAGAGAGAAAGGGAGAGGTAGAAGTAGAGATCTAGAGATGCAGAGAGAGAAGATGAGATCTAGAGAGGCAGAGAGATATAGATAGAGAGAGATAGACAGAGACTATTTATCATACAATAGTTTGACCTGTCAATATATAAGTGATTAATGATGCCAGTAAACTTGTATTCCGCGGTCGATATTTCTTGTTTTCTTCTTGCAATTCATTTAGAATTCATTCAATTTGACATAATCCACCAAACCAATATTACGTCATCTATTTCCGTACAGCGAAAGATCGAAGCTCTTAAATATGTTATGGTGTCTTTTTGCAAATGAACGAATCTGATATTGAACGAATCATTTTATCGGATCTGTTCAGAGCAAATTAATCAAAATGTATTCATGAATATTTGCGTTTGTTTCAGTTTCCACGACAGCTTACACGCAAAAGCAATTACAAACTCGCTTTCCCAATGTTGAAAGAGTGATTTATAACAAGTTTGCTAGAACAAACCTGAAATGAGCAAAGTGTAATAAAACCCATAGACCATCGAAGAGGCGGGAATCTGCTTCCGGATACCAAACATCTATCTAATCAACCTACGTGTTAATTTATAACATACTATTCTTTCTTTTTAGCTTGCTGGGTGTCAAGGTCGCCGAAGTGTTCTGCCTAGCTCTCCGTCTTTTGCATTCTGTTTCTCGCCAGAGGATATTGCTATTATGCTCGCAATCGTCTGCATGTTGCCTTTACATTTAGAAGATACACGTTGCTAGTTATCAATATAGTCATTCACGTATGTATGTTGATTATCGCATATCTCTATTTTTACGTGCAATTCGATTGTGTTAGAGACATCAAATGTTGAAGAATCTGTAACTTCTACTGCTTAGCCACCTTATGAAGAAGATTTTGTTATTCTATAGAATAGTTAATTCATCCAAGATATAAAACCGGTTCATCTCAAGCGAATGGTGGTTCAAATATGTTAGGTTACAACATATCGCGGTGTGAATACAAATGCTGGTTCAAATATGTTAGGTTTTGAAGATATCGTGTTGTGAATACGAATGCTGGTTCAAATATGTTAGGTTGTAAGATATCGTGTTGTGAATACAAATGCTGGTTCAAATATGTAAGGTTTCAAGATATCGTGTTGTGAATACGAATGCTGGTTCGAATATGTTAGGTTTCAAAATATAATGTTGTAAATACGAATGCTAGGTCAAATATGTTAGGTTTCAAGATATCGTGTTGTGAATACAAATGCTGGTTCAAATATGTTAAGTTTACAAATATCATGTTATAAATATGAATGCTGGTTCAAATATGTTAGGTTTCAAAATATCATGTTGTAAATACGAATGCTGGTTCAAATATGTTAGGTTTCAAAATATCATGTTGTAAATACGAATGCTGGTTCAAATATGTTAGGTTTCAAGATATAGTGTTGTTAATGCAAATGCTGGTTCAAATATGTTAAGTTTTAAGATATCGTGTTGTGAACACAAATGCTGGTTCAAATATGTTAGGTTTTGAAGATATCGTGTTTTGAATACAAATGCTGCTTAAAATATGTAAGGTTTCAAGATATCATGTTGTGAATACAAATGCTGGTTCAAACATGTTAGGTTTCAAGATATCGTGTTGTGAACACAAATGCTGGTTCAAACGTGTTAGGTTTAAAGATATCATGTTGTGAATACAAATGCTGGTTCAAATATGTTAGGTTTCAAACTATCATGTTGTAAATACGAATGCTGGTTCATATATGTAAGGTTTCAAAATATCATGTTGTAAATACGAATGCTGGTTCAAATATGTTAGGTTTCAAGATATAATGTTGTGAAAACGAATGCTAGTTAAAATATTTTAGGTGTCAAAATATCGTGTTGTGAATACAAATGCTGGTTCGAATATGTTAGGTTTCAAGATATCGTGTTGTGAATACAAATGCTGGTTCAAATATGTCAGGTTTCAAAATATTTTGTTGTGAATACGAGGCCTCACTGTATAAAGAATGTATATAAAAAGATGTGGCGTGGGTTAGCTAAACTAGTGAAACAGTGAATGTTTCAGATTAGTCTAGAATAAACAGAAATCGAGAAAATTTAATTTGAAGACGGAACGGGTGAAATCGTAAATCATTCGATTCTGTCTCAACTGCAAACAAAAGTGAGCGTATGTTATACAAATGCCGTGTCGAGGATGTGCTGGGGAAAGATACACGAGGTATTATGTACATATATATATATTTATATTGTAAAATAAACAGAAACACGTCTGTTCCTATTTTCAATTACGAAAACTCGTACAACTATATTTCATTACAACTTGAATTGCCTACTTACATTGTGCCAACGAGACAATGTCGCTCAGGGGTTTACAATGGAATCAAAGCATAGGTTCACTGTAGTGCTACATTTAAACGTTAACTGTAATTTATTCTAAATTAAGATTTATTTAAAAACAAATCATGTATTTCTTAACAAAATCTGATTCAATCTAATTCTTTAATCTCTGGGATATGTGATGAGTCTAATACGTACCATTGTGGCGAATGAAATTCGCAATGCCAAGTTCAATCTTGATAATTTCCGCACAAATTTATTTAGGTAAGGCATACACTCACCATCCGTTCGTCGTTAAATATCAACTTTTGTATATCATCAATCGTTTATAGTAAGAATTGCATTACGAAATTAAATAAAATACTTTGAATTTCTGTAAAACTAGGTAAATTAATAATATTTTTATTCCAACGCTTAGAATCGTCTTTAGAAATATATTGTATATCCGAATATATTCCTCAGCGTGCAACAACATTGCCGACGAAAGCCAATTCTAAAAAAAGTCAGCAATTTTGTATAAAAAAGGTGCGTTTTACAGAAAGTGTATTCTTATCCGACTTACCTACATAAGACGTCAATAATACAATAAAAATAAATAAAAAGAAAGAAAATAAAAGGGAAAATACTTGAAAGATTAAATTCGTTTATTCAGTCCTTGGGGGAAAGGTTTAGGTGGAAGTCATGAGAAAGAGGAATAGAATTGACGAAGATTTGACTGAAGAACGGAAGCTCGCATCCCATTGGAAACGTTTTGGAATATTTATCAGGAAAATGATCACGCAATGTTCGTATCTGCAATCACGTGATAAGACAGTTTTTCTTACTTTAAAATAATTTTCCTCTCAAAAATGTTCTACAGTTTTTGAATAAGGGAATATATCCTTTTCCGTTGTTAGGTACGTATGCACACGCAAACCTATCGTTTGGTATGCATATTAAGCAACTTTAGTTGAATAAAATATGTACATTCAGATGATATTATTTACGTATGCGTAAATGTCATACTTATATATTATAGTTGGATCAGTAGCTGAGAGTATCACAAAACAAAAATATGTATATATAACATTAAAATGTAAAAGAAATGTACATTAATATGACTCAGAATGACAGCTGTTTTGAGCGACGTTATCATGATGTTAGCATTAGTTGGCTAGTTCATACTTGAATAAAATATTCATTGAAGTGTACCAACATACAGAAGTGAAGATGGTGCTATATAACGAACTGAATTGGAATTTGGCATTCGACAGTCTTAAATCATCGTCATTATTCACTTCAGCGTTGGAACCAGCGAAACATATATAATACATGTATAAAACATATATAAAACATATATAATACATACATAATACATATATCAAACACATATAAAAATATATGTTATACATATATAATACATATATAACAAATATATTATCCATATATAATACATATACAAAACATAGATGATACATATATAATATATATAATACATATATAAAACATATATAAACATAGATAATACATATATAACACAAATATAATAAATATATAATACATATATAATACATATATCATACATATATGATACATTTATGATACATATATAACACATATATGATACATATATTATACACATATATAACATAGATAATACATATATAAAACATATATAATACATATATAACATATATATATAATACATATATAAAACATATATAATACATATGTAATACATATATACACATATATAATACATATATAATACATATATAATAAATATATGAACATATAAAAACATATATAATACATATATATAACATATATAATACATATATAAAACATATATAATATATATAAAAACATGTATACTAAATATATAAAACATATAGAATACATATATAAAACATATAATGCATATATAAAACATATATAAAACATATATAATACATAGATAATACATACATAATACATATACACTATATATCTGATAGATGTATGATACATATATAAAACATATATAATACATATATAATACATATAATACATATATAACACATATATATTACATAGATAATATATATATCATACATAATACTTATTTAATACATATCTAATACATATATAAAACATATATAATACAAATATAAAACATATATTATACACATATACACATATATAATAAATATATAAAACATATGTAATACACATATAATACACATATAAAACATATATACAACATATATAATACATATATAAAACACAGATAAAACATATTTAATACATATATAGAACATATATAAAACATATATCATACATAGATAATATCTATATATTACATAAATAATACATATATAAAACATATAATGCATATATATTACATATATAATACATATATAATACATATATAAAACATATAATACATATATAAAACATATATAATACATATATAATACGTATATAATACATATCTAATACATATATAAAAAATTATATAATACATAGGTAAAACATATTTAATACATATATAAAACCTATATAATAAATATATAAACAATATATAATACATATATAATACATATATAAATATATATAAAACATATATAATACATATATAATACATATATACAACAAATATAATACAGGTATAAAACATTTATAAAACATATATAATGCATTTATAAAACATATATAATACACTTTTTTATTTACTGCTTTAATTGTTGATTTTCCAGTATTTATTTTCAAAGTGTTCAAGTCAATAGATATTTTTAATTATAGTAAACATAGAATGCTAAATGTCTACAATCGTATTTCTCTCTCTTTCTCTCTCTCTCACTCTCTCTGTGTCTCTATCAATCTATCTATCTCTCCATCTATCTATCTCTCCATCTATCTATCTCAATAATTCCCCAAGCGATTAAATAGCATTTTCAGTAGATAAACACCATTATTCTAAATTGGAGTATATCACCGGTTCGTACACTCAGGCTTTTTTCTATATACTTTTTTCTATACTTTTTCTATATACTTTTACTATATAATTTTATATATACTTTTTTCTATATACTTTTACTATATACTTTTACTATATAATTTTACTATATACTTTTACTATATACTTTTACTATATAATTTTACTATATAATTCTACTATATACTTTTTCTAATCACTTTTCTGTATACTTTTACTATATACTTTTACTATATAATTTTACTATATAATTTTACTATATACTTTTTCTATATACTTTTCTATATACTTTTACTATATACTTTTACTATATATTTTACTATATAATTTTACTATATACTTTTACTATATAATTTTACTATATACTTTTACTATCTAATTTTACTATATACTTTTTATATATACTTTTTCTATATACTTTTCTATATACTTTTACTATATACTTTTACTATATACTTTTCTATATACTTTTTATATATACTTTTACTATATAATTTTACTATATACTTTTCTATATACATTTACTATATACTTTTTCTATATACTTTTTCTATATAATTTTACTATATAATTTTACTATATTCTTTTCTATATACTTTTACTATATACTTTTACTATATAATTTTACTATATATTTTCTATATACTTTTACTATATACTTTTTCTATATACTTTTTCTATATACTTTGCTATATACTTTTTCTATATACTTTTACTATATACTTTTTTTATATACTTTTACTATATACTTTTACTATATAATTTTACTATATACTATTTCTATATACTTTTTCTATATACTTTTACTATATAATTTTACTATATTCTTTTCTATATACTTTTACTATATACTTTTACTATATCATTTTACTATATATTTGCTATATACTTTGCAATATACTTTTTCAATATACTTTTACTATATACCTTTACTATATATTTTACTATATACTTTTTCTATATACTTTTTCTTTATACTTTGCTATATACTTTTTCTATATACTTTGCAATATACTTTTTCTATATACTTTTACTATATACTTTTACTATATATTTTACTATATACTTTTTCTATATACTTTTTCTTTATACTTTTACTATATACTTTTTCTATATACTTTGCAATATACTTTTTCTATATACTTTTACTATATACTTTTACTATATATTTTACTATATACTTTTTCTATATACTTTTTCTTTATACTTTTACTATATACTTTTTCTATATACTTTGCAATATACTTTTTCTATATACTTTTACTATATACTTTTTCTTTGTAATTTTACTGTATAATTTTACTATATACTTTTTCTATATACTTTTTCTATATACTTTTTCTATATATTTTTTCTATATACTTTTACTATATACTTTTTTATATACTTTTTCGATATACTTTGCAATATACTTTTTATAAATACTTTTGCTATATACTTTTTCTTTGTAATTTTACTATATACTTTTTCTATATACTTTTTCTATATACTTTGCTATATACTTTTTCTATATACTTTTACTATATACTTTTTCTATATACTTTTACTATATACTTTTTCTATGTAATTTTACTATATAATTTTACTATATAATTTTACTATATACTTTTTCTATATACTTTTACTATATAATTTTACTATATTCTTTTCTATATACTTTTACTATATACTTTTACTATATCATTTTACTATATATTTGCTATATACTTTGCAATATACTTTTTCAATATACTTTTACTATATACTTTTACTATATATTTTACTATATACTTTTTCTATATACTTTTTCTTTATACTTTGCTATATACTTTTTCTATATACTTTGCAATATACTTTTTCTATATACTTTTACTATATACTTTTACTATATATTTTACTATATACTTTTTCTATATACTTTTCTTTATTCTTTTACTATATACTTTTTCTATATACTTTGCAATATACTTTTTCTATATACTTTTACTATATACTTTTACTATATATTTTACTATATACTTTTTCTATATACTTTTTCTTTATACTTTTACTATATACTTTTTCTATATACTTTGCAATATACTTTTTCTATATACTTTTACTATATACTTTTTCTTTGTAATTTTACTGTATAATTTTACTATAAACTTTTTCTATATACTTTTTCTATATACTTTTTCTATATATTTTTTCTATATACTTTTACTATATACTTTTTTATATACTTTTTCGATATACTTTGCAATATACTTTTTATATATACTTTTGCTATATACTTTTTCTTTGTAATTTTACTATATACTTTTCTATATAATTTTTCTATATACTTTTTCTATATACTTTTTCTTTATACTTTGCTATATACTTTTTCTATATACTTTTACTATATACTTTTTCTATGTAATTTTACTATAGGGATCTTAAAATATTGAAATTCACAGATTCTTGCTTAATTAGTGTCTAATTACTATTGGTCAAATTTAATGCAAATAAAAAGTAATTGATTTTTTAATGGGGTTTGTGTTCATGTTATTTCCCCCTAAAATCCATGTTACATTTCTATTTGCAATTCTTAGAAATAATATTACAATATACATTTAATTTTTAAATTAAACAAATGAAATCAAACAAAACGTTTCACGGTAGAATTTAAGGTACAAACTCTTAGTAATATTTATATGGATTCACCATCTTTATCAGATGTCGTATGGAAAAAAAGAAAAAATATATAAAGGTGTTTTTATTCTATGAAATGTAATTATAAAGATACGCATCCCAAGTATTATGACAACAAAATTATTTAAATTTATAGAATTTGATTCTTATTTTAACTTTACATGACAATGTGTCAGAGCGGGGGTGTCTCTGAAGAAATTGAGGTGATCAAATACTAGGGTATATTTGTAGCTATGAAGCCAGAAAAAAGACTTATACATTTACAATTCATATAAGTATGGGGTAATGTTTTAGGAATATTAAATTTGAATATGAAAATGTGTGAAAGTAAAGGTCATCTGGGGTCAGGTATGACAGGAGTGACAGGAGTGTCAACAAGATCTGGTCCGAGGCTGGAGCGAACGAATCAGAGTGCGTATTGGCCATGACGTAACGAGTTTTCCTAGACGTAGTCGGATGATTCTGCTTGGATATCAAATAGAATTTAGACAGAATTTAGTTGGAGAAAAGTTATTTTTCAGAAGGCAAATAAATGTGTAGAAGCAAACAGTTTAAGCTGTGTTACACCTTGCTCTCTTTTCTTTGTGTGTTACACCTTGCTCTCCTTTCCTTGTGTGTTACACCTTGCTCTCCTTTCCTTGTGTGTTACACCTTGCTCTCCTTTCCTTGTGTGTTACACCTTGCTCTCCTTTCCTTGTGTGTTACACCTTGCTCTCCTTTCCTTGTGTGTTAACACCTTGCTCTCCTTTCCTTGTGTGTTACACCTTGCTCTCCTTTCCTTGTGTGTTACACCTTGCTCTCTTTCTTGTGTGTTACACCTTGCTCTCCTTTCCTTGTGTGTTACACCTTGCTCTCCTTTCCTTGTGTGTTACACCTTGCTCTCCTTTCCTTGTGTGTTACACCTTGCTCTCCTTTCCTTGTGTGTTACACCTTGCTCTCCTTTTCCTTGTGTGTTACACCTTGCTCTCCTTTCCTTGTGTGTTACACCTTGCTCTCCTTTCCTTGTGTGTACACCTTGCTCTCCTTTCCTTGTGTGTTACACCTTGCTTCTCCTTTCCTTGTGTGTTACACCTTGCTCTCCTTTCCTTGTGTGTTACACCTTGCTCTCCTTTCCTTGTGTGTTACACCTTGCTCTCCTTTCCTTGTGTGTTACACCTTGCTCTCCTTTCCTTGTGTGTTACACCTTGCTCTCCTTTCCTTGTGTGTTACACCTTGCTCTCCTTTCCTTGTGTGTTACACCTTGCTCTCCTTTTCCTTGTGTGTTACACCTTGCTCTCCTTTCCTTGTGTGTTACACCTTGCTCTCCTTTCTTGTGTGTTACACCTTGCTCTCCTTTTCCTTGTGTGTTACACCTTGCTCTCCTTTCCTTGTGTGTTTACACCTTGCTCTCCTTTCCTTGTGTGTTACACCTTGCTCTCCTTTCTTGTGTGTTACACCTTGCTCTCCTTTCCTTGTGTGTTACACCTTGCTCTCCTTTCCTTGTGTGTTACACCTTGCTCTCCTTTCCTTGTGTGTTACACCTTGCTCTCCTTTCCTTGTGTGTTACACCTTGCTCTCCTTTCCTTGTGTGTTACACCTTGCTCTCCTTTCCTTGTGTGTTAACACCTTGCTCTCCTTTCCTTGTGTGTTACACCTTGCTCTCCTTTCCTTGTGTGTTACACCTTGCTCTCCTTTCCTTGTGTGTTACACCTTGCTCTCCTTTCCTTGTGTGTTACACCTTGCTCTCCTTTTCCTTGTGTGTTACACCTTGCTCTCCTTTTCCTTGTGTGTTACACCTTGCTCTCCTTTCCTTGTGTGTTACACCTTGCTCTCCTTTCCTTGTGTGTTACACCTTGCTCTCCTTTCCTTGTGTGTTACACCTTGCTCTCCTTTCCTTGTGTGTTACACCTTGCTCTCCTTTCCTTGTGTGTTTACACCTTGCCTCTCCTTTCCTTGTGTGTTTACACCTTGCTCTCCTTTCCTTGTGTGTTACACCTTGCTCTCCTTTCCTTGTGTGTTACACCTTGCTCTCCTTTCCTTGTGTGTTTACACCTTGCTCTCCTTTCCTTGTGTGTTACACCTTGCTCTCCTTTCCTTGTGTGTTACACCTTGCTCTCCTTTCCTTGTGTGTTTACACCTTGCTCTCCTTTCCTTGTGTGTTACACCTTGCTCTCCTTTCCTTGTGTGTTACACCTTGCTCTCCTTTCCTTGTGTGTTACACCTTGCTCTCCTTTCCTTGTGTGTTACACCTTGCTCTCCTTTCCTTGTGTGTTACACCTTGCTCTCCTTTCCTTGTGTGTTTTACACCTTGCTCTCCTTTCCTTGTGTGTTACACCTTGCTCTCCTTTCCTTGTGTGTTTACACCTTGCTCTCCTTTTCCTTGTGTTGTTACACCTTGCTCTCCTTTTCCTTGTGTGTTACACCTTGCTCTCCTTTCCTTGTGTGTTTACACCTTGCTCTCCTTTTCCTTGTGTGGTTACACCTTGCTCTCCTTTCCTTGTGTGTTACACCTTGCTCTCCTTTCCTTGTGTGTTTACACCTTGCTCTCCTTTCCTTGTGTGTTTACACCTTGCTCTCCTTTTCCTTGTGTGTTACACCTTGCTCTCCTTTCCTTGTGTGTTTACACCTTGCTCTCCTTTCCTTGTGTGTTACACCTTGCTCTCCTTTCCTTGTGTGTTACACCTTGCTCTCCTTTTCCTTGTGTGTTACACCTTGCTCTCCTTTCCTTGTGTGTTACACCTTGCTCTCCTTTTCCTTGTGTGTTACACCTTGCTCTCCTTTCCTTGTGTGTTACACCTTGCTCTCCTTTCCTTGTGTGTTACACCTTGCTCTCCTTTCCTTGTGTGTTACACCTTGCTCTCCTTTCCTTGTGTGTTACACCTTGCTCTCCTTTCCTTGTGTGTTACACCTTGCCTCTCCTTTCCTTGTGTGTTACACCTTGCTCTCCTTTCCTTGTGTGTTACACCTTGCTCTCCTTTCCTTGTGTGTTACACCTTGCTCTCCTTTCCTTGTGTGTTACACCTTGCTCTCCTTTCCTTGTGTGTTACACCTTGCTCTCCTTTCCTTGTGTGTTACACCTTGCTCTCCTTTCCTTGTGTGTTACACCTTGCTCTCCTTTCCTTGTGTGTTACACCTTGCTCTCCTTTCCTTGTGTGTTACACCTTGCTCTCCTTTCCTTGTGTGTTACACCTTGCTCTCCTTTCCTTGTGTGTTACACCTTGCTCTCCTTTCCTTGTGTGTTACACCTTGCTCTCCTTTCCTTGTGTGTTACACCTTGCTCTCCTTTCCTTGTGTGTTACACCTTGCTCTCCTTTCCTTGTGTGTTACACCTTGCTCTCCTTTCCTTGTGTGTTACACCTTGCTCTCCTTTCCTTGTGTGTTACACCTTGCTCTCCTTTCCTTGTGTGTTACACCTTGCTCTCCTTTCCTTGTGTGTTACACCTTGCTCTCCTTTCCTTGTGTGTTACACCTTGCTCTCCTTTCCTTGTGTGTTACACCTTGCTCTCCTTTCCTTGTGTGTTACACCTTGCTCTCCTTTCCTTGTGTGTTACACCTTGCTCTCCTTTCCTTGTGTGTTACACCTTGCTCTCCTTTCCTTGTGTGTTACACCTTGCTCTCCTTTCCTTGTGTGTTACACCTTGCTCTCCTTTCCTTGTGTGTTACACCTTGCTCTCCTTTCCTTGTGTGTTACACCTTGCTCTCCTTTCCTTGTGTGTTACACCTTGCTCTCCTTTCCTTGTGTGTTACACCTTGCTCTCCTTTCCTTGTGTGTTACACCTTGCTCTCCTTTCCTTGTGTGTTACACCTTGCTCTCCTTTCCTTGTGTGTTACACCTTGCTCTCCTTTCCTTGTGTGTTACACCTTGCTCTCCTTTCCTTGTGTGTTACACCTTGCTCTCCTTTCCTTGTGTGTTACACCTTGCTCTCCTTTCCTTGTGTGTTACACCTTGCTCTCCTTTCCTTGTGTGTTACACCTTGCTCTCCTTTCCTTGTGTGTTACACCTTGCTCTCCTTTCCTTGTGTGTTACACCTTGCTCTCCTTTCCTTGTGTGTTACACCTTGCTCTCCTTTCCTTGTGTGTTACACCTTGCTCTCCTTTCCTTGTGTGTTACACCTTGCTCTCCTTTCCTTGTGTGTTACACCTTGCTCTCCTTTCCTTGTGTGTTACACCTTGCTCTCCTTTCCTTGTGTGTTACACCTTGCTCTCCTTTCCTTGTGTGTTACACCTTGCTCTCCTTTCCTTGTGTGTTACACCTTGCTCTCCTTTCCTTGTGTGTTACACCTTGCTCTCCTTTCCTTGTGTGTTACACCTTGCTCTCCTTTCCTTGTGTGTTACACCTTGCTCTCCTTTCCTTGTGTGTTACAGACGTCGTCGGACGACGACTGTCATTACGATTGTCCTCGCTGCAAATTGAACTAAAAAAAGAGTTGCACCTAGCATCCAGAACCCAAGATACGATCCCTATAAAAATATATATTCTGATAAAAATATATTCTCGTATTTATAGGAAGTTTAAGCTTCCTGTAAATACGAGTATATATTTTTATCAGAAATATATGACGAATGGCTTGTTGCATTTTTTAGAGCTTCTGTTAAAACATTTTTTATTTCACCGTTTTGAATATCATTGGCATTAAGAGAACTGAAACCAGAGCACAAAGTATGCATCAATAACGATTAATCTTATGACATACTAATACTGTTTGTAAAAATAATCACCAGCAAGTCCTTCTATGTCTGATCAAAAAAACAACATTTGTTTAATTAATCAAATAAAATTAATCGTCTACGATAACAAATAATCGAAACAAGGTTGATTGCCCGTAAAGTTGACAAACCCCAAATCAAGAGAGGCGCGAGACGCTCTATCTCCTAATAGACTCAAAAACGGCCTATGCTGGAAACCTTTGATCAATTATACCTCAAAAACTAATAAACCAACTTAGTTAAAACTTTGTGCAACATTTTTTTGATAGGTTCTATACGTGTGTAGAATTTAAGCATCATTAGTCAAGATAACCTAGAGATCCAGAAGGTTCGATCATGAAATCATATTATCCGTGTGTACGTACGGACGTATGTGCCACCCTGTATATCATCAACTATTTGATGGATTCAGCTGATTTTTTGGCAGAGATAGAGGTTTAAGAGTCTAGTTGATTGCATTTAAATTTCAGTTCACCATATACCTTAGTTTTCCAGACAATTCCCCAAAACCTTAAAAATTAACATTGTATTGAGCCCACGCACACACAGACACACTGACACCAACGCACACACAGACTACAAGGCACACATGTACACACTGACACCAACGCATACACAGACACAATGCATCAACTCTTTCACTGTCTTACGCATACTCACACTAAAGACGACACACATACACACACACCACACTGTCCTCAAACGCTGAAATGCATTATCGCTTCAATCAATTGCCTTAACATAATGAATTTTACGATGTTCTCTTTTCAAATTCATTCTCTTTCTCTCATATATATATATATATATATATATATATATATATATATATATATATATATATATATATATATATATATACGAGGCCTGTCTTAAATACGACCTTAGAGCAGAAAATATTTTAAATACGTGACGGGGTTAATACCTTAATACCCTTCAATGTAAGCTCTTGTCCTTTGACACGCTTAGCCCACCGATCCATCCACTTCCGGAAACACCTTTGGAAGTCTTCTTTTGGAATGGCGTTCATCTCCGCCGTCGCGTTTCGCATTATCTCTGTTTTCGCACCCTCTCAACAACAGCTGGAAACAGCTGCCAGAACGCTGGTAACTATCTGCGGATGTGCGGTCATTTTTGAATCGGTTACACCACTCCTTAATTTGCGTTACACCCATTCCATCCTGCTGAATCGAACGCGACGGCGGAAATGAACACCATTCCAAAAGAAGAATTCCAGAGGTCTCCCAACCCCGTCACGTATTTGTAATATGTTTATGGCCTCAGGTCAGATATTTTTAGACTCTCCTCATATATACATATATATATATATATATATAAATATATATATATATATATATATATATAAGGGTAAATTACATGAAGTCAGTAATCAATACTGGAATCCTGTAGTGCAGCTCATTTTTACAACTTCTTTTTTCGAAGTTTGCCATTATTTGTGCTACTCTCAGCTAAATTACTCGGCTACTTGTAAAATATATATCTAGACTCACATAAAAATAATAACGAAGTCAGACGAAGCTAATAATGGTCGCTTTGAGTAGAAACGCTGTTAACACAATTAGCCCAACTATCTAGCGACAAGAAAAGACTCCAGCCCAGAAGCCTGACACCGACTTTTATAGAATTATATCAATTCTCCGAAACGCTTGTGGCTTCTCTGTAATAAATAATACGAAGACAACTATTTAGAATCTATGTGTCTGCTTCAGCGAATAATGTAACGGCAAACAATAATATAATCAGTCGATCAGGTTCGAGATATTTGTTCAAGTTTTATGGACACGGTCGCCATGATAACGTTGATCAGAATATATCAGCAGTTTCTATGTTGGTAAAATTCGCAACAAAAAAACTGACATGTTATGAACAACAGCCGGATTTAAGAGGGACATTTTGAGAACTATCAGATGGAATATTTAATAGACTTTTATTCTATAAATCGTGTAAATCGTTTTCTCTTAAAGGTTATGTTGAGAGTAGGGATTAAAAGGAAGATCGTCACCCAATTTATCGATTGCTCACTGATTATAACCGGGGATGTTCCCCAGAGTCTGAGTGGCAACAAGTCTTCCCAGATGTTCAGTACCTTCTATCTCTTTTCAATAACCAATGCTAATTACTTTGCTGTATCACAATAGTCGCTTATCATTGGTTTATCGCTGGTAACAACCATCGGTATCCTCTGGGATGTGGGTGTCAATAAGCGTCCCCAAGGTCCTAGTACTCTCAGCATTCTTCTAGTAGAGGTATTGTTAGTACTCTCCCATCTCGGGTTTCCCATCCTCCCTGACCCTTCACAACTATTTTGTGTGGTATCAGTCAAGGCTAATGCCATCACTTTAGGGGGTCAGTTTATAAAATTTCTTTCACTTGTTGTTGTTTGGGTTCATGTGGTAGTCTTCATTCCTTGTGTTTTGTTTTCTTCCTGGTGTAACTTGTATGTGATTGGTTACTGTTCGTAGCTTCTGCTGGTTGGTTTCCGCATTCGACGATTTTCCTTAAGATTGCAGCTGTTTTCCTCAATACTGTCTTTTGTATGCTCTCAGAGATCTCATCGATTCCACTGTTTTTCCAGTCTTTTTCCCACTGTTTCTTTACTGTTCCTAGTGCTCTCACGATTATTGGTATTATATTGCCTTTCCTACTGCTCAATATCCATTTTAATACTTTCGCAAGTTCCGTCTCTTTGATCTTCACTCTGTGCTCTACTGGAACAACAAAATCTACGATTTGGCAGGATTTTTCTTCATTGATGACTCATAACCTCTGGTCTCCTTGCTGGTATGAGTTTATCTGTTTTTACCTTTCCCAGAGGATTTAGTGATTTTACCTTTCCAGTACTGTCTCTGGTTTATGTTTGTACCATTTGTCCACGTGTTCGAAATGCAGTCGTTTGCACAGTTCCCAGTGTAATGCTTACCCCATGCAGTCGTGTATGTTGTATTGGGGGGGGGCAAGTTTGCTTTATTCACTAATTATCCAGTTTAATGTTTCGTCTCTTTGTTCACACAATCTACATTTACTGTTTTCCTGGGTGTTACTTATTTTATCTTTAATGTAGTTAGTCCTAATCGTATTGCGTTGTGCAAATGTTAGTAGAGATTCCGTTTCTCTGTTCAAGTGTCCTTTTCTTAGCCATGCATTGGTGGGCGTTTTCTCATGTCATTCTTATGAAACGTTCATATTATCGTTAATCGGTGATCGATCATAATATAATAACAATTCGAATTTATTGAAAAATCCTACATAGAAACAATATTTAACTCATTTTGTTTTTCTCACCGACAACAACCCGTCCTGTTGCCTGGAGTGTGAGTGACAACACACCATTTGTATTATTAATTTCATTATCATCATTATTATTATTATCATTATCATTATCATTATTATTATTGTTATTATCATTATCATTATTATTATTATTATTATCATTATCATTATTATTATTATTATTATCATTATCATTATCATTATTATTATTATTATTATCATTATTATTATTATTATTATTATTATCATTATCATTATCATTATCATTATCATTATCATTATTGTTATTATCATTATCATTATTATTATTATTATTATTATTATTATTATTATCATTATTATTATTATTATCATTAACGTTGCTGTTGTCGCTTTTTTAAATACATACACTTGTTTGTTATTTAACCATTCACGCCTGTTAAATATCAGCGTTGCAGAACGTCAAAAATCAATATTTCATTTATTGACCGATCAAATTAAACAGATCGATTACAAAATTCACCAGCACAAGATAACTACACATAATTAGATTTAAACAAGTAGAATATCATCGTTAATCAGTGATCGATAATATATATAATGATAATTCGAAGTCTATTGAAAAATCCTATATGAAAAAATATTAAACACATTTTGTTTTTCTTGTCAAGTAACACTTGTCAACAGAGGTCCTCTACTATTTCAATTCATCTGACTTTTGTTGCGATGCTGTCATTATTTTTGCCTAATGTTTTCTGAGTGATAAACATTACATTTTTTAGGATATGAAGGTTTCACTCATAATAACTAAGCATTAAACTTCATGCAAAAAGGGTTGGAAGGGGGTGCAAGCCCTTTGTGTAAATTCGGATGGCGTCGATTTTTATGAACTTTTAAATATAGGTTTACGTATCGATAACATATTACACGAATTTCACTTTCTTTGGAGCATTTTATAACAATTTGTTCCATAGTCATCAGACTTTTACCCCGCCTAATAAACCGGTATTGTCCGGGCCTTCGGGTCTGGATTCATGCCGGTCTATCGGTTGTCCGTCCTGTGCAGTTCTAGAAGGTGCACCCTCCCATGCTTTGCCTTCTCACCCTTTGAGAAGGGGTTAGTTTATTGCTAATCGCCTGAGGCGCCACTACCGGGGAATGCCGACGGGGCTGCCCAGGCAATTTTTAATAGTCAGAGTGCTCAAATTCTCGAGCGCTGGTTTTTTCCCACTTTCCCGATCTTGTGTCACATCTTACCTTGTGGGAGGAAAACAAATAATACCAGACACTAATGAAGCAGAATTTCCTGAATTTCAATTTTTTTTCAGAATGCCTTAAGCTTAAGCCTTCAATTTTAGATATTTTCGAGAATTAAAAGCATATCATGTATTTTGATCGAAATCGAAATAAGGAATCTAAACAAAAGGTGTGGTGCCATTTTAAATTGATTTTAATATACGTGTATTGTATCACTTCCATTGGTTTTATATCAGTGACATATAAACACATCAATCAATAAGTGGGTTTGTTATAGATTACAAGCTTCAAATACCACGTGTAAAATTTCAGTTCAATTTGATTTTAATATACGTGTATTGGTATCACTTCCATAAGTTTTATATTAGTGACATATAAACACATCAATCAATAAGTGGGTTTGTTATAGCTTCCAAGCTTCAAATACCACGTGTCAAAATTTCAGTTCAATTGGATTTTTAGTTTAGAAACTACAGTTATTTATTTAAGTGATGCTACTGTTGCAAAAATACTAGTTAAGCAAGTGTTATTACGACCCGACTTTGTCGGAAACAAAAGTTACGATTTGGTATGCTGACTTTAATTGCGGTCGAACAGACACAAATGATGCTGAACGCGCAGATCGCCTTACTTCCCCAGTTCTTCTGAACAAAAACGAAATTGCAAACACTTGTTTTAGCCGATCATAAATTGAAGTTGTGTAAAATAGCAAAGGAGTTTCAAATATCTGAAGGCTATATATACACCATTTACAATGCATATTCACGATTTTACATGGATTTTGTTAATGGAAAAGCTGTTTTCAAAGTGGGTGCCGCGTTTGATAACATTCGATCAGAAACAATAAAGCGACGACGATCCTAAGCGTGGTTTACAATGTTTCAACAAAACAAAGAAGTCGACATCTGACGATAGATCAAACACTTTATTCCGGGATAACATCCATAGTCAGTTAAGTTGAGAGCAGAAACCGAAAGCCGTTCTAAGCGACCAAATGAGCAAACATCAGCAGACACGGACGTTACTAGCGAAGAATCAATAGTAGACGGCTGTTGAGATAACGTAATATTATTTGCAAAATCATCAAAAGAAATGGACAGGACTGGAAATCAGACGAGACTTCTCACGCAGATTCCAAGCGAACGCTATTCGTTATTAAGCAATCACTGATAAGGATTTTTATGAAATACTACTACTACTACTACTACTACTACTACTACTACTACTAATAATAATAATAATACTAATACTAATAATTATAATAATTATAATTATAATAATAATAATAATAATAAATAAATAAGTAAATAAATATCAAGATCTAAAATGGAGATTAGTTAGACTATGGAAATGTAAAGTAAAGGGGATTCCCGTTGTAATTAGAACGCTTGGAACCATAACGAAAAAACAGCATAAATGAGTTAAACAGATTGACGATAAAATTTATTTTCCAATTCTGCAAAAGGCTTGCCTGTTAGAAACAGCGAAAAGCTTGAATGGCTAAGGTCAAGGGAATTGAATTAAGAAGAAGAAGAAGAAGAAGAAGAAGAAGAAAGAAAAGAAGAAGAAGAAGAAGAAGAAAAAGAAGAAGAAGAAAAAGAAATACAAGAAACGGAATCGCTACTTGTAGCCACACAAAACTACGCGATAATAATGAACTGTATAAGAGACGAGATGAACAAAAACAATTAAATGCAGACTCTGTGGAAAAGAAACGAGCGTTGATTGACTCAGCTTTCGTATGATCGAAAATAGATATGTTTAGTTATTTCGTTATTGTTTTCAAAATAAAATCAACAGACTATCGAATAGTCATCAAATACTTGTTTTTTTCTAGTTGATCTGCAAACGAAAACAATGTTAAATCTGATTTGCATATTTTTATGACTTTATTCAAGTTAGCTGAGATGCAAAGAAAGAAGTGTTGTTTAAATATGAAATATTTTTTGTTATTTTCTTTAAAATAGAATTTAATATGCATGAACGAAAAATTATTCATTCCAACAACGCTTACAGACATTAACAGAATTTTAATTTAGTAAGATCAATAATATTATAAAATATATATCCAGATGCATGAATTCGATTATTCTCATTTCTCATAGCTATGCTGCAATCAAAACGGCTTACTGTTATTTAAATAAATAATACAGCACTGTCTTTGTAAATACAGTATATATAGTACAGATAAAAGACGTGAACAAGGCCATTTGTATGCCTTATTTGCATAATAATATTTAAACATTTTATAATAAAATAATGGGTGGTGTTATTAATTCGCATGTTTATCGTCCTACTTCATATGTATTTTAAATAGTTCTGCTATTAACAGTAATTAATTAAAGTTGAACCTAAACAAGAGATACACGCAAGACCAGCGTTGCCTCCGCTCTTGAGGCTAGCATAAAAAATATCCGGGGGCTAAGAACAAACATCAATGACATATAAACTTTTCTCCTATTAAACTCCCAGGATATCATAGCACTAAGTGAACCAAACATACAATCTTCTCACATCATTTTGACATGACTAATTACCTCCCACTCTACCGTAAATACTCTGACAAACATAAGCACGGACTAGGAGGTTATGTTTGAAAAGCTGACTAGAGATCATGGGCTAGAATCAGAAGATCAAGCTTATACGTTCTTTAGATTACTGTTACAGCGCAGCGTTAGTTACTTATATTTCTTATACCGTTTTTATTCGATCCAGGAATGTACCCTGCTTAAATTTGTCTCTGAATGCATAGATACAGCACTCTCACTTGACTCGAGTGCCCAAACATATTTATTTACTGATTTTAATACATATCACCATGACTGGCTTGGATTCTCCAGCTATACAGTCGCAGCTAGTAACTCCACGTATAGTTTCTCCATAGCGCACTCCCTCTCAAAGATTTTCATTTTCCCGACCGCCTTCCTTATCGTATGGACCAGAAAGCCTCACTTCGTGTGGACCAGAGATCCTCGCTTCTCGACTTGTTCTTGACCTCACTGAAAGAGGCTTGTGCGACGAATACTAATAGCCCGCTCGGGAACGGATATCACCTTGTGGTAATGATTGATACTATCCTAACATCTCGTCCCAAAGCTGATGAGCTGTTGCAAGAATTACTTCCTCCTTTTTTGGGTGGAGGGAAGTCGTGTTCGTTCATCATAGAAAAATCGTCTGTCAGGGGGGGGGGTCAGTGTAGTATATGTTCGTTCACCATAATACCAACTAAGAAAGAACGATAACTCACGTTTATAATAAACATGTCTTTTTTAACTAGAAAATTATGAAAGTTATCGTCTTCCGTAGCCAGCATATTCATCTTGGTTTATAAAGATGGAGACTATATTTTTACAGCCAATTTTCATTTAAGCGTTTCACGTGGACAATGAAACTTGCCATGATTTTTAATGTTATCTAAATAAATGAATGCAAAAGTGTTGTCCACTTATTCTAACCATATTGCAACTAAAACGATCTATGCTTATTTAATTCTATTTAATGTAGTATATTTTCATTCGTCATGATACATTCCTCCTAGGTATTACCTCCTCTTAGGGGGTAAGACCGTACAGTATACATTCGTTCCTCACGATACCATTTCCTGAGGAGTACCATTTTTGTGTGAGGGAGGAGTTAGTGTACTATATTTCTGTTGTCATGATATCATCCTCCCAGGTATTAAGACCCCTTTATTTGGGGGTGGTGGTTATAGTGACTTGATAGCGCTACCTGTCTATCCCCGTAAAATAAGATATAGTTAAATATTATGTATTAATTAAAAATATGTATTAAGTGAATTATATGTAATAGTTAAACAGATTAATAATCGACTGATTTATAAATATCCGAAAAAAACACATAGTTATACGGAAAATAGACGTTAGATATTAGAATGAATTCTAAATGAAGGTTTAGATTGAATTCCACATTAAAATAACTTTAGAAGAATACTGATTGCAATAGTTCTAAAAGAAAACGCATGCAGAGAGTTAGAAATATATTTAAAGCAATACTTCAGTTTGAGATTCATGTAAGGTTATCGGCAACAACAAATAACACGGGACAAATTTCGGAGTATACAACAATATGAACGTTGTGAATAAATTTCGGAGAATACAACATTATGAACGTTGTAAAAATTTAGGAGAATACAACAATATGAACGTTGTAAAAAATTTAGGAGAATACAACATTATGAACGTTGTAAAAAATTTAGGAGAATACAACATTATGAACGTTGTAAAAAAAATCGGAGAATACAACAATATGAACGTTCTAAAAAATTTAGGAGAATACAACATTATGAACGTCGTAAAAAAGACTCGGAGAATACAACAATATGAACGTTGTAAAAAATTATGAGAATACAATAATATGAACGTTGTAAAAAAATTATGAGAATACAACAATATGAACGTTGTAAAAAATTCCGGAGAATACAACAATATGAACGTTGTAAATAAATCTCGGAGAATACAACAATATGAACATTGTAAAAAAGTCTCGGAGAATACAACAATATGAACGTTGTAAAATATTTCGGAGAATACAACAATATGAACGTTGTAAAAAAAGTTCGGAGAATACAACAATATGAACGTTTTAAATAAATTTCGGAGAATATCCGAATATGAACGTTGTAAAAAAGTTCGGAAAATACAACAATATGAACGTTGTAAAATATTTCGGAGAATACAACAATGTGAACGTTGTAAAAAAAATCTGGAAAATACAACAATATGAACGTTGTGAATGTTGCAAAATCGAAGATGAAAACAGTTATTAAAAGCAGACATGTACTTTCTTACGCAAATTATGATTTTAGAATAACTATCAAATTTTTTTGGTGTTGATTGATTATTAAAGATACAGTGCTATGAAACCAAGACAATAATTTCGAATATAAAACTGTGGTTATATGACGTAAAAACGTTTAAAAATATAAATACTTAATACCATAAGCCGATCTCTTATAGTTAAATAAGGGCAGCTATGTTAAAGCACGACCGCTGTCTTTTGCAATCCAGGAAAAAAGATCTAATCAACTTAACCCCTACGCGTCACTAGATACTTCCTGATTGGTACGTAATATTCTGATACGTGGCCTTAACTATAACTTGACTTCTCATGGAAATGTCGTCTCATTTAACCTTCTTCTAACTCTATCTTTATGTAGAAAAAAAAACGTTTTAAACAATTCTTTTTTAATTTAAACATTCCTACACGTTGTAACAGCGCAGTATTATACTGACTGATTGTTAATATATTGATTGATTGTTAATATAGTGATTGTTATTATACTGACTAATTGTTAATATATCTTACCCGAAGTGTTCGCTTGTTTCCGCTCGTTTAATGCAGGTTGGATTAACGAAATAAAGAGGTTTAATGTTATTTGCATTGGCCCCAACTGTATGCACACGTAATTAGAGACGGAAAAAGAGATAGAAAAAGAGATGGAAAAAGAGATTGAAAGAGAAAGAAAATGAGATAGAAAAAGAGATTGAAAGAGAAAGAAAAAGAGATGAAAAAAGAGATTGAAAGAGAAATAAAAAGAGATGGGAAAAGTGATTGAAAGAGAGATTGAAAGAGAAAGAAAAAGAGATGGATAAAGAGATTGAAAGAGAAAGAAAAAGAGATGGAAAAATATATTAAAAGAGAAAGAAAAAGAGATGGAAAAATATATTAAAAGAGAAAGAAATGTGTTATTGAATCAATCTACCGAGCTGCATGAATGATAATGAATGTTCAGAAATGCAGTTATATGCTAACAATTAAATAATTAGATGGGATTATACGAATGGAATTAACTCAAATGAAATTCATAGGAAATGAAGACAATTGTGCAGGCCTAATAGGAATTTAATGAGAACAATGACACACTCATTAGAGATGCCCAATTGCGAAAGAATCCATTGTCACTGTTGACATCCAGAATTACAAGGTGTGGCTGTATGTGTATTTCCGTATGTGAATAACAGTGACAGAAACGTTGTGAAGAACAGCAGTGAAGAAGAAGAGAAAATCATGAAGATAAAAGACGTGGATTGAACATATTTATCAATCACTTTTCTAACAGTAATAACAAAAAAAATAATACCATATTTTTCATTTAGTAAAAGTACACATTTTCTTTATCGTATTGCTTCTCAGCTGAAAAGATAACACGGAAATGTTTGCCGCTTGTCTGCATGCCGTCAGTGGAAAAGAAAAAAATGAGATTCTATGTTAATTGTTATGCGTTTACACGTCAAATCATTAGAAAACTTGGAAATAATAGAAATAGAATTAAAAAATGCAATATTGTAAGAATAAAAAGAGCGATTTCACTTTACTTTATAATTTTCAAATTATCAGAAGTTATTGACCACCTAAACATATAGGTGTGCTTCAGAAGCTTGCTAGCGAGGTTAACTCTTGGAATAACCCCTCAATTATTAAGCCCTTCTTTTTTGACAGTTCAATAAAATAGTTGCTAACAGGCCGAAATCTGAAGCATGTAGTGTAAATGCCGGCGTAGTCAATGAACGATTCTGATCCTGATACTCTCACTGATCTACATCAATTATTATTCAAATCATATTTTGGTGATCATTCGTTGACGACACAACTATTGAAGGCTCCGAAGGTCATTAGTGATCAAGATTTTGCTGAATCTCTCTCGTACGACATGCAGCACGTGTTGCAATTTGGAAAAAAATGTGTTAGTGTCTTTGAACTCCTCGAAATCCACCACCAAGGTTCGGATTCTTTTTTGGCACTATTTCAATTAAATAGTTCTATCTTTGACGATACTACTTGCTTTGACCAGTTCTTAGGACTGACTTTCGCCAGAAATCTGAAACCAAAAAATTCTATGGTTTCTGAAAAAACGCTTAGATTATTCTATCGCTCAAAAAGTCCGTGGATCCTGATGCAATCCTCTACGAATATAAAAGTCAGACAAGATGGAATACTGATGCCCCATCCGGGGAGGGAGGGCTGCTAAGTGCACTCTCTCTGTTGTCTTAACAAAGTACAAAATCGACTTCGCCATCTAATCAAAGATGATCAGTTATTCTTATCAACTTAGCTAAAATTTCGGATTCACCACTGACAAAACATTCCGAACAAGTCTATTTACAGACACCGCAATTTCGATGATCCTCGATTTAATAACTCAAATATTCTATTTTGATAATTAAATGTCAACTTAGACTCCGTAAGCAAGCGCTGTAACCATTAGGCCACAAGACATATCCACATTCAATAAAGGAATGTAAGTTCTATTTACGCGAAGGGCAGCAAAGACTGACTAAAGATTCTACGAACGTTGTCGGAATATGCCTTATAGCTACGTGTTAGTCTATTTTTAATGTACCCGAACAAGGCTCAACTTTAATCTTATTAAACAGGGCTTATAACAATATTAATTGTAAATAAATAATATTAAATGTTTTTTTACCTACATACGCTTGCGTTTCGATCTTTCGCCCTCGTCAGTGCAGGGATGATAATCTCAGACGGTCGCACGGTTCGAACCCCTGCCACATAGTCAACCTAGACTCCGTAAGCAAGCGCTGTGAGCATTAGAACACGGGACATTACCATATTAATCTCGAATCTATCAGCTTCCAACATGCTTTTATTTTATACTTTTATGTTTTAGAATCAATTGTTTAATTACGAAGATGTTAAAAAAACCAGTTATCATTTTGACAGAATGCTGTCTCTTTTAGTAAAAGTGAAAACTGGCGGAAATAGTGTCTAACAAGCCGCGCGTGCGTGGTCCCCCTCTCTATGTGACTTGATGTGGCGAGTTTAAAATGCAATACATTTAGGCAATTTAGGGCATTTTTGACCCCACTTTGACCCCCTGGGGGCGCGAACCAGAATTTTTCTGAGGTCAAGGATACTCATTCCATATCCAGAACAATTGCCTCTACATTTTGGCCAAGTTTCAGAAAAAATGCAAGTATGGATCAAACGTTATGGAAGAAAAAGGTCATTTTTTGCCAATGTGGGGGCTTTTGACCCCCTCTGGGCGCGAACAAGATTGTTTCCAAGGTGAGCGATACTTATTATCTATTAGGAACAATTGCCTCCACATTTTGGCCAAGTTTCAGAGAAATTGAATGGATGGATGAAAAGTTATGGGGGAAATAATGTTATTTGTCCATTTCGGAGCGTTTTTCCCCCCTGTGGGGCTAACAAGATTTTTTTTCAAAAATCGGAGAATGTCACTTTCTAACCTGACCAAAGTTGCAACTTTATGCAAAACTTCTAGGAGATTCAATGGATGGTTGCAGAGAAAAATCCGGACAGACGGAGGGACGGACGGACGGACATGCCTCAAACCATAAGTCTCCCGATTTTATGAATCGGGGGACCAAAAATAAATAATGAGTATAACAAAAAAGTTCAGAGGCGTGGCTATGGTTTACGGTTAGGGTGAGGGTAAGATAAAGATAAGAGGCGTGACTATGGCTTACGGCTAGGGTTAGGGTAAGATAAAGATAAGATGCGTGACTATGGCTTAGGGTTAGGGTTAGGGTAAGATAAGGATAAGGGGCGGGACTATGGCTTACGGTTAGGGTAAAGGTGAGAAAAAGATAAGAGGCGTGACTATGGCTTAGGGTTAGGGTTAGAGTTAGAAAAAGAAAAGAGGCGTGACTATGAATTACGGTTTGGGTTAGGGTTAGAAAAAGATAAGAGACGTGACAATGGCTTAGGGTTAAGGTTAGGGTTAGGGTTAGAAAAAGATAAGAAGCGTGAATATGACTTAGGGTTAGGGTTAGAAAAAGATAAGAGGCGTTACTATGGCTTACGGTTAGGGTTAGGGTTTGTGTTAGAAAAAGATAAGAGTTGTGACTATGGCTTAGGGTTAGGGTTAGGGTTAGAAAAAGATAAGAGGCGTGACTATTGATTAAGGTTACGTTTAGGGTTACAAAAAATAAAAGGCGTGACTGATGCTTTGGTTTAGGGTTACAAAAAATGAGAGGCGTGGCTATGGCTTAGGTGTAGGGTAAAACAAATAAGAGGCGTGGCTATGTCTTACAGTTAGGGTAACGGTTAGAAAAATTCAAGAGGCGTGACTATGGCTTAGGGTTAGGGTTACAAAAAATAGAAGGCGAGGTTATGTCTTAGGGTTAGGGTTACATAAAGATAAGAGGTGTGGGTATGTCTTAGGGTTAATGTTATAAAAAGATAAGAGACGTTGCTATTGCTTAGTGTTAGGGTTAGAAAAAAGATAAGAGGCGTGACTATGGCTTAGGGTTAGGATTACAAACAATTAGAGGCGTGGCTCTGTCTTAGTGTTAGGGTTACATAAAGATAAGAGGATGACTATGGCTTAAGGTTAAGGTTATACAAAGATAAGAGGCGTTGCTATTGCTTAGTGTCAGGGTTAGGAAAAGATAAGAGGCGTGCCTATTGCTTAGGGTAAGGATTACAAACAATTAGAGGCGTGGCTATGTCTTAGTTTCAAGGTAACAAAAAGATAAGAGGTGAGACTATGTCTTAAGGTTAGGGTTACATAAAGATAACAGAGTGGCTATGGCTTAGGGTTACGGTTATAAAAAGATAAGATGCGTTGCTATGGCTTAGTGTTAGGGTTACATAAAGATAAGAGGTGTGGCTACGGCTTCAGGGTTTAGGTTAAATAAAGATAAAAGGCGTGGCTATGGCTTAGGGTTAGGGTTAAAAAAAGATAAGAGGCGTGGCTATGTCTTAGTGTTAGGGTTACATAAAGATAAGAGGATGGCTATGGCTTAAGGTTAAGGTTATACAAAGATAAGAGGCGTGTCTATTGCTTAGTGTCAGGGTTAGAAAAAGATAAGAGGCGTGCCTATTGCTTAGGGTAAGGATTACAAACAATTAGAGGCGTGGCTATGTCTTAGTGTCAAGGTTATAAAAAGATAAGAGGTGTGACTATGTCTTAGGGTTAGGGTTACATAAAGATAACAGAGTGGCTATGTCTTAGGGTTAAGGTTATAAAAAGATAAGAGTCGGTGCTATGGCTTAGTGTTAGGGTTACATAAAGATAAGAGGTGTGGCTACGGCTTCAGGGTGAAGGTTATAAAAAGATAAGAGGCGTGGCTATGGCTTAGGGTTAGGGTTAGATAAAGATAAGAGGTGTGGCTATGACTTAGGGTTAAGGTTATAAAAAGATAAGAGGCGGTGCTATGGCTTAGTGTTAGGGTTACATAAAGATAAGAGGTGTGGCTACGGATTCAGGGTTAAGGTTATAAAAAGATAAGAGGCGTGGCTATGGCTTAGGGTTAGGGTTAGATAAAGATAAGATGTGTGGCTATGGCTTAGGGTGAGGGTTATAAAAAATAAGAGCTGTAGCTATGGCTTATGATTCGAACTACGATATACATTATGATTGAAACCTCATAATTGGGTTTCCGTACTAAAGATTATCATTATCTTTCTCCTGGTTTTAGCCTCGCAGAAAAAAAACAAATAATGAGTTCAATGTTAGTAAATGTACGTAGCTAATAAATGTACTTTAATATATAGTAGTGGAATAGTGTTTGTAACCGGAGGATTATGACATGTATGAGTGTGCGAGTAAAAGGTACATTGGTGAAAGAGAAAGCTACGTTTGGTGGGGGTAGAGAAGTAAAGAGTTGAGGGGAAAAACAAGCGTTTTAACTCGTGTTCTTATTTAGGATGTGGATACTTCAAATTTTAGTCTGATCGATGAAATTTGAAGTTTTTAAAAAAAATATTCGTGCCAATTTCCAGATGATTTTTCAAGTGTGTACTTAGTTGTGTGTCGTACCATGCGCTAATATGAATACTAAGACCTTAGAAATGTTAAATTTATTAGTTAAACCTAGAAACAAGAGCGTGTGTGTTGTTTCTAGTTTTTACGGCTCTCTACTTTACATAGACTATTTGGCTTAGAAAGTAAAATTAGAATACTTTACCTATTCAGAACGAATCCATAACGTAATGAAACATTTTTTCTCAAAATAATATTTATTCCCATTCAAGCAATAAACTATTTCGCTCAGTTTTGCAAAAATCATTAATTATGTTTATTGAAATAATAACATTAATTGTTTTTTATATCTATTATTTTTTTTGTATTTTAATACTTCAACATTTTAAAGTAGCCATCATTTTACTAATGATCGACCACTTATTGAAGTCAGAATAACTAGAGAATGATTCTTACTACGATGGATAGATTGACAATTCTATGATGATAAATAATATGAGAGGATTGAAAATTATGAATCGAATTTATATAATTTCATTACTGATAATAGTTCATAACAAGTGTTTCTTTATATAGGAGTTCAAGATGACAGTGAATCAGTATTGCGGCGACGTGTTTTGACAGCACTTCATACTTTCTTATGAATAGTACTTACTAAATGCTAGGATATATTAAATAGCTACTCCGCAAGAAACAGGTTGCAGATTTTCCGATATTTTGTTATGTTTGTCAGTTTTATCTATTTTTTTCTTCGGTATTTTTTTCTTCGGTTTATTCGGTTTATTTCAATAATAGCGTTTCATTTTAGTAAAGTTATGTATTCTGTTGAAACGAGGAAATTGCGTGAGAGCAATATTAAACTTCTGCTGAGAATAAATAGGAAATAAGCCATTCTTTTTATTCTAATCGAAAATCGATTGATGTTATGGATTAGTATGTCTTTAAGACTTGAGTGTTTTCTATTTGAATGAATGCTAATCGCTATAAAATGTACCAATCTAAAATATAGCTCGAAACAATTTGCGCTTCATGCCACCATTGCTACCATTGACATCGGTTCAGATTGTTTGAATCATGGATTAATTATTTTTCCAAGGCCTGTTTGAGTTTTTTTCTGTGTGGCCCCCCCCCACCAATTACCTACCGGAAATAATTTATAAACCGCAAATTTCTTTTCGGAAGACAACCAACATCTTCTGTTAATAATCTAGAGTAACCTATCGATCTGAACTTCTGTAACATGATATATGTAATCGCGTTTTAATTTTAACTTATTATTTATAACTATTATTTAATTTGATATTAGATATTCTAAGAAAGTGATTGCCACTTAACATATGCACCGTTTCACTTAATATATGCACAATGTCATTAAAATATGCACCATTTCACTTAACATATGCACAATTTCACTCATCATATGCACAATTTTACATAATATATGTACAATTTCATTTAACATATGCACAATTTCACTTAACATACGCACCATTTCACTTAACATATGCACCATTTTACTTAACATATGCACCATTTCACTTAACATATGCACAATTTCACTTAACATATGCACCATTTCACTTAACATATGCACCATTTGCCTTATCATATGCACAATCTCACTCATCATATGCACCATTTCATTTAACATATGCACAATTTCACTTAACATATGCATCATTTCATTTAGCATATGCACCATTTCACTAAACATATGCACCATTTCACTTAATATATGCACAATTTCACTCATGATATGCATAATTTCACTCATGATATGCACCATTTCATGTAGCATATGCTCTATTTCACTAACTTATGCACAATTTCACTCATCATATGCACAATTTTACTTAACATATGCACAATTTCATTTAACATATGCACAATTTCACTTAACATATGCACAATTTCACTTAACATATGCACAATTTCACTCATCATATGCACCATTTTACTTAACATATGCACAATTTCATTTAACATATGCACAATTTCACTTAACATATGCACAATTTCACTTAACATATGCACAATTTCACTCAACATATGCATTATTTCACTCAACATATGCACAATTTCACTTAACATATGCACAATTTCACTTAACATATGCACAATTTCACTTAACATATGCACAATTTCACTCAACATATGCACAATTTCACTCAACATATGCACAATTTCACTTAACATATGCACAATTTCATTTAACATATGCACAATTTCACTTAACATATGCACAATTTCACTTAACATATGCACAATTTCATTTAACATATGCACCATTTCATTTAACATATGCCCCATTTCACATAACATATGCACCATTTCACTTAATATATGCACAATTTCACTCATGATATGCACAATTTCATTCATAATATACACAATTTCATTTAACATACGCATCATTTACCTTAACATATGCACAATTTCACTTAACATATGCACAATTTCACTTCACATATGCACAATTTCACTCAACATATGCACCATTTCACTTAACATATGCACAATTTCACTTAACATATGCCCCATTTCACTTAACATATGCACCATTTCACTTAACATATGCACAATTTCATTTAACATATGCACAATTTCACTTAACATACGCACCATTTCACTTAACATATGCACCATTTTACTTAACATATGCACCATTTCACTTAACATATGCACAATTTCACTTAACATATGCACCATTTCACTTAACATATGCACAATTTCATTTAACATATGCACCATTTCACTTAACATATGCACAATTTCACTCAACACATGCACAATTTCACTTAACATATGCATCATTTCATTTAGCATATGCACCATTTCACTAAACATATGCACCATTTCACTTAATATATGCACAATTTCACTCATGATATGCATAATTTCACTCATGATATGCACCATTTCATGTAGCATATGCTCTATTTCACTAACTTATGCACAATTTCACTCATCATATGCACACTTTTACTTAACATATGCACAATTTCATTTAACATATGCACAATTTCACTTAACATATGCACAATTTCACTTAACATATGCACAATTTCACTCATCATATGCACCATTTTACTTAACATATGCACAATTTCATTTAACATATGCACAATTTCACTTAACATATGCACAATTTCACTTAACATATGCACAATTTCACTCAACGTATGCACCATTTCACTCAACATATGCATTATTTCACTCAACATATGCATTATTTCACTCAACATATGCACAATTTCACTTAACATATGCACAATTTCACTTAACATATGCACAATTTCACTCAACATATGCACAATTTCACTTAACATATGCACAATTTCACTTAACATATGCACCATTTTACTTAGCATATGCACAATTTCATTTAACATATGCACAATTTCACTTAACATATGCACCATTTCACTTAACATATGCACCATTTTACTTAACATATGCACACTTTCACTGAACATATGTACAATTTCACTTAACATATGCACAATTTCACTTAACATATGCACAATTTCACTCAACATATGTACAATTTCACTTAACATATGCACAATTTCACTCAACATATGTACAATTTCACTTAACATATGCACAATTTCACTCAACATATGCACAATTACACTCAACATATGCACAATTTCACTTAACATATGCACAATTTCACTCAACATATGCACAATTTCACTCAACATATGCACAATTTCACTTAACATATGCACAATTTCACTTAACATATGCACAATTTCACTTTACATATGCACCATTTCACTCAACATATGCACAATTTCACTCAACATATGCACCATTAATTTGAGATGTTTTACTCTCCATCGTCGTTTTCGGTCTATAAGTTTTACTCCGCGACAAAATGGATGACCATTTCTCTATCTCCTGAAATATATGATAAGTCAGATTTATTCTGTCTGTTTTTTTGCAATGCACGAAGTATAAATCCCCTCCAAAACTTAAAACCTTAAAAAATGGGGTACTCTTATAGCTGACGCACCATGTTTCCGTGACTTCGCGTCCTCAACGTTTGAACAATTCTCGAAATCGCCCGAGAAGCGACGAAACTATTAACCAAGCAGCCGATAACTGTAGAAAGAAATTAATCGCGTTAAATGACAAAAAGTGAATTTATTTAAGCTATGTCAGCTCGTTAAATCTCCCGAAGGACTAATTGATTCCTTTGAAAATAATGTTAATAAAAAAACATTAAAAAAACATTTAAAAAACAAACAAAAATAAACATTTGCTGAACAAATCAAACAAAATCATCTTTTGAAACTTTCCAGTGCACAAACAATAACATATTTTATTTAAAATCATTTGATTAACAAATGTTGACGATGCGAAGTCACGGAAACATGGTGCGTCAGCTAGAAAAGTACCTGCTTACACAATGAGACAGCAGAAAAGCCACCCACGAAACCATTACACACATTCACAATACTTATTGTAATTTTCCATATATCTGTACAAATATACTTCAGTCTATAACAGACTTGATTATTACCGTCTTATAGTATTTGTTTTATCGCTATTTAATGATATGGGGATCACTTTGGTGATCGGTTTGTCAGTAAAAAGTGTGATCCTGAATTGGCTTCACATTCACAGGATTTAATCAATATTCAGTGAGATTATCTCAAAATGATCCCCAGACTATACCCAGCCAAAGTCATAGCACCGCCAGAAGAGGAGGGTGTCAAATTTATTGATGATTTTTCAGATTACGCCGAATTGAAAGTTGATTAACTAAAGAGTATTGCATATCCAAGATTGAAACTTGTTTGACAAGTCAGGCGTCTATAAAAGCGTCTTAATGTTATTAAGGTGTTCTTAAAAAAATATGTTAATGTTATTAAGGTGTTCTTTGAAAAAATATGTGAATGTTATTAAGGTGTTCTTTGAAAAAAAGATGTTAATGTTATTAAGGTGTTCTTTGAAAAAATATGTGAATGTTATTAAGGTGTTCTTTAAAAAAAATGTTGACTAACATTAATCTGAGGGGATCATTAGGATTTCAGAATAATTGTTCGTAACATTTAGATTATAAATTCATTGATGTTTAATAGATAATAAGAGCAGGACCATTTTCGTAGATTGCAATCCAGAATATTTTTTTTTAAACACAATTCATCAGAGGAGTGTTGTTAGAACAAAAATAAAATTGTGCAATCTAGTACAATTATTCATTCAATACGATAATGATAATTTCTGTAAAACATCTAGTTCGAAAAGCAAATTAGTTTTGTCTATACAACGAAGTTTGTCAAAAGGATATATAAATCCCCCCCCCCAAACTTTAAAATGAAAGAGTGACCGAATATAACCGCAGTTATATACCAATCATACACATCCTAAGATAGTGAACTGCTGATACATCTGGGGTAGTGCTGCTCAGAACAAATGTTCACGCATTTGCAGAGTTGGACATTGACTTCGCAATCTAGTGGGAATTTTCTCTTCTGTTATCTGCAGACCTTTCCTCAACGAAGAGACGTCGTTAGTCTTTCTTCACTCTATCCTAATTTTTATGGAAGGTTTTCGACTGAACACCAATCTCTGATTTTTATTTTTTTAAACATTCATATCAAGTAATCCTTTCTTCTGACACCACTACAAAACAATTCATTTTCTACAAACCAATTCATTTACTCCATTAGTGTGAAATTAAAAACGGAATTTCCACGAACAAAGCTTGTTTTAAAGTATTTCCCTATAGATGACACGTTGCCACAAGATTGATATCATGCGAAGTACAACATATATTCAAATCCTATGTAAAACAATTGTCATAAATCGTAATCAGAAATTAGAATCTATTTTTCATTCAATTCGTTATTTTCAATTCATATCATATTTTCCGGATATGACCCCAAACAACTTCTATGTGAAAATATGTCAAAAGAATGTGTCAATAAAGAAGTGATATCGTAATCAGAAATTAGAATTCATTTTTAATTCAATTGGTTATTTCCAATTCCTATCATATTTTCCAGATATGACCCCCAACAATCAACCATGTGGTAATATGTCAAACGAATGCTTACACAACGAAGTGATATCGTCAACAAAAATTAGAATCTATTTTTCATTCAATTCGTTATTTTCATTTCATATCATATTGTCCAGATATGACCCCCAACAATTACTATGTGATAAAATGTCAAAAGAATGCGTCAATAAAGAAGTGATATCGGCAACTGAGATGCATTTTGAGGCCAAATAAAAATCGTTCTACAAAAAGTGAATCGAATTCTTAGAGAAGTATTGGAATCGGGATATGACCCTAAAAATAGATTCTGTTGATTAATCATGTCAAATTGTGTCTTTCTTAGTTAGGCCGCGCTCTTTCTGAGTGATGTGTTATATTGAAGATTTTACTTACGTATTTTCATCGATATTACCCATATGTGTGTTTAACTCTCTGCAAGAAGAAACACAATAAAAACAAGAAAATAAAACCACAAAACATAACAATTACTACATCGTTTTGTACGTAAAGACTCAAAATGATATTCTTAAATCTACTAATTAAAAACTACAAAATTCTATGGGTAAAATAGAAACGTGTATTCAGGTCTACCATACATGTTAAAACTGCTCAGACAACGTAGACTACGTTGGATGGGACATGGCCACTATTTGGCAACGATCCCGTATATAGAGAGCTTCCCGCTGGAATGAGAAGCAGTGGCGGACACAGCTGCGGTCCTGCGATGTTGTCAAGCGCGATGTAGAGTCATTAAAGGGCATTGCAGCCAACTGCTCCAAATAGATACCAAAAAATTAAATAAGCAGAAGAGAAGCTGATACAAGTCGCCGTAGAGGTTATACAATCAGTTATACATACATATATATATGTATATACAGGGTGGGCAAAAATAAGGGTCCTATTTTTTAAAATTCATAACTTTTTTATTTATTGATTTTTTTTTTTTTTTAAATAAGTAAAGGACCCCTTCCGAAGCAAGCATGAGCCGTATTAGCTCTAAGGAACGTACCCTCATTTAGAAAACATTATTTTTGCTTAAAAAAACTCAAAACAGTGTAAAAAACAATACTTTAGTTTTTGTAAGTTTTAAGAAGTGTTTTCGGCTAAAATTTGTTTTGTTTATTTCAAAAAATCTCGGAAGGGTCAGTCTACACACACATAAAGTTTGGTGAGTTTAACTTTTATTTTGTGGAAGTTATTCAAATTCAAGTTATTCAAATTTAAAGATAGGACTCTTATTTTGGCCCACCCTGTACAATCAGTTAAACTATTGAATTTCGTATTCTATTTAATTAAATGCGAACTATCCAATTATCATGAGTGTCCACATACATGCATATATAGGGCAAAGCCGTTGAGTAGATAGATACATAGATAGATTAAGGCACAAGGCCAGTTTTATCTTACTTTTACAAGGTAAGATATGACCCACGGTCGGGTCGGGAAAGTGAGGCTTGAAAAGACAGCGGCCGAGAAGGTTAGCACTCAGACCATTAAAAATTGCCTGGGCAGCCCCGTCGGCATTCGCCGGTAGGGACGCCTCAGGCAGTAAGCAATAAACTTACTGCTCCCCAAAGAGGGGAGGCAAAGCCTGGGAGGGCGAACCTCCTAGAACTGCACAGGACAAACCCACAGTCCAGCGGAATCAAGCGCCGAAGGACAAGACGACACCGGTCTATAGGGTGCAGTATCCATAGGAACAGATACTACACTTTCTTCTTAATTTATGGCTGAAACTAATTTAACCAGTTACGCGCACACTAAAGTGTATTTGCACAACATATTATCATATCATATGGAACAGATGCTGAATATTAGTAACGATTCCATGGGTGGATGTTCGGAAGTTTGGGTCATCCTGTAAAAACAAACTCTTTTTGAGAATCATCTATGATAGGCAATGCCAACGCTTCTTATTAAACTATGAATAGTATTGCAAACCGCGCAAATTAAATTAGAATGTACTTATATTTCAATCAATGAACTGCCCGTTTCTTTTTTTAAAATACGTTTTGAAGTTTCAGTCAAAATAATGATGAATTAATTAATGGTGAAACGAGAAAGAGACGATCTCGTGGTGTGATGTCACCGGCGGCGAAGTAATTATTTCTATTCAAATGAGAGTTTGTTCAGCTGACCGAAAGTTTATACGAAAAAGAAAAACAAATTCGACAATAAATCGACATGAGTGGTGAACTTGAAAGACCGTTGTTGAGGTTTTAGTCTTAAATTGTAACTCAATAATGACTGAGAATTTGTCTGTCGCTTCTGGATATTTACAGAAAATACGGCATTAATGTGTCAATATTAATTAAAAAATAACAAAACGTGTAGCACTATAGAACTGTTTTCTTACATACCAGCGGCCGTTCGTGACTTTAGTTTTGCGAGGTTATATTTCTAAGAGTCAGAGAAGTTTTAAAAAATGTGTAAACTTTAAAAGTTGCGTTGCTTGTGTTCACGAAAATTTCGAATGAACGGTTGCAAATTGAAATAAGTAATGTATAATTAATTATTCGATTTAAATGACTATTTCTGGAGTTATATTGTTTTGAAAAAATATTTTAAAAACATCGCTACATGTATCCTCGGTCTCTTGTCTCTTGTCTCTATCTCACTCTCACTCTCTCTCTCTCTCCCTCTCTCTCTCTCTCACTCTCACACATTCACATATTAGCTCGCACGCTACACTGCCCATAGTATAATTATCAAAATACACATCAATCATTTAATAATTCCGCAGCAGTTGTCTCGATTTTATGTAAGCATCTCAACTTGAGCTAAGTTAGACAGGAAACTGACTCCAGTTGTTAGGTTAGAATTTAGAGCCTTGAAAATGTGGACGTAATATTCTCAGGTCCACTCTTCTACGGAGTAGTAGTACCTATAAACTTCCACTTATGAATACAATAGCGCATGTTTCTCTTCGTATAACATAAAACGGTACTTCTGCAGTTTACGGAACGTGCTATATTTTTGATAGGATTTTCAAGTTAAATTCAATTTCTACGGTATATTTTGTTTATTCAATTGTTAAATTAATATACAGAATAATTAATAAAGCACCCTTCTATGTTATTGATGCGTTTCTGAATGATACTTTTATTATTTCAGCACAGTCCGCAAACTGCAGAAGTACTATAAAACTGTATGATATGTACACACATAATTTTGACTCTTTTCAGTCATCAGATACATTGGATACTTGTTTAAAAAGTGTCCCTGTGCAAGGATGTGCAATTCACAAAAGCATTTTTCTGAAAAGGTATTGCTTGCGTCGTCTGGCACAATATCAAGAGCAACTAGAAACAAAGCTGAAAAAATCAGAGAAATAATTGTGTTATTTCGGAGTGTTTACATTTGATTAAATGGAAATAAATAAATTAGCGTAAGCTAATTCCTAATATGTATAGTTGCTAATTACAGCACATTACTAAGAAATTTTTAAGTCAAAACAGTAGTAATGTTTGTCCTCTACATGTCCACCCTCAGTCGTGGACACTAGTCGCATGTTTGGCAGGCCTGTATTATGGATCGCCTTGTTTTAATTACATTTAAATGAGAAACATCTCTCTTTTTAATCATGAGAAATATTAAGTCATGTTAGCCTCGTTTCAAGTGCATAGCATGAAGACCGTTCCTTATTTCCAAAAGACATAAACAATCTATTGAAAATCACATTTGTAAAGCAATTAGTTTAATGCTTGCAAACACTGGTGTTTGTTTTTTTGCTCTGGCTAACGACCTGATTGGGCAATTGTCCAATTAGAACGTGACGAAGAGACAAAATAACAACGGTGACTTTGATTTGAATATTAAGCTAAAATGAGATGGCTCTTTTATTCTGTTTCGTGTTAGATATGCAACACTGGCACTTATAAAGGGTTCTTCTAAGCCTTTCTGACCGGTATCTATCTGCTCGCTCTCAGTCGACTATTCTCGCAGAATCTGCCTCCTCAGTTAAAAGAATGTTGGTTTATTGAGGATCACTCGAACTGATCTGGTCGGAAAATGACCAAACTACACCGCTCAATTTGGGTGGAGAGTAGGATTCCCCACTAGCACCGACATTTTGTTTACCTTCACTGCAGTGAAAGGCAGGTAAACACGCTTAAATTGTAAAATTGTGAAACTTGCGAGAAATAAACAGAATTGTGTCGTGTACTAAATATGTTAAAAATCCATATTTTTATCGATCTCTCAAATATAATCACTGAACCCTTTTTTATTTTTATTTTTTATTTTGCTTTTTTGAATCTCAATACATCGGTGCTTATGAAGTACGGAACGATATATTTTTAGATAAGATTTTCAAATTAAATTAAATTTTTACGGTAGACTTTTGTTCATTAAAAGGTTACGTGAAATACAGACTGGTTAATAACCCCCCCCCCTATCCTTATGTTAAGAATGTTTTTCTAAATAACCTTATTAATTCAGTCCGGTCTGTAAACTGCATAAGTACCCAACCATATTATATGGACTTACAAGGACTAAATAAACTCTGATTGAGAGATAAAATATATCAGCGCCACTTTTATCAAGAAAAGTTCAGAAAATGTCAGAAAAACTGAAAAAATATGAAAAAAAATAAAACATCAACACAACCGGAGAATTAGAAAATCGCAAGTTTATCTAAAAACTGTATTGGAAAATGTCAAACTTGTATAAAAATACCGAATTTTATCATTTTTTTAAGCAATAAATGATGTACAAATATATGAGGAAATATGTGTATGATTCTTTCGAATTTCAAATATGTTTTGCATTTATATTTTGAGATAAATGTGGTTTAAGTTTTAACTCATGTGTCAGTAATGATTTGCATTCGAATCTTTTAGGTATATTTTAGCGAAAAAAACAAATTATTCAAAAATGTACTAAAAATCAAATAATTTATAGATAAAAAATTGTTATGAGCATTTGAGAAATTGAGATAAAGTCATGTTTGTATCGCGACAGTAGTGGGATATTTTTCATGAAGCACGTGCTTCCATTCACTCTTTTCTCATTTCTTTATTTCTCTTTTTTAATTATTTAAATCCCAAAACCTATTTTATCATTCAAGCTTCATTCAGGTTATTCGCCTTTTTCCCACCGTCTAAAATATTTATATACAAATGATGTATGCACAGTGAGAAGCAAGCAAACACTCGCGACCAATTTATTCAGTAGGTTATATATATATATATATATATATATATATATATATATATATTAAAAAGTCACACATTTTGAAGCGTTGGGTGGGTGGCAATAATAACGAAGATATTTTTTTTTATAAAATATTTAGAAAACCTTGCACAACGCAGATTATTTGTTTTTAAAAATAAATTATTTATTCATCTTAAAAACATTTTTTTTTTTTATAAACTTGAGTACTTTCGGTAAATCTACCATCTTCAGAAGAATATTTCTTCTTTTTCTTTTTTTTTCTTTTTTCCTCTTGGTTGAGACATTCTCGTGGTCAAGTTGAAAATCCGTCTAGGTGTTTTGACGAAGAAAGAAAAATGTTGATGTGGCTGTGTGTCACGTGGTCGGCGTGGAAGAGTATATTAAAAAGTCACACATTTTGAAGCGTTGGGTGGGTGGCAGTAATAACGAAGATATTTTTTTTATAAAATATTTAGAAAACCTTGCACAACGCAGATTATTTGTTTTTAAAAATAAATTATTTATTCATCTTAAAAACATTTTTTTTTTTTTATAAACTTGAGTACTTTCGGTAAATCTACCATCTTCAGAAGAATATTTCTTCTTTTTCTTTTTCTTTCTTTTTTCCTCTTGGTTGAGACATTCTCGTGGTCAAGTTGAAAATCCGTCTAGGTGTTTTGACGAAGAAAGAAAAATGTTGATGTGGCTGTGTGTCAAGTGGTCGGCGTGGAAGAGTATATTAAAAAGTCACACATTTTGAAGCGTTGGGTGGGTGGCAATAATAACGAAGATATTTTTTTTATAAAATATTTAGAAAACCTTGCACAACGCAGATTATTTGTTTTTTAAAATAAATTATTTATTCATCTTAAAAACATTTTTTTTTTATATAAACTTGAGTACTTTCGGTAAATCTACCATCTTCAGAAGAATATTTCTTCTTTTTCTTTTTTTTTCTTTTTTCCTCTTGGTTGAGACATTCTCGTGGTCAAGTTGAAAATCCGTCTAGGTGTTTTGACGAAGAAAGAAAAATTTTGATGTGGCTGTGTGTCACGTGGTCGGCGTGGAAGAGTATATTAAAAAGTCACACATTTTGAAGCGTTGGGTGGGTGGCAATAATAACGAAGATATTTTTTTTTATAAAATATTTAGAAAACCTTGCACAACGCAGATTATTTGTTTTTAAAAATAAATTATTTATTCATCTTAAAAACATTTTTTTTTTTATATAAACTTGAGTACTTTCGGTAAATCTACCATCTTCAGAAGAATATTTCTTCTTTTTCTTTTTTTTTCTTTTTTCCTCTTGGTTGAGACATTCTCGTGGTCAAGTTGAAAATCCGTCTAGGTGTTTTGACGAAGAAAGAAAAATGTTGATGTGGCTGTGTGTCACGTGGTCGGCGTGGAAGAGTATATTAAAAAGTCACACATTTTGAAGCGTTGGGTGGGTGGCAATAATAACGAAGATATTTTTTTTTATAAAATATTTAGAAAACCTTGCACAACGCAGATTATTTGTTTTTAAAAATAAATTATTTATTCATCTTAAAAACATTTTTTTTTTTATAAACTTGTCTGACCGTCTGGAATAAGCTTCCTGCACTGAAGATTGCGTAAGCATGAAACATCGATGTCTGTATGTAATAAATAATTAATATTCATGTATAAATATTATTGTATAGCCCGCTTTACAAAAGCTGGGCACTCTGAGTGAATTTAATAACAATTTGCTTCCTGCACAGAAGATAATAGGTAATAAACCATTAATATCTATCTATCTATCTATCTATATATATATATATATATATATATATATATATATATATATATATGGGGTAAGGTACACGATAATTCATGAAAAAGAAATGTCGTGGTGGATACAATGTGTAGAAATGACAAACGGAAAAAATGTTAAAGTGCAGGAGAAAAACAAAAACAAGAGATGTTGACCGGTTTCGTTCTGTTGGCGAACGTCTTCAGAAAAATATCAGAATATATATATATATATATATATATATATATATATATATATATATATATAGAAAAGAGGGTAGTGCAGTATTAGTGCAGTTCCAACGAGAGAAAATTATATATGTAAAGGAGTAAAGCTACCAACATTTGTAGAATCTTTTTTCAACATTTATTTATTATTCTGTTGTTTTACCATTTTATAATGTTATATAACGCGTTTCAAGCGGTGTTCCGCTTTCATCAGATATGAAAATCCATTTGAAGAAATGTCTTTCGATTTGAGCAAATGTTTCATTTCAGGAATTTGTTATTGTTTTTGCGCATGCGTGGGTTTGCGGGTGTGTGGGTATCTTTTATTTTTTATTTATTTTTTATTTGCCATTTTTCCTGCTTCTCTTGGTCAAGTGCGTGTTACCCATCGGTCATCCCAGCCACTTAGGGTGCGCCGGATTTCTTTTGAAATTTAATACTTTTTATTGCTTTTTGTCGTCTCCAAGAACGAAGTCGCGCCTGCGCGCGTGCGCGCCGTATGCGTGTGGTCTAATCTTGAGTCTTGTAGAATAGGTGAGCGATACATACACACACACACATAAATACGCACACACACACCCACGCGCGCGCACACACACAGGCGCGTGGTTATAGTGACAGAGAGGGGGATAAAGGTTGAATTATATACACATACATACATACATACATACACACACATATATATATACATATATATATATATGTGTGTGTGTGTGTGTGTGTGTCTAGTCTTTTCTTCATAATACAAAATGGCTGTTCTGTCTCTGTAGCGATTTCTAAATCTCTCTCTCAATGTAAAATGAATTCAATGTGAGTTTTTTGTGTTTTAGCTTTTTTTATTGCATCGTTATGTATTTTTTTCTGATTGATACCTTTCTGATTTTCTGAGTTTCTGATTTTCTGATGAACCCATTGGAACATTCAAAAACGTTTGTTTTTCTTTGAACGAAACGAAATCTGTTATTGTACCGAGGTTTCTGTTCTGAAAAAAAAACATGATTAGTAACATTAATATAATCTTGGTCTTTAGAATGTATTAAAATATATATATATATATATATATATATATATATATATATATCAATCTATGAAGTGAAATAATAAAATAAGGTACGAATCACATTTTATTAGAATTCAATGGTCAGGCAAAGTAACTTAAAGTCCTTAACTCATGAGTTTTCAAAGAAAATGAATTTTCTCTGAACACTCATGAGTACAGGACTTATAGGTACTTTGCTTGACCATTGAATTCTAATAAAATTGATCGCACCTTATTTTATTATTTCACTTGATGTAATGCTATTAATGCTCTATCCAGTATATTGAGCTTAAGTTTTATCCGGATGTTCACTAATTAAATATATTAATTGCCTTATATATATATATATATATATATATATACAGGGTGGGCAAAAATAAGGGTCCTATTTTCAAAAATTCATAACTTTTTTATTTATTGATTTTTTTTTTTTAGAATAAGTAAAGGACCCCTTCCGAAGCAAGCATAAGCCGTATTAGCCCTAAAGAACGTACCCTCATTTAGAAAACATTATTTTTGCTTAAAAAACTCAAAACAGTGTAAAAAACAATACTTTAGTTTTTGTAAGTTTTAAGAAGTGTTTTTCGGCTAAAATTTTTTTTGTTTATTTCAAAAAATCTCGGAAGGGTCAGTCTACACACACATAAAGTTTGGTGAGTTTAACTTTTATTTTGTGGAAGTTATTCAAATGCAAGTTATTCAAATTTAAAGATAGGACCCTTATGTCGACCCACCCTGTATATATATATATATATATATATATATATATATATATATATTTGTGTGTGTATTTATGAAGCATTTTCTCATGTATGCCAACATTGTTAAAAAAAACAGAATTCGTCTGTTTAATTATCCCTATTTATTTTTTTCAATTTTTTTGGCAGTCTTTTTTGTATTAAAATCCCCAACAATGAACAAATGTTCCATAGGTTACACAGATTTCACGAACGTATTCGATTTTTGTCGAATTATCCTCAGGTGTCAAAAGCGAATTAACAAACAGCTGAAGAAAAAAGAGAATTTTTAAAAGACATAGAACGTTTTTCGTATTGTTTTACGAAGTAGTTGACGATTTAAATTAAGCAACGCTGGATGGCATCACAGAACAAAATCGCAGTACTCTAAGCATTTAAAAATGTTACCACTGTGTTTATATGTGATGTACTTTATTTTAGGTTGTTGTGTGTTTATGTAAATAGCTTCCAGTATTTTTAATTTTTTTAAATTCGTTTCGAAATGTATAATTTTAGTGTTATTAGTAGAATTTGTCTTAAATCAGAGGGAGGGCAGTTATGTTTATGTAGATGTTTGTAAATATATCTAGAGTGTACAATATGCATTGTGAGGCGGTGGGATACAATAGTGCTTGTAAAACCAATGTAGCTCTTAGCTTTATTATTATTAATAGAGTTACATTTTCTAAAATGGCATTTAAACTTATAATCACATTGGTTCTTTCTAGTCGTATTTGAGTTGGGGAGGAGTTGTTTTTTACTACAAGATTATATATATATATATATATATATATATATATATATATATATATATATATATATATATGAAACAATAGAAATAATAGAAAGTAAGATTCCAGTTACAATTTTGTTTTCGTTTAAAAAATCGGAGCTTGACGGACCGTTTTGTCGTCACTCAGATAATCAAAATGCAGTTATGTGTATTAGATTTCCTATTAATGTGACTCACCGAACGCCAGTCCCAAAACATCAGAAGACAAAAACAAAAATGACAAAACACAGATAATTAAAGTATTTATGAAGGTAAGTTCAATTAGGGACACTTTTTATACCAATGTTTTACACCTGAAGAGCTAGCAAAAAACATTGCAATTCTACATAAAATATTAAGGGAGACAAAACACTTTCAAACTATTGTCTTTGTTTACAAGAATCAAATGTAAACGGTTGAAGAGTTAATTTGTTTGTTTCATTTCTATAGAAACTTTGATTAAAAATGGGAACCTTTATCCCCTGAGACAAATTAATCTAATGTTAGTGAGTACTTAGGCCGGTCGCTTAGGTTTAATAGAATCGAAATAGACACGATTTAATAGCTGAAAAAAGGTGGAATCAATTATTTATATGCTCATGATCGTCTCTTGAGACTTCACAGACAAACAAATTCAAAATAAAAAAGTTAAAGTTTAATTAAAGGAAAAACTATTTGTTTATCTGGCAATTTTGGTTTTTGAAAAGCGAAAACGTTTTTCTTTGTTTACCGTTTTCTTTTAGAAAACTATTAAAATACCTGGAGCGATTTAAGAATGTTAACATTGCAAGGAATAGATTGTATAATGAAATACTAGTTTTATATTTATAGTATTATTGACAAGGAGTTAAAAAATCAAGGCATTTATTAAAATACATGATGAATTTTTTATTTTTTATTAATTAGAATTGTTGATATTCTATTCCTCCTTTTGTAGCGCCACACGTGTTGGACTTGTTTTTTTTTATTTAAGCTGTGATCTTAAACTTATATTAAAAAGTATTGTATTTATGGAATTATGTAAGTTATTGTTAGTATTATTAACCCATAACAAATTAATCTAATGTTAGTGAGTACTTAGGCCGGTCGCTCAGGTTTAATAGAATCTAAATAGACACGATTTAATAGCTGAAAAAAGGTGGAATCAATTATTTATATGCTCATGATCGTCTCTTGAGACTTCACAGACAAAAAAATTCTAAATAAACAAGTTAAAGTTTAATTAAAGGAAAAATAATTTGTTTATCTGGCAATTTTGGTTTTTGAAAAGCGAAAACGTTTTTCTTTGTTTACCGTTTTCTTTTAGAAAACTATTAAAATACCTGGAGCGATTTAAGAATGTTAACATTGCAAGGAATAGATTGTATAATGAAATACTAGTTTCATATTTATAGTATTATTGACAAGGAGTTAAAAAATCAAGGCATTTATTAAAATACATGATGAATTTTTTATTTTTTATTAATTAGAATTGTTGATATTCTATTCCTCCTTTTGTAGCGCCACACGTGTTGGACTTGTTTTTTTTTATTTAAGCTGTTATCTTAAACTTATATTTAAAATTATTGTATTCATGGAATTATGTAAATTATTGTTAGTATTATTAACCCTTTATTTTTTGGAGGTTACTTTTAGCGTGGAAAGTTTATTTCAACAGACCAACCGAACGTACCGATTCCAATGAATAACTGCGACTCAACATAGTGTGTATGTCTCCAGCAATTCCTTATATTTGGCGACGTGCCTCTCCGCCGTTTCTTTCTAGAAATTATTTTCCATGGCATTCTCATTTCCCTACTGATTACCATTGTCAAAGAAGTCGAGAAAGTTTCCGGTTCACCCATTGTAGTTATAATTTAATCATGAAATTTTATTTGCTTCCTCAGAAATATCATTAAGTTTGTCCGTTTTGGGCGCAGAGCAGAGACAGGATCTGATAAAGCCGAAGGACACGAAGCAGACAATTATACAAACGGGAAATCCTTCGTCTGAAATATTACATTAATGTTGCTAAAGTTCGTGCGGAAGCAAATGCCGAAAATTATTGGAAAACAAATTCATTAACCGATGAATTAAGTCATATTGAAAGGGTATCAACATAGTCTACAGTGATGCTGTAACCGGGTTAGAGTAAAGGTTAGGGTTAAAAATAGACTGTCACGTAACTATATGACATATTTCGACAACGTTCGTTGAATACTCTCCAGACAGTCTTTCTATATGTGACTCCGTTCGCATAAATAGAACTGAAATTCCCTTTCTCGTGGCCATTTGGTTATGAAGCTTGCTTGCGGAGTCTAGGGTGATTCTGTAACCGGTTTATAACCTTTTGACCGTCTGAGATTATAATTCCCTACACTGATGAGAGCGAACGCCTAAAACGCTAGCGTATGTAGGTAAAACTAATTTAATATTGTCTACTTAAAATTAATATATATATATATATATATATATATATATATATATATATATATATATATATAAATGTTTTGAAGTACAAACTTTATAAATACATTTAAAATGAATACGCGGAAATCTCTCTAAGGCCCTTTCGACTATCATCTCGTCAGGAGAAAATCGATAGTTTTAATTAATAATAACGTCGAAAGAAAGAGCAAAATGGGGAAATTGAGTGTGCCAAAATTAACGTTAAAGCCATTAAAATTCAATTTAATGATTTCGTTAAAAGTCGATTACAAGGCATATATATATATATATATATATATATATATATATATATATATATATATATATATATTTGGGAGGTTGACATGTAAGGTACACGATAAGTAATGAAAATGAAATGCCGTGGTAGAAAAATTCGTGAGAAAAGACAAACGGAAAACAGGTTAAAATGCAAGAAAAAACAAAAACACGAACGAAACCGGTCAAATCTCTTGTTTTCGTTTTTCTCCTGCATTTTAACCTATTTTCCGTTTGTCTTTTCTCACACATTTTGTCTACCACGGCATTTTATTTTCATTACTTATCGTGTACCTTATCCCATATTAATATACATTAAGTCACCCTTCATACTCAAGCAACCATTATGTCACCCTTTATAATTAATGTAATCGATTTTTTAAACAAAGAGAAACAATGTTTCTGAGTTGACTTAAAACTTTTATAGTTTGGCTGTTTTTGTTTTCATGAATGTTTGTAGAATCGACCTCGCATCACCATAAGAGGCTCGGTCTGTTGGTTGGTCAGATTTACGGACATTTTCTAAAAGAGTTAAGTTTGTTTTGAATACTATTCTCATATTGGTAGTTTTTTACAACGTTTCGGCTGATGTTACTTCTTACTTTTCAGGAGCATTTATTAAAATTTTCAATCTTTCAGTCAAATTATGGATTATACAGGAAAAATAATCTTTCATTGGTTGAGTTTTATATCAATCTTCATTCGTGAACAAAATAATGGGCTCGGGTCTAGGTTTTGCGTGGGTTTCTGATTTCGACACAAAGGGTTTTTATTGAAAGAAATGTACTTTACGAAGGTCGGAGGTTACATCATGCGACACTCTGCGATAAAAATAACAACCATTATGAGCATTTAGTTTGAATACTACATGTTAGATGATGGGAACAAGTTTGCAATAGACATTTCATTAATCTGTCACGCTTAAGTATGAAATATAATTCTGATCGGTTTGTGTGGCTTAAGTTCAAAATAACACGTAAGTCGATTTATGACACTAATGTTTTATATATCATGTTTCTTAGTGTGCGACGTCTAATTTTTTGATAGTATATCCGTTAGTCTGTGACATTTAAGTTGAAGGTACTTTTTAGCATGAAGTATCAAAAAAAATTGTAGTATTTCCGTCATCAATTTCGAGTTTCACCTGATATTTCAGAGACTGGCGAATGTTAAAGAACTTCACCGAATAAACCGAATGTATTGTTAGGCTTTTTGCGGGGAGGGGATTTCATAAAATTAACTGGTGATACCAGATCAGGCTGCCCTGTGGCTCCCTGAGACGAAATTCACCTACATTGACGTTTTTTTTTTTTTTTTTTTTTTTTGTAAAACTTAATTATGTTCTACAAAACCAAAAACAAAAACAACAGCCCCTCTCCCTTTCTCCCTCCCCTTTTTTATTTTTATTTTTCCTACCCTACTCCCGGTCCTGGATATGACCTTAAACTACATCCGATGGTGAGATCCGGCTTACGGACTTTGGGGAATGTGGAGCCTCCTCTTAATTACCATTGCTCCCAGGTCCACCCTGACCCGGAGTGGTAGTACCTGTTAGGGTCCCAACTATGGGTTAAATAGAAACAGATATTAAAAGGGGAAAGAAACAAAAAAGAGAAGAAAACAAGACCAGATTCGGCATTAAATAACCCAAAAAGGGTTGATATGCCGTAAAACAAAACTACCAAACCAAACCATAAAATTAATTGTTACTTTTAGTTTGTATTTAAGTGGATTGTGTAATGTTGCTTCGGTAGTTCTAGACAATACTAACCGACATTTGTATAACTTAACTCAAAACTTAACCTAACCTTCTACTTATACTATCCTTACCGTTTTGGTAAATGAATTTCGCAAAAGTATAAAAAGAAATTGTAAAGTCTGAACTCGATCTTTTTAATTATTTGAAAAATAGTCGTCTGCTAAATGATAGGCTTTTTTATTCGTATATTTCGGTAATAGTCGAAACTTGATTCGACTTTCCCCATTTCGTTTTTACGTCACAACTGCAAATCTTTGGATACCTATTCCTAAAAAGCACCAAGTTTAGAATAGCATGTTCATATGTGTGTGACGCTTACTTTTGACACTGCATGTTCGTCCGTCTATGACACTGAAGTTTAAAAAAGTATTTTTCTCGAGCTGTAACCTTACGGTTTTAAATGACATACTTTTTTGTTTGGGGCGCTTCAAATAAAAATAAAATGCCCATTGGTCTGTGAGATTGGAATAGCATGTTTCTTTTTCGTCCATGGCGTTTATGTTTAAATTAGCACGTTCTTTGGTCTATGATGTCTAAGTTTAAAATACAATGTTCACCGGTCTGTGAGGCTTAAGTATAATAATCGCTGTCTGAAGCTTAGGTTTAAAATAACATATTCGTCGGTTTGTGACGCGTAACTTTAAAATGGAATAATATTTGGTCCGTGACACTTAAGTTTGAAATGGAGTGTGCATCAGTCTGTCATGCGTAAAGTTAAAATAACATGTTCGACAATCTATGACGCTTAAAATTTCAGTGTTCGTCGGTCTGTGACGCTTTAGTTGTAAATAGCATGTTCGTGTCGGTAAAGCTTAAATATTAAATAGCATGTTCGTCTCTGTAAAGCTTTACTATTAAATAGCATGTTCGTCTCTGTGAAGCTTAACTATTAAATAGCGTGTTCGTCTCTGTGAAGCTTAAATATTAAATAGCATGTTCGCCTCTGTCAAGCTTAAATATTAAATAGCATGTTCGCCTCTGTGAAGCTTAAATATAAAATAGAATGTTGATCTCTGTAAAGCTTAAATATTAAATAGCATGTTTGTCTCTGTGAAGCTTAAATATTAAATAGCATGTTCGTCCCCGTAAAGCTTAAATATTAAATAGAATGTTCGTCTCCGTGAAGCTTAAATCTTAAAAAGCATGTTCGTATCTGTCAAGCTTAACTATTTAATATCGTGTTCGTCTCTGTAAAGCTTAACTATTAAATAGCATGTTCGTCTCTGTAAAGCTTTAAGATTAAATAGCATGTTCGTCTCCGTAATCTTACATATTAAATAGCGTGTTCGTCTCTGCACACCATAAATATTAAATAGCATGTTCGTCTCTTTAAAGCTTAATTATTACATATCATGTTCGTCTCTGTAAAGCTTAAATGTTAAATAGCATGTTCGTAGGTCTACGAGGTTTTAGAAGACTGAATTGATTTATCTAAAAAATATGATAAATATGTCATACTTAATAATATTTGTTGCTTGTTGGAGGTCGAATAGAATTTTTTTTTGTCTTTTTTCAAGTTTTTGAATTGAGTGTGTTTGTTCCACATTTAAAATTGTTTTCTTGTTCTGCTTTTACATTTTTATGTAATGTTCAACTTTAATAATTATTCAATGTTGGAACGTGAACAAAGCAGATAGTATGAGATACATGAGAGGTGGTGTTGTGTTACTATATGTATTAGACAATTACATAACATGAATGTGGTTTTAAAAGATCCCTGACAGTTGAAAAATTAAACTAAAATTCATAACAAAATGGCAGCGTTAATTATAATTGATTGTCTACGCTTGCGCAGAAATTGCGGAAATCGCAGATACTCTATATCGCTTGGTACGAAGAGGAATTAGATAAATGCCACGAAGTTAATTCCTCTCGAAATGATTTATTTGAATATTACTCTTAATCTATTACAAACCAGAATTTAATCTGAGATGAATTGTAGTGAATGAATTATGTCGGTCCATTTCAGAAGATATACATTTCTATAAATTAATAAACTAGAATATTATATTGAGTAAATGTTTAAAAAGTTTGCGTAAAATTGACTAATATTTGTTTATATATTGAAAATATATTCTAAAAATTAAAAAAAACCGAAGTAATTCACAACTATTTAGTGTTATTAAAATTTTAGATCAGTTCATGCAAAACAAAAGAATTTTAGATCAGTTTTTGTCAAACAAAAAAGTTTAGATCAGGTTTTGCCAAACAACGAATTTTAGATCAGTGTTGGTCAAACAAAACATTTTAGATACGTTTTGTCAAATCAAAAAAATAGCGCAATTCTCCTAGCAAAAATGAGAAGCCTGTTGTTAGAACGTTGAACAAAATTACCTTTCTAATTGAGAGAAGACTGAGGGGATTGCCAACTGAGATTTTCAAAATAATTAATTATATAAAACTAATTGTTTTTAACATCTCTTTTGATCGTTCGAAATACGATTTGAAAAACGGCACTAAATACTTAGATTCATACTATAAAATAATATATATTTGCAACGACCTTTTCATCAGGTTAAACAATAACCGATGCAGAAAATTGTAAAAATAAAGTAGATGAATTCAGAAATAATGATGAAAAACAATTTATAATAATATTTCAAAAGCATTTCTAATAAACACTGAACTGATATTTATCTATATTATATTTAAAAAGTATTTCTAATTAACACTTAGCAAATATTTATCAGTATAATATTTTTAAAAGATTTTTAACAAAAACTCAACAGATACTTATCGGTATAATATTTAAAAAGTATTTCTTACAAACACTTAAAACATGTATAATATTTTAAAGTTATTTCTAATAAACACTTACCAGATATGTGTCTGTAAAATATTTGAAAATGATTTCTAATAAACACTTAACAAATATTTATCTATATAATATATTTAAAGTATTTCTAATAAACACTCATAGTATATGTATCTGTATAGTATTTAAAAAGTATTTCAAATAAACATTTAACAGATATTTATCTGTATAATTTTTTGAAATTAGTTCTAATAAACACTCAGCATATATTTATCTTTATAATATTTTAAAAGTATTTCTAATAAACACTGAGATAATATTATTCTGTATGATATTTTAAAAGTATTTCTTATAAAAACTTATAGGGTATTTATCTGTATAATATTTTAAAAGTATTTCTAATAAACACTGAGAAGATATTATTCTGTATGATATTTTAAAAGTATTTCTTATAAACACTTATAGGGTATTTATCTGTATAATATTTTAAAAGTATTTCTAATAAACACTGAGAAGATATTATTCTGTATGATATTTTAAAAGTATTTCTTATAAAAACTTATAGGGTATTTATCTGTATAATATTTTAAAAGTATTTCTAATAAACACTGAGATAATATTATTCTGTATGATATTTTAAAAGTATTTCTTATAAAAACTTATAGGGTATTTATCTGTATAATATTTTAAAAGTATTTCTAATAAACACTGAGAAGATATTATTCTGTATGATATTTTAAAAGTATTTCTTATAAACACTTATAGGGTATTTATCTGTATAATATTTTAAAAGTATTTCTAATAAACACTGAGAAGATATTATTCTGTATGATATTTTAAAAGTATTTCTTATAAAAACTTATAGGGTATTTATCTGTATAATATTTTAAAAGTATTTCTAATAAACACTGAGATAATATTATTCTGTATGATATTTTAAAAGTATTTCTTATAAAAACTTATAGGGTATTTATCTGTATAATATTTTAAAAGTATTTCTAATAAACACTGAGAAGATATTATTCTGTATGATATTTTAAAAGTATTTTTAAATAAACAGTAAACAGATATGTATTTGTATAATATTTTAAAAGTATTTCTAATAAAAAACTAATAAAGTATTTATCTGTATAATATTTTTAATTTTTTCTAATAAACATTTAACAAATATTTATATTCATAAATGCAGATACGATCGATACGTATGAACTCATATAGAGCCCATTCATATCTCCGTTTCCATAGACATGAATGAACATAGATATTCCATTATCGGAACGCGGTTTCTGTCGAGTGACATTTTCGGGGAAATATTTCTCAGAAATCGGATAAAAAAAAGTTGATGAAGTGATTAGAAATTTATTTTTCATTTTTTTTTTAAATTTTATTTTTACAAAATTTCTAAATGGACTCTCTTTCCCTTACCCCCATCTCTATCTCTCTTCCCTCCCCTTTCTCTTCCTCCCCCTCTTCCCTCCCCTTTCCCTTTCTCCCCCTCTCTTCCCCTCTTCCCTCCCCTTTTCTCTTTCTCCCCCTCTCTTCCCTATACCCCTCTCTTTCTCTCTTCCCTCCCCTTTCTTTTTCTCCCCCTCTCTTGCCCGCTTTCTTCCCTTCACCTCTCTCTATTTTATAAGTATTTATGAAAACACTTAACATATATTTATCTGTACATTATTTTTAAGGTATTTCAAAAACGCTTTACAGATAGTTGTATGTATACTATTTTAAAAGTATTTCTAATGAACATATAACCTATATAACATGTGTATAAGATTTTAAATATATTTCTAATAAACACTTATAGGGTACTTATCTCTATAATATTTTAAGAGCATTTCTTATTAACACTTATAAGGTATTTAACTGTATAATATTTTAAAAGTATTTCATATAAACAGTTAACAGATATAAATCTGTATAATAATATAAAATTATTTCTTATAAACACTTAACATATATCTATCTTTATAATATTCTAAAAGTATTTAAAATAAACACTTAACATATATGTGTCTGTATAATATTTGAAACGATTTTCTAGTTAACACTTAACATATATTTATCTTTACAATATTTTAAAAGTACTTCTAAGAAACCCTGTAACATATATTAATCTGTAAAATATTTAAAAACAATTTCTAATAAACACTTACCATATATTTTATTGCATAATATTTTTAATGTATTTCAAATACACACTTTACACATATTTATCTGTCCAATATTTGTAAACTGATTATAATAAACACTTAATAGATGTTTATCTGTAAAATATTTAAAAATATTTTCAAGAAACACTTAACAGATGTTTATCTGAATAATATTTTAAAATTATTTCAGATCAACATTTAAGAGATATTTATCTGAATAATATTTAATAGTATTTTCAATAAACATTTAACATGTTTATATGTAAAATATTTTATATATATATTTCTAATAAACACTTAACAGATGTGTATATGTATAATATTTTAAAAGTATTTCTGAAAAACACATAACAGATATTCATCTGTAAAATAGTTCAATACTATTTTCAATACACATGTAACATATATTTATCTGAATAATATTTGTAAATTATTTCAAATAAACATTTAAGAGATATTTATTAGAATAATATTTTAATAGTATTTTCAATAAACATTTAACATATTTATATGTAAAATAGTTTATACGTGTTTCTAATAAACACTTTACAGATATATGTATGTATAATATTTTAAAAGTATTTCTGAAAAACACGTAACAGCTATCCATCTGTAAAATAGTTCAACACATGTAACAGATATGTATCTGTATAATATTTTAAAAGTATTTTTAAATAAACAGTAAACAGATATGTATTTGTATAATATTTAAAAAGTATTTACCATACACACTTAACAGATATGTAGCTGTATAATATTCTAAAAGTATTTCTAATAAACACTTAACAGATACTTAGCTGTATGATATTTTATAAGTATTTCGAATAAACACTTGACATATGTGTATCTTTACAATATTTTAAATGTATTTAAACTAAACACTTAACAGATTATTAAGTTGTATACTATTATAAAAGTATTTCTAATAAACACCTAAAATATATTAATATGTATGATAATTAAAAAGTATTTATAATAAACACTTTACAGATACTTAGCTGTATGATATTTAAAAAGTATTTCTAATAAACACTTGACATATTTGTATCTTTACAATATTTTACATGTACTTAACCTTAACAGTAAACAGATATTAAGTTGTATACTATTATAAAAGTATTTCTACCAAACCCCTAAAATATATTAATATGTATGATAATTAAAAAGTATTTCTAATAAACACTTTACAGATACTTAGATGTATGATATTTAATAAGTAGTTCTAATAAACACTTGACATATTTGTATCTTCACAATATTTTAAATGTACTTAAACTAAACACTTAACATATATTCAGTTGTATACTATTATAAAAGTATTTCTAATAAACACCTAAAATATATTAATATGTATGATATTTAAAAAGTATATCTGATAAATACTTAGCAGATAATTAACAGATATTTATCTATATGATATTTTAATAATAATTTCAATAGACATTCAACATATTTATCTGTAAAATATTAAAAACTATTTCTACTAAACAGTTAACAAATATGTAACTGTATAATATTGTTAAAGTATTTCTAAGAGACATGTAACAGATATTTATCTGTTAAATATTTCGATACTATTTTCAATACACATTTAATAGATATTTATTTGTATGATATTTCAAAAGTATTTATGATAAACACTTAACATATATTTATCTATATGATATTTTAATAGTAATTTCAATGGAAATTTAACATATTTATCTGTAAAATAAGAATCAAAACTACTGGACTGATTTTTATTAGATTTTGTACATATATAGTAGATATAAAACAGCATATAATACGTCTGTTTGATTTATTTTCATGGGGACACAAGGAGACCTACTTTTAAAATAAAGTACCCATAGTTTAAAAAAAATAGTGGGCTGATTTTTATGTGAGTTGCCAATTTGGAAATGAATGAAATGATTTAGTTACGAAAGTAAGGCAGAAAATCCGTGAAAATAAAAGACGTTCTGCCTATTTTTCTCCCATCAAAAATAAACAACATCCAGTTATAATGTTTAATATCAACTTTTCATATTTATTAAAATTCTGCCATGTAACTTGTGTACAAATGCGTACATTAATTTTCACGGCCTTTATCAATAAATAGGCCCATAAAAGTTTCTCCTTCCTATAATGTTCTGTGTAATGTTATCTCCAACCAGTACAACATCAGGTGACTATCCGAAAAAGGATGCGTTTGCATATTTATATATATATATATATATTTTTATATATATATATATATATATATATATATATATATATATATATATATATATATATATACATATACATATATATGATATTAATATCTATTGTTACATTTTGTTTTGATTATTATTATTATTTTTGTTATTTTTATTATTATTTTTATTATTATTATATTTAATTATTTTTATTATTATCATCATTATACATTTTTATTATGTTTACTATTGTTATTATTATTATGATAATTATTTTATTATTGTAATTATTTATTATTATTATATTTTATTATTATTATTTATTATCATCATTATTTTTATTCTATAAATATATGAATTATTATTATTATTTTTGTTATTTTTATTATTATTTTTTATTATTATTATATTTAATTATTTTTATTATTATCATCATTATACATTTTTATTATTTTTACTATTGTTATTATTATTATGATTAATATTATTACATGAAGTACTATAATTATTTGTATTACTATTATTTCTCTGTATTTTTATTTTTATTATTATTATGATAATTATTTTATTATTGTAATTATTTATTATTATTATATTTTATTATCATTATTATTTTTATTCTATAAATATAATTATTATTATTATAATTTTTGTTATTATTATTATTTGTATTAGAATTATTATTGTTTTCCTATTTTTATTATTCTTGTTATTATTATTATTATTATTTATTATTATTTATTATTATAATTAGTATTAGTTTATGATATTTAATTTGGGGTATCTAATCAATTATACACTCTACTTATCATTTATTGTGATTTTATTGTCTTTTTAAATTATTATTACTATTATTATTATTATTATTATTATTATTATTAATCCTATTATAATTATTATAAGTTGTAGAGGTAGTAGTATTTGTAGTATTTGTAGTAGTAGCATTAGTAGTAGTCGTAGTCGTCGTATTAGTAGTAGTAGACGTAGTAGTTAAGCTATCATATATTTATGCATATTTTCTTTTTACCTGTAATAATAAGATATTTATTTTGTTGTATAAGAATAAAATGTTGCTGTTTTTTGCTTGCGTTATTGATCTTTTTTTAACATATATTGGATTTAATAAAATCAAAAAAAATCTAATAGTCTCAGAAACGATCGTACGCCTAATCATTGGTGATCTTTAATTCTTGGAACTGAAAGAAATAATGTTATACGTTTATTTGTCTCAACTTACTCTCTCTCTCTCTCTCTCTCTATATATATATATATATATATATATATATATATATATATAAATATATATATATGAAGTAATCACTGAGTATTGATATATCAAAAATTATATCTGTTTATAAAATTGTATGTGGATACATGAAATAGTAATTACATATATATATATATGTATATATATATATATATACTCTTGATCAAAAATTTCAGACCACTTGAACATTTTTTAAAAGAAACCATTTTTTAAGGATAGATTTTAAACTTCTGCTACTTAAGGTTACCAATACCACAATCTGGGACTGCCTTAATTTGCCTAAAAGAAAGTCCATTGTCTTTTACAAAAACCCGTCTTATTATCTTACTAAATGCAGGAGACATTTTTGGGCCTACATGTGGAATTTGCTTTTCCATAATTCTCACCGTTCTTTCGAAAGTTGCAAATCACAGTTTTTTCTGCGATTTACATTAGCTGCGATTGCCCATTGTAACAAACCTTGCTTATGGAATTCTAGAATTCGAGCGCACTCAACTTCGGTAAGTTTGATTGATTTAGGCATGGTGACACCTTCGCGCAGTGATTGCTAATCTCTAACTTAACTAAAAACAATGGACTTACTTTAGATTTAACAATGTATACCCCCTGGTCTTATAATTTTGATCAAGTGTGAAATGCCTCATTTTATAAAAATGTAAATTTCTAAATAAAATGTTTGGAATGTAGCTTTTTGTTTCCATAACCTTTTAGATTGTAGTATTGGTAACCTTAAGTGGGAGGAGTCTAAAATATATCCTTTAAAAGGGGTTTCTTTTAAAATATTTTCAAGTGGTCTTAAGTTTTTGATCAGGAGTATGTATATATATAATACCTACTTCAAGTTCCAACAAGCCACATATAAACAAGTCTCTGGCCTACCTATCGGTTCATATCTCTCCGGCCTCCTCGCCATTTCCTACATGAACATACTTAGACAACAAGCACTTAGCACCTGCCATTCCCATATTTTCTTCTCGAGATACGTTGACGACATTTTGATCCTCACTTCATCCCGAGAAGAAGCTACCTCTATCTTTAATACATTTAATAATACTGACCCCCGCATTAAATTCACCATCGAACATCCCAACACCTCAGACTTACTCTCACTTCTAGACTTTAAACTCAGCATTAATGACGACAGTTCTCTCCACACCACTTTCTATAGAAAACCGGCCTGCAGGAACCTCTTCATCCACTACAAATCTGCACTACCCCCCAACTCCAAAATTAGTTACGCACAAACCGAAATCACCCGCATACAGGACCAATGCTTTTCTACTTCCGATAAAACAACACACACCGAAGCTTTCCACCAAACCCTATTAACAAACGGTTTCCCCCTCACTACCATATCCAGCCTTAACAACACCAGAAGACGTCGACACCACACACTCACCAACACTTGTTTCCTTAAACTTCCCTTCTTTAGCGACCGTATCACTTTCGCTATCCGCAATGCCATACATAGTGAGAACCTTAACATACAACTTTCTAACACAGGCACTTCTCTCCGACAACATTTATCCAAAAAAAGCCACTACACCCAGACCCCTGCTCTCTAGCTAGATGCCCCATCCCCAACTCTGGCCTCTGCCTCCGCACCTATACAGTATACAACCTACAATGCGCTAAGTGTCAAAAGTTCTACATCGGTAGTACCGTTAGGCCTCTACACCAACGCATTAAAGAGCATCTAAACACCCACATTTCTTCCTTCCACAAACACTTAATATCATGTGGCAACACGCATCGCTCTATTAGTGTCCGCATCCTCAACTCCGTCCGCAATATTGGTCGACTTCGAATTTCGAGAGCTATTCTAATCTCTAAATTTCGTCCAACTCTGAATAACAGATTTGAGTTGTCTTCCCCTTTCATCCTCTGATTCTTACATCCTCACACTACAACTCCCAACTTACTTGCCTTTGTCTCCTCTTTATTTGTCAGCGCCACCCACCCCACATTGTTACATGTTACATATTATAATTATGGAATGGAATAATATGCACTTTATTTACATATATTTAGGCCTTGCGTATGTGTATGCATATATGCATGTGTGTGAATATCGGTGTATTCTCATGTGTGTGTATGTGTATGCTGATCTAAAGTTTGAAATTCAATAAAATAAAATAATAATAACAAATTTAAAATAAATAAAATAAAAAATAAAAATTATAATAATAAAAGAATAAATTAAATATATAAATAAATAATAATAACAAAGCAATTTTTAAAAAAAAATCAATAAATCAATAGAATAATTTTATATAAATTTAGTTCTAGGAGTATTATACCCTTGGAATACTCTTAAATTAACATAAAAAATAAATATGTATTTATATATTTACACTTTATATATGTATATGTGTGTATGTATTCTTATCCCTTACCCCCCCCCTTCTCCAACGTTTCTTCTCATCCCCCTTCCATCGTTCCAACGGTTCCTTCCTACCTCCTTGACATTGAGTCACTCCACAATGGATTTACATTCCTTTTCAAATTTCAAATCTCATTTGTAGATATATTTTTGCTTAAGTTATCCCCCTTTGTTTGCATATATTATAAAAATAACGGCCCACACGTAAATTTAAATTTAGAATTGAATAAAGTAAAAAAAGAGAAAGGAAAAACAAATTAATAAATCATATAAAATAAAATATAATAAAATTATAATAATTAGTATATAAATAAACAAATGTTAATAATATGTTAACTTTAGTTGAATAATTATTATATTAAAGTTTGACATGTTCTGCGTTCCTACTCCCAATTGTATGCTGCGTTGTTTCAATGGTTTGACACCGGTTTTTCCTGTTTTTTTCGACCCTCTCGGTCTTGTATTGTTGTCTTTTTATAATGAAAGTCTTTCTTTCGAAAATTTAAGATTACCTTTTGCCGAACTTTTTATTTACCAGACAGTATTTACTATTCTGGTATTTAATCAGTTTTTCGGGAAATTATAAATATTGAGATTCGTTTTCTCTAATCGTTTATTTCTGTTCACTTTTCCCATCTTCCAGCAACTACATCGCATTGCTACAACCTCGGACTACTAATATGCACACATATATATATATATATATATATATATATATATATATATATATATATATATATATATGTATATATATATATGTATATATATATATATATATATATATATATATACATATATATATATATATATATATATATATATATATATATATATATATATATATATATATATATATATATGGGGGGAGTATTTATGCATTCTCGGATTTTCAATAATACTTTCTGCAAGAAATAGACGCGGCATTCACCTATTTTCTAAATGATATAACAAGTTCTTGCGTCATTCGTAAAAAGTGAGTTTCACTCAACTAGGGGATTGAAAGTTACATAGATTACGCCAGCGCAACTTAACAACCCACGCATGAATATACCAACTAATTTCATGTTGCCAAGGACAGTCGAATCTAGAACCATCTACAAAGTTGTCTGTAAAAGCAATGGCTAGAAAAGAAAAGAAATCACTTTTAAAGGAAGTGTCTACATAACCACAGGATCTTTTGTTTCATCGTTATATTTTTCGGCCAATTCCACTTGTCACGTTTCCATGACATTGGTCAGTTTAGTATCCATTCATTATATCTGCATGACACTTTCAACATCCGTAACGTGTTGGAAAGAAACGCCCACTCCTATCTTGTCACGACTTTATAGAGATGTAAATGAATATTAAGAAAACTTGTCATTCGTCAAAAAGAATTTCTCATGTCAACGCGTAAAAATATGATACGCCTGACAATCTACTCTTAGGAAATTGTATTCGAAACAGCGAATGTGTGTGTTAATTTTATTTGACATTCGTTTTCAAACGCTTGGGAAACGAATCAACTCTTTGCGAACGCTAAATACAAGACCTGCCTGGCTTGTCAGAAATGATTCAGTTTAATTCCTGTCTTTTATGCAACACATCACCGTTGAGACACGTCCCGGTTTAAACATGACAGGCGCGGTTCGTATCGGGTCAATGTCTCATATACATTACTTCCGACGGAAGGATAAGTAAAGAGGCATCCGACTGTTACAAAGACAATTAGAGAAACCACTTTCCTTTTGCTTCTCATGTTTCACTTACTTACATACATTCTTTTCCACTTTCATTTTTCTTCTCATGTTTCACTTACTTACATACATGCCATTCTCAAATAACACCGTATTAGTTGCTGAGTCGTAGAACTTTCTGAAAAAAGCCGGTCGGAGGAGGTTGTGATGATGCCTATAATGTTTTGTTTTAAGTCGTTTTGGATAAACATTAAGAGTATATATATATATATATATATAATATTTAAATGTTGAATTAAATAACGATAATTGAATTATCGTTTAATATTAATAATCAATCGTGATAGTGTAAAGCTCAATATATTTAACAGAGCAATTAATTTTAGAGCTGAGAGATGAGAATAAAGAATTGTAAAGATACAATATTTATTAAAACATAAAAAGTTCAGAGCAAGGAGCCTCATATCCTTAATCCATGAATTTTCAAAGATAAACTCTTCTCATCAGAGGATAGGGAATGCCGATAATGTAGTTGTAAATATTATCGGCAACATTTAACATTGAAAATGTTATATAAAGTAAAACAAAATAGAAATAAAGAACAACAATAAAGGCCAAAGGTGAAGAGTCTTATGTTGAGATGAGAGTGTAAAATCAGGGTGGATGTTATCCAAAAAAACGTCAGGACAAAAGAAAATAAAAGCAGCTGTTATTTGGAAATGAATGCTTGAAAAAGAAAGCAATACTCAAATTGTTCAGGAATCCAACTATTTTTGTAAGATGCTGGTTGTCCCACGGTAATTGGTAACTTCCATGTCATCCTGTATGTGCATTAGTATTAGTTTGGTGCTGGATTTGTTCGTTTCGTAGATTTCGGATTGATTTTTGTCTGTTAGAGTTCGGTATATATGAAAAAAAATTGCATTTCGAACAACTATCGCTTCCTGGTTGAAACGAATATCGGCAAGTTTGATGTTTTAATAAATAGTGTATCTTTACAATTCTTTATTCTCATCTCTCACCTCTAATATATATATATATATATATATATATATATATATATATATATATATATTTATATATATGAAGAGACGTTTTAGAGTAGCTTTTGTTGTGTCTTTTTTAAAATTAAAGAATGAAATAAAGTATTTCCAGAATGTTTTGGAAACGACCGTACGCCATAATAGACTTGTTGTTCTAATTCACTAAATCTCCATATATATATATATAGAAGTAATTTTGATTTATTCTAATATTAAAGGGAGATTATAAATTACTGTTTATTGAATACTATGCAAGTGTTTACTCTGTATTTTGTATTTACATTTTCAAGTTATAATAATGAAATAAAATAACGTAAAGCGCCGTATTTGCTGTTTATGTATGTATTATTTCCTCGTTAAATTTACCTGATAAAATGTATGTTTTATCTTATTATAGAGCTTTGTTTTCCATGACATCAGCGGACAGAGGAACAGATACGCACACACAACATATATAATATAGATTTTTAATATATACATATATGTATATGTATACATATATGTATAAAGGTGCGGTGTACCTGATGCTGAAAGGATAAACAAAGCGATCAGAGAAAGAATGACGAATACTAAGAATAAGAAAGAAGACACAATAGAACGTTAGTTATTCATTTATATGTGCATTTATATGTGCATTTATATGTGCATTTATATGTGTATTTTGGTGTTGTTTTTATTGATCGAATAGAATCACCTCGAAAAGAAACTATGAACAAGATTCGATTGTCATAATATATTTAGCAATTTTAACTGCAAGTAAATAAGTTTAAAGTAAGAATTTCCTTTTAGTCCGAGTGAAAAAAGGAAAAGGAAAATAAGTTTTTCCTGTTTTTCTTTGGTGGTGGGGGTTTCATATCGAGGTGTTTTGCTTGGCTGTCGGTTGGGTGTTCTCTGGCTCAGTTAAAGACGGTTCGAAGAGCCGTTTCACATTTTGGGAATAACATATTCTGGGGTTTACTTACCATTTTTTATGTGAGTTTCTTTTCATGTTTTCTGGTTTGTCGCTACTTTTGTCAAGAACTTTATTTAATCCTTTCCCATCTTCCTTTCTTTTAGGAATCATGTGTTTTTTTTTCTTTTTACTAATTAAATACGATTGCGTTTTTATCTTTTCTTCGTCCTGATTGCTGAAGCCTTTTCAAAAGTGTTCATGATAATTTGTATATAATGAAAATGTTCTTTTCGGAATTAGTAGAAACAATTGTATGGTAATGAAGTGTTTTTTATTTTACATTATGAGTTCTCGTATTGTACACTATTAAGTTATTACATATGAAGTTTTGTGTGAACTTAAACCAATTTATGATATATATATATATATATATATATATATGTGTGTGTGTGGGGGGGTACTAATATTCATTGTATAGTCATGCGTGTATGTGTGTATGTGAAATTTGTTAATCAGTAAACAATGCAAAACATAGTATTTTTGTTAAGTTCGATGTAAAATGTCCCAATTTTTACGAAACTAAAGAAACCAATGTCAAAATGCAATCATTCTCTGATTGTTTGGCCGAGCCCCTTTCTGCTCTATTTCGCTCATAAATTTGCTGTTAGTGTCGACATCTATAAACACCATTGTCCGCCGCCTTCAGTCTCAATAGAAATGGCTCTAGCTTTGAAAAGAATACATATCGAACAGCAGATCAGAAGTAACGGACCGGGAGGGACTAAGTGATGAGATAATTCGACGTTGTCGGAGCACACAAATGGAATTTCATAGAATTTTAAAACGGTGCTGCGGCAGGTCACGAAGTCGCAGTACACCCCCCCCCCCACATCTCTTTCATATACGGTTACATTAAATAGCTTGCCTAACCTAATTAAACCATGTATAAGCATAGTACAGAAGCATACTCAATTATATAGAGGTTAGCAAAGTGTTTGACCGACACATTTTGTAAGACGCGTGCCAACAATGGACACATAAAAATATGAGGGTAGAAAAGCATAGACAGATGTGAAGGGAGATCGACAGAAAAATAGGTTTTCAGACAATGACTCTGGGAACTGACTACATTTCCAAATCGTAACGCACAAATAAAATTGTCTGAATGTAAAACTTTATAGAAATAGTGTTATAACACAGTTATCATTAAGAGAGTTTCTGAGGAAATGAATGAGTTTACACATTTAAATCGTGTATTAGATACACATATCAATAAAAGTAAAAAAATCTAATCAGAAATAAGAGAAAACAGAATAAAATCAATTTAGTAAAATTTGCAGAAAATCAATGTCGAAGAATATAATACACCAATGTATTCTCTCTGCAGCAAATTAAAAATTAATAAAGTGTGTTTATTTATTTATTTTTAAAAAATAAATAAAGTATTTAGATTTGTTTATTATTTCAAAATAAATAAAGTTTTTGATTTGTTTATTATTTAAAAATTAATGAAGATTTTGGATTTGCTTATTATTTGAAAATAAATAAAGTTGTTCGATTTGTTTATTATTTAAAAATAAATAAAGTGTTTGATTTGTTTATTATTTAAAAATAAATAAAAATGTTGATTTGTTTATTATTTGAAAATAAATAAAGTGTTTAAGTTGTTTATTATTTAAAGATAAATGAAGTTTTTGAGTTGTTTATTATTTAAAGATAAATAAAGATGCTGATGTGTTTATTATTTAAATATAAATAACGTTTTTGAGTTGTGTATTATTAAAAAAAAGGTTTTTGATTTGTTCATTCTTTAAAAATTAATAAAGTTTTCGGAATTTATTTATTATTTAAAAATAAATAAAGTGTTTAGATGTGTTTATTATTTAAAATAAAATAAAGTGTTTGGATTCGTTTATTTAAAAAAATTAAATACAGTTTTTGGAGTTGTTTATTATTCTCCGTAAACTTCGCGAAACAACTAAATATATATGTTGATAATTAAAGATCAGATTTATGCTTTGATATATAATAATTTAAATTCACTGAAGTAAACCCTATGTGCCTGTCAACTTCACCCTCTCCAACAAACTTATTTACTTAATGCAGGTGACGTGATCGAAAGCGGAATTGAATTTTCAAAGCTTTCTGAGAGGGTGTCATTTCATCACTTTTATTTTTATCTTTAAAAAATCATTATATTATTTAAATATTATTTACTAATAATATTTACTATAAATATTGTATCAATAATTTATTTCTCATGAAATATATTTTCCATTAAAAAAAAAAGAATTTTTGAAGTAAATACTTCGAAATACAATGATGTAAAAAATTATGGCCTCATGTTTACAGAAATAACTAGAGAAATACACGATTTAATATGAAGCTTGTATGAGATAAGCTATTAATCGTTCACAATTTAATTGGTTTTAGATAATACATGAAACAAGCTGTAGCGAACTGGCGCGCATCCTTAGATGCAGTGAAGTTATTTTGATTTTTATTTATTTTTTTGTTTTTTAACATTTTTTACAGTTTTACAGTTTAGTTTGAAAAAAAAACAAAACCTTTTTTAATAATTTGTAAATTATTAGTCATTAACTTAATTGATTTTGATTTTTCCGTCATAATTAAAAACTGTTTAAATTTTACCAGTTGCTGGGGAAGGATTACGCATAATTTAAAATAAACTGTATCGAAGCACGTTATTAAATTGTTAATACACACGTACAACTATAATAACGTGTTGATACAGACGTACAACTATAATAACGTGTTAATACACCCGTACAACTATAATAAAGTGTTAATACACACGTACAACTATAATAACGTGTTGATACACACGTACAACTATAATACATTGTTAATACACATGTACAACTATAATAAATTGTTGATACACACGTACAACTATAATAAAGTGTTAATACACACGTACAACTATAATTAAGTGTTAATACACACGTACAACTATAATAAAGTGTTAATACACACGTACAACTATAATAAAGTGTTAATACACACGTACAACAATAATAAAGTGTTAATACACACGTTATAACTATAATAAAGTGTTAATACACACGTACAACTATATTACAGTGTTAATACACACGTACAACTATAATAAAGTGTTAATACACACGTACAACTATAATAAAGTGTTAATACACACGTACAACTATAATAAATTGTTAATACACACGTACAGCTATAATAAATTGTTAATACACACGTACAGCTATAATAAAGTGTTAATACACACGTACAACTATAATAACGTGTTAATACACACGTAGCTATAATAAATAGTTAATACACACGTACAACTATAATAAATAGTTAATACACACGTACAACTATAATAAAGTGTTAATACACACGTACAACCATAATAAATTGTTAATACACACGTACAGCTATAATAAAGTGTTAATACACACGTACAGCTATAATAAAGTGTTAATACACACGTACAACTATAATAAATTGTTAATACAGACGTACAACTATAATAAAGTGTTGATACACACGTACAACTATAATAAAGTGTTAATACACACGTACAACTATAATAAAGTGTTGATACACACGTACAACCATAATAAAGTGTTGATACACACGTACAGCTATAATAAAGTGTTGATACACACGTACAACTATAATAAAGTGTTGATACACACGTACGGCTATAATAAAGTGTTGATACACACGTACAACTATAATAAAGTGTTAATACAACCGTACAACTATAATAAAGTGTTAATACACGCGTACACCTATAATAAAGTGTTAATACACACGTACAACTATAATAAAGTGTTGATACACACGTACAACTATAATAAAGTGTTAATACACACGTACAACTATAATAAATTGTTAATACACACGTACAACTATAATAAATTGTTAATACACACGTACAACTATAATAAAGTGTTAATACACGGGCACAACTATAATAAATTGTTAATACACACGTACAACTATAATAAAGTGTTAATACACACGTACAACTATAATAAAGTGTTAATACACACGTACAACTATAATAAAGTGTTGATACACACGTACAACTATAATAAAGTGTTAATACACACGTACAACTATAATAAAGTGTTGATACACACGTACAACTATAATAAAGTGTTAATACACGGGCACAACTATAATAAATTGTTAATACACACGTACAACTATAATAAAGTGTTGATACACACGTACAACTATAATAAAGTGTTAATACACACGTACAACTATAATAAAGTGTTGATACACACGTACAACTATAATAAAGTGTTAATACACGGGCACAACTATAATAAATTGTCAATACACACGTACAAATATAATAAAGTGTTAATACACACGTACAACTATAATAAAGTGTTGATACACACGTACAACTATAATAAAGTGTTAATACACACGTAGAACTATAATTAAGTGTTAATACACACGTACAACTATAATAAAGTGTTAATACACGCGTACAACTATAATAAAGTGTTAATACACACGTACAGCTATAATAAAGTGTTAATACACACGTACAACTATAATAAATTGTTAATACACACGTACAACTATAATAAAGTGTTAACACACACGTACAACTATATTACAGTGTTAATACACACGTACAACTATAATAAAGTGTTAATACACACGTACAACTATAATAAATTGTTTGATACACACGTACAACTATAATAAAGTGTTGATACACACGTACAGCTATAATAAAGTGTTGATACACACGTACAACTATAATAACGTGTTAATACACACGTACAACTATAATAAAGTGTTAATACACACGTACAACTATAATAAAGTGTTAATACACGCGTACAACTATAATAAAGTGTTAACACACACGTACAACTATAATAAAGTGTTGATACACACGTACAACTATAATAAATTGTTAATACACACGTACAACTATAATAAAGTGTTAATACACACGTACAACTATAATAAAGTGTTAATACACACGTACAACTATAATAAAGTGTTATTACACACGTACAACTATAATAAAGTGTTAATACACGGGCACAACTATAATAAATTGTTAATACACACGTACAACTATAATAAATTGTTAATACACACGTACAACTATAATAAAGTGTTAATACACACGTACAACTATAATTAAGTGTTAATACACACGTACAACTATAATAAAGTGTTAATACACACGTACAACTATAATAAAGTGTTGATACACACGTACAACTATAATAAAGTGTTAATACACGGGCACAACTATAATAAATTGTTAATACACACGTACAACTATAATAAAGTGTTGATACACACGTACAACTATAATAAATTGTTTATACACACGTACAACTATAATAAAGTGTTAATACACACGTACAACTATAATTAAGTGTTAATACACACGTACAACTATAATAAAGTGTTAATACACACGTACAACTATAATAAAGTGTTGATACACACGTACAACTATAATAAAGTGTTGATACACACGTACAACTATAATAAAGTGTTAATACACACGTACAACTATAATTAAGTGTTAATACACACGTACAGCTATAATAAAGTGTTAATACACACGTACAACTATAATAAAGTGTTAATACACACGTACAGCTATAATAAAGTGTTAATACACACGTACAACTATAATAAATTGTTAATACACACGTACAACTATAATAAAGTGTTAACACACACGTACAACTATATTACAGTGTTAATACACACGTACAACTATAATAAAGTGTTAATACACGCGTACAACTATAATAAAGTGTTAATACACACGTACAACTATAATAACGTGTTAATACACACGTACAACTATAATAAAGTGTTGATACACACGTACAACTATAATAAAGTGTTGATACACACGTACAACTATAATAAAGTGTTAATACACACGTACAACTATAATAAAGTGTTAATACACACGTACAACTATAATAAAGTGTTAATACACACGTACAACTATAATAAAGTGTTAATACACACGTACAACTATAATAAATTGTTGATACACACGTACAACTATAATAAAGTGTTAATACACGCGTACAACTATAATAAAGTGTTAATACACACGTACAACTATAATAACGTGTTAATACACACGTACAACTATAATAAAGTGTTGATACACACGTACAACTATAATAAAGTGTTGATACACACGTACAGCTATAATAAAGTGTTAATACACACGTACAACTATAATAAAGTGTTAATACACACGTACAACTATAATAAAGTGTTAATACACACGTACAGCTATAATAAAGTGTTAATACACGGGCACAACTATAATAAATTGTTAATACACACGTACAGCTATAATAAATTGTTAATACACACGTACAACTATAATAAAGTGTTAATACACACGTACAACTATAATAAAGTGTTGATACACACGTACAACTATAATAAAGTGTTAATACACACGTACAACTATAATTAAGTGTTAATACACACGTACAGCTATAATAAAGTGTTAATACACACGTACAACTATAATAAAGTGTTAATACACACGTACAGCTATAATAAAGTGTTAATACACACGTACAACTATAATAAATTGTTAATACACACGTACAACTATAATAAAGTGTTAACACACACGTACAACTATATTACAGTGTTAATACACACGTACAACTATAATAAAGTGTTAATACACACGTACAACTATAATAAATTGTTAATACACACGTACAACTATAATAAAGTGTTAACACACACGTACAACTATATTACAGTGTTAATACACACGTACAACTATAATAAAGTGTTAATACACGCGTACAACTATAATAAAGTGTTAATACACACGTACAACTATAATAACGTGTTAATACACACGTACAACTATAATAAAGTGTTGATACACACGTACAACTATAATAAAGTGTTGATACACACGTACAGCTATAATAAAGTGTTAATACACGCGTACAGCTATATTAAAGTGTTAATACACACGTACAAATATAATAAAGTGTTGATACACACGTACGACCATAATAAAGTGTTAATACACACGTACAACTATAATAAAGTGTTAATACACACGTACAACTATAATAAAGTGTTAATACACACGTACAACTATAATAACGTGTGAATACACACGTACAACTATAATAAATTGTTAATACACACGTACAACTATAATAAAGTGTTGATACATACGTACAACTATAATAAAGTGTTAATACACACGTACAACTATAATAAAGTGTTGATACACACGTACAACTATAATAAATTGTTAATACACACGTACAACTATAATAAATTGTTAATACACACGTACAACTATAATAAAGTGTTAATACACGGGCACAACTATAATAAATTGTTAATACACACGTACAACTATAATAAATTGTTAATACACACGTACAGCTATAATAAAGTGTTGATACACACGTACAACTATAATAAATTGTTAATACACACGTACAGCTATAATAAAGTGTTAATACACACGTACAACTATAATAAAGTGTTAATACACACGTACAACTATAATAAAGTGTTAATACACACGTACAGCTATAATAAAGTGTTGATACACACGTACAGCTATAATAAAGTGTTGATACACACGTACAACTATAATAAAGTGTTAATACACACGTACAACTATAATAAAGTGTTAATACACACGTACAACTATAATAAATTGTTAATACACACGTACAGCTATAATAAAGTGTTAATACACACGTACAACTATAATAACGTGTTAATACACACGTAGCTATAATAAATAGTTAATACACACGTACAACTATAATAAATAGTTAATACACACGTACAACTATAATAAAGTGTTAATACACACGTACAACTATAATAATGTGTTAATACACACGTACAACTATAATAAACGTAAATTGAAGCATCAGGATCAAGTGTTAATATGTCCGATTCAATTCTATTTCGATCCAACTATAAAAATCCCACAAAATCATTTATATATTCGATGTATAAATTACTATCGTATTGTGACTTCTTTGTTCTCAAGGTTTGCTTCAAACGACAAAGCCTTCATTGCACGTGCAATATACTTATTTGAAACAGCATACCTCAAAGTGCAATCTGATGCTGTAATAAAAAAAACTCGAATAGACAAGAGCGTTGCCCGTTCTTGTAGATTCGCGGCAAACACAGATATTGATCAGAACACCTGCAATAGATAATGGATACGTTTCTTTGCAGTTTGTTTTTAGAATGGGTTAACCCTAACTCAAACCCTAACAACGACCCCTTTAAATTCATATGGGTTGTATCTTCCCTGGACAAAATAAATTTCTCTCCAGAAAAGATAAACGTATTAAACGATACAGACAGAATGTAGTTTACAATTACAGAAGAAAAATGAAATTAACTTGAATACATTCGAAAAGGTTTCGACAAATCTTTTTTTTTAGTGTTTTAATGATTTAAGGAAATGAAACTTATATCGATTTGAGTTCGAATTTTCTGTTTTGTTTTGTACTAAAAAATGACATAAAATCCATATTTGTTTAAAGTAAAATTAAAAACAATGTGATGTGCAGATTGTAAGCCATTACGACTGAAATAAAACAATACTCTAAAAAGCATCGAACCGAGAAGTATGTATATATATATATATATATATATATATATATATATATATATATATATATAGGTGTGTGTGTGTGTGTGAACATATTTTTTGTGGTACGGAATTTTATCAAGCTTTTTAATAGTATAAACGGAGTCATAGCGAGTCGAGGACAATATCACAAGAAAAAAAAAGAGAGGAAATGTATAGTAATATATTTAATCATCGGAAGACATTTGATTACAAACTTTTAAAAAAAATGTTAAAAATCGACTGAATCCCAACACATCTTCAAGGGAAACGTCGACGAATATCGCTTAAAAACGGGGAAAAGAGTAACGGAGAGATAGAAAACAAACCCGGGAGATTGAATATCGCCATTATAAACCGAAAAGTAATATATGAATGTAAGAGGCAACATATTTTTTTTTCTAAATAAGTCCAATTTGTGAGACAACTCTTTTTGCCTACAGAGCGATGGCTTTCGCATTTTCACACTCACGGCCTCCAACACCTTGAGATGGTGTTTGAAACGGGCTTTGTGTACAATGCGAAAACATCCATCGGAGTACGCCTCACCGCCCTTTTTATTATCATACATGTGTTGTCCAATTGATGATTCGTTGACTTGTGAGCGCCCAGATGTGCTCTGTAAACGCCCGGATGTTTTTTGTAGAGACCTGGATGCGTCCGTAAATATACTCCTCTTTACGACAGGTGATCTGCAAAAACATACATCCTATTTAAAAGCTTGATATATATATATATACATATATATATATATATATATATATATATATATATATGTATATATATATATATATAGAGAGAGAGAGAGAGAGAGAGAGAGAGAGAAAGAGAGAAAGAGAGAAAGGAGGAGAGATATATATAGAGAGAAATAGCTTTGACACCGTTTGAACCCAATATAACTGGCGAAAGAGTTGATTTTTTAAAGTTCTTGTTTCCAGATACGGCGGACATATCAAGAATGTATCTTGATCAAGTACAGTGAAAATGAATGTGTGAAAACTGGAATTACAACACACGTCGTTTAGAAGATACTGATGTTAACTCTTGTTTAAGACCGTGTAAAACGAATTAGACCCCTAGCATGTGATATTACACACTTAAACTGTTTTATTGTGTCCGTGTGTCTATTATCATTACTATGCATTAGGAATAGGGCAAACAGGCGGATGTCGAAAGAAATACGTTTTTTTCTTATTCAAAGCATGATAACGATTGCGATCGTTTTGTTAATTTCATCTGAAAGTTGTATATTCTTTTTCGAAATTACCTTCAAGAAAATAAACAAATTAGTTTTTATGGTTGTTATTTATTTATTTTATTTTGATGTGTCTGTTATTGGCGTGTCCACGAAAATTACCAGTAGATAGTCTATACCATCACTGTGTATCTCAACGCATCTGCATACAATTATAATAGCATTGGTTTCCTCTCAAGTTGGATTAAGTGAAAGAATAAGTGATACTATATCTACTATAGAACACTTTTAATTGCTATGAATAAAATATCTATCAAAGGGCAATAACTCTGTAATTCACAAATAATAAAGTTGATTTAATATGTGAACAAGTATTTTTGATTTGAGGATTACTTTAAAATTATAATATATATATATATATATATATATATATATAGATATATATATATATATATATATATATATATATATATATATATAGATATAGGAAAATGAAAAAGGAAAACCAATAACTGGATGTTTTTTATGTGTACATCAACGTTTCGTCTTTATTTATAACACTTCATCAGGATGATAAAATAGAGAAAAAATGTCATGCAAGCACAGATACGTGTAGGGTAGACATATTGGGAAAAATAGAATGAAATAGTGGCCAACTGCTGGGTGGACGTCCGTATTTGTTGGAGAAATAGAAATGAATGTAGAAAAGAATGAGTGGGGAAAAAATGGAAGGATGGGGTGAGCCAGGATATATATGAATATTATTAATGTATATATATAGATATATATATCTTTAATAAGTACTATTTATTAAACCAATAAATTAGACTATATTTTTATAAATACGGTATACATTGTAAGTTATATGCAGATAATAATTTACACGAACGTATACTATTATTTTCTAATTGCTGATCTGGCCAAAGTAAAATTGATAATTTATTAAAATTGTTGAAAGTTTATGTAATTAAAGTATTAATTTAAACATTAAGTTATATCTTTTAATGTTTGTTTGTTTGGAGAAAGCTAACCGTATAGATGTCAGAGTATATTAAAATGTTAATTCTAGAGAACACAAATGAGTGATAACTAGTAGAGAGTTAGGATAAAGATTGAAAAACAATTCAAAAAACAAACAATACTATTTGAAGGTTATTTAACCTTCAAATTTAAAATAACATTCAAATATGAAATAGCATTCATATATAAAATAAAATTCAAATATAAAATAGCATTCATATATAAAATAACATTCACATATAAAATAACATTCTTATATTAAATAACATTCATATTTAAAATAACATTCCTGTATGAAATAACATTCGAATATAAAAAACATTAAAATATAAAATAACATTCACATATAAAATAACATTAAAATATAAAATAACATTCATATATTAAATAACATGCATATTTAAAATGACATTTATGTATAAAATAACATTCAAATATTAAATAACATTTATATATTAAATTGCATTTATATATGAAATAACATTCATATATAAAATCACATTTATATATCAAATAACATACATATATAAAATAAAATTCAAATATAAAATAGCATTCAAATATAAAATAACATTAAAATATAAAATAACATACATATATAAAATAACATTCATATATAAAATAACATTCATATATGTAATAACATTCAAATATAAAATAACATTCATATATGAAATAACATTCATATATAAAAAACATTCATATATAAACGTACGTTCATGTATTAAATAACATGCATATATAAAATAACATTCAAATATAAAATAACATTTATATATTAAATAACATTCATATTTAAAATAACATTCATGTATAAAATAAAATTCAAATATAAAATAACATTTATATATAAAATAACATGCATATATGAAATAACATTCAAATATAAAATAACATTGATATAAGAAATACAATTCATATATAAAATAACATTCATATATAAAATAACATTTATATATAAAATTACATTCATATATGAAATAACATTCAAATATAAAATCACATTCACATAGGAAATAACATTCATATATAAAATAACATTTATATATCAAATATCATACATATATAAAATAAAATTCAAATATAAAATAGCATTCAAATATAAAATAACATACATATATAAAATAACATTCATATATAAAATAACATTCATATATGAAATAACATTCATATTTAAAATAACATTCATGTATAAAATAAAATTCAAATATAAAATAACATTTATATGTAAAATAACATGCATATATGAAATAACATTCAAATATAAAATAACATTCATATATGAAATTACATTCATATATAAAAAACATTCATATATAAACGTACATTCATGTATTAAATAACATTCATATATGAAATTACATTCATATATAAAAAACATTCATATATAAAATAGCATTAAAATATAAAATAACACTAAAATATAAATAACATACATATATAAAATAACATTCACATATAAAATAACATTAAAATATAAAATAACATTCATATATTAAATCACATTCATATTTAAAATGACATTCATGTATAAAATAACATTTAAATATAAAATAACATTTATATATGAAATAACATTCATATATGAAATAACATTCAAATATAAAATAACATTCATATATGAAATAACATTCATATATAAAAAACATTCATATATAAACGTACATTCATGTATTAAATAACATTCATATATGAAATAACCTTCATATATAAAATTACATTCAAATCTAAAATAACATTCAAATATAAAATAACATTAAACTATAAAATAACATTCACATATAAAATAACATTAAAATATAAAATAACATTCATATATTAAATCACATTCATATTTAAAATGACATTCATGTATAAAATAACATTTAAATATAAAATAACATTTATATATAAAATAACATGCACATATGAAATAACATTCAAATATTAAAATAACATTGATATAGGAAATACAATTCATATATAAAATAACATTCATATAAACGTACATTCAGTATTAAATAACATTCATATATGAAATAACATCATATATAAACTAACATTCACATATAAAATAACATTCATATATAAAATAACATTAATATTTAAAATAACATTCATTTATAAAATAACATTCAAATATAAAATAACATTAAAATATGAAATAACATTCATATTGCTAATTTTTTGTTTTAATATATTAGCGAATATCTTTAATTCCTTTTTTACTTCACAAACAATATATTTTTTGATATATTTATATTTTATTTATCTGTGTTTATTTTTCAACATCCAATACTTTTTATACATCTTACGCGCGTTGCACAGAAACATCTAGAGAAATACATAGTCTTCATCTTAACCTTGTTGACCATCTGAGAAAGTGTTCATTCAATAGTAAAAAAAACACATGATTCGAAAGAGAAAGGGAGATGGGAAAAGTTAAAAAAATAATAACAAAAAATAACATTCATATATAAAATAACATTCACATATAAAATAACATTCATATATTAAATAACATTCATATTTAAAATAACATTCATGCCTAAAATAACATTCAAATATAAAATAACATTAAACTATAAAATAACATTCATATATAAAATAACATTAAAATATAAAATAACATTCATATATTAAATAACATTCATATTTAAAGTAACATTCATGTATAAAATAATATTCAAATATAAAATAACATTCATATATAAAATAACATTCATATATGAAATAACATTCAAATATAAAATTACATTCATATATGAAATAACATCATATATAAAATAACATTCACATATAAAATAACATTTATATATAAAATAACATTCATATTTAAAATAACATTCATTTAGAAAATAACATTCAAATATAAAATAACATAAAAATATGAAATAACATTCATATTTAAAATAACATTTATTTATAAAATAACATTCAAATATAAAATAACATTCAAATATGAAATAACATTCATATTGCTAATTTTTTGTTTTAATATATTAGCGAATATCTTTAATTCCTATTTTACTTCACAAACAATATATTTTTTGATATATTTATATTTTATTTATCTGTGTTTATTTTTCAACATCCAATACTTTTTATACATCTTACGCGCGTTGCACAGAAACATCCAGAGAAATGCATAGTCTTCATCTAAACCTTGTTGAGTATCTGAGAAAGTGTTCATTCAATAGTAAAAAAACACATGATTCCAAAGAGAAAGGGAGATGGGGAAAGTTTAAAGAATAATAACAAAAAATAACATTCATATATAAAATAACATTCACATATAAAATAACATTCATATATTAAATAACATTAATATTTTAAATAACATTCATGTATAAAATTACATTCAAATATAAAATAACATTAAACTATAAAATAACATTCATATATAAAATAACATTAAAATATAAAATAACATTCATATATTTAATAACATTCATATTTAAAATAACATTCATGTATAAAATAACATTCAAATATAAAATAACATTAAAATATGAAATAACATTCATATTGCTAATTTTTTGTTTTAATATATTAGCGAATATCTTTAATTCCTTTTTTACTTCACAAACAATATATTTTTTGATATATTTATATTTTATTTATCTGTGTTTATTTTTCAACATCCAATACTTTTTATACATCTTACGCGCGTTGCAAAGAAACATCTAGAGAAATACATAGTCTTCATCTTAACCTTGTTGACCATCTGAACAATAGTTCATTCAATAGTAAAAAAAAACATGATTCCAAAGAGAAAGGGAGATGGGAAAAGTTTAAAGAATAATAACAAAAAATAACATTCATATATAAAATAACATTCACATATAAAATAACATTCATATATTAAATAACATTCATATTTAAAATAACATTCATGTATAAAATAATATCCAAATATAAAATAACATTTATATATAAAATAACATTCATATATGAAATAACATTCAAATATAAAATAACATTCATATAGGAAATAACATTCATATATAAAATAACATTCATATATAAACGTACATGCATGTATTAAATTACATTCATATATGAAATAACATTCATATATGAAATAAAATAACATTCATATATAAAATAGCATGCATATATAAAATAACATTCAAATATAAAATAACATTCAAATATAAAATTGCATACATATATTAAATAACATTCATATTTAAAATAACATTCATGTATAAAATAACATTCAAATATAAAATAACATTTATATATAAAATAACATTCATATATGAAATAACATTCAAATATAAAATAACATTTATATATAAAATAACATTCATATATGAAATAACATTCAATTATGAAATAACATTCCCATATGAATTAACATTCATATATAAAATAACATTCAAATATAAAATAACATTCCTATCTGAAATAACATTCATATATGAAATAACATTTGTATATAAAATAACATTCATATATAAAATAACATTCATATATGAAATAACATTCATATATAACATAACATTCATATATAAAATCACATTCATGTATAAAATAACATTCATATATAAAATAGCATTCATATATAAAATAACATTCAATTATAAAATATCATTTAAATATAAAATAACATTCATATATGAAATAACTTTTCTATATAAAATAACATTCATATATAAAATAACATTCATATATAAAATAATATTCATATATAAAATAACATTTTATGCATTGCAAAAACGATAAGATTGTTTTGTAAAAGGCATACGCACGCGCTTTGTCCAATCATAAAGAAAACAATTATTAAACTTACATATGATCATCTCTAATGTAAAAACCGTTGTCCGACTTCTACTTTCAGAATGCATTTTACATCGATTTACAAACAACTTCGAACGTAATTTTACAAAAATACCCAATGAATTCAAAACTAATGATTATTTAATCAAAGAATTGAAAACGACAAACTTAAATTTCGCGTACAATAAAATCGTAGGATAAATTTCAGAGGAAACATTTTTTTAATCAATAAAACAAGCGGGTGTAAAAAAAAAAAATTGCTAAAAATGTTCCTTGAGGCCTTATCGTCTGACCCTCTAAGAGGAAACGTCAGAATAGTAAATTAAAAACTAAGAAAATCGAATGAGATATACGGGGAAAATTGTTTAAGTTGGAGAAAACGATTGAGAGAAAAAAAAACGTAAATCTCTCAACGTTATGGTGGATTTGAATACTTAAAGATCACCAAGTGAAGCTTAAGAATATTTTGTCTACACAGGATACGTTCAGAATTGTTAATAACTAACGCCTCAATAATATTGAGAGGGAAGTTCGACCTAGCACTGTGAAAAACAGAAACCACCCATCGGAATACTTGTCAGAACAACTATTTGAACCAACCAGGTTATTACCTACGGCTGATTCATGTGCTTGAAAGTTCCCGGATGATCTCGAAACCTTGTGTAAACGTATATCACGTGGTATGTGTTGGGATATTCTAATTTATATATATATATATATATATATATATATATATATATATATAGATATATATATATATATACATATATATATATATATATATGTATATACATGTATACATATATATTTGCACATATCTTTTTATACGTACAATTATGCTCATGTAATTATGAATAGTTTTAGTATGACTTTTTCAAAATGTCCATCTTTTACCTGGAGACAGACGCATTAATGAAGACATTATGAATAATGCAATTCGTTTTCTATACAGATTAAGCATTTCGATTTTTTATTATTTATCTAATAATATTAGTATTTTTTCTTTATTTTTTGGATATACATCTTAATTTCTCCGTATCGTCATTTTCTGTCAGCTAAGAAACTTTCCCAATTGATCACCAGCATTATACATGCTATCTATATTGAATCTCCATATATTAGTTTGAATAAATTTTCCCCAGCCTGCCATGATTTGTATTCAGTTGTGTTCATAGTTCTTCACAACCAAGAGACTTATTGCGCACGTTCCAAACAAATGAGTTTTTTTTATTAAATGCAGCGTATTTTTCAGAATCTTCATATAATAATACGCTTTTTGTACCCGTGTTAACATTTATATACATGGTGACGCAAATTAAATGGCACCCACTCATGTAATCATTAAGAAACTTCGCAATCCTTTCTAACATCCCATCATATCTAATACAAATAAAGGGGAGAAGGTTAGGGGGGGGGGTCAACCTATATTGTGATCTGCGAAGCGAGATGTCTGTGTATATTAATTTAAAAATGTCTGTATGTAAGTACTGTCGGGGAACAGGGGCAGGGAGGGAGTTCCAGAGGCCAGCAGCACGAGGAAAAAGCTAGTTGAGTAGAAAGCTCTCCGGCATCTGGGGACCTCCGCAGTGAATGGATGGAATTTAGTTGATTGTCGAGTTGGTCTAGTGAGTTTATGTCGAGGGGGCACCAGAGTAGCCAATTCATCGAAGCATAATCCATTGAAGTATTTGTAAAACAAGCACAAGGATGCTACATTGCGGCGATGAGACAGGGACTGGAGCTTGGTTGACAGTGAGGGACCTATTAGGTTAGCGACTCTTTTTTGGACCTTGTCAAGGAGGGAGAGACAAGTAGATGGTGCACCAGCCCAGATACTCCATGCATGGGCGGATGGTGGCTTTGTAGAGATACGGGATAATGTCAGGTGTGAGAAGTTTACTAGCAGGGTAGTGGGAGCCAACCTTCTATGGCTGACTTGTCTATAATGTTTCAGTTATGGATGTCTAACAAACTTTCCCTTTCCGCTTTGTATATGTTACGCTTTAAATTTGAAGAAAGAGAAAATCATATGATATTTGACTTACATAACGAACTGCCACGAATGAATATGTTTTCTTTTCCAAAATAACAAGGAATTTAGTAATCCGAATATTAAAATATATGCACGCTTCAACTTGAGTTGAGCACGGTTCTGAAGAAGCTAAGAGTTCCCGAAATATTATATTATACGGAGTTTCCACCTGACCATCTTGATACAGGTATTACATAACATTGTAACACTGTGTAGATAGACAGATATATGTGTGTTTGTGAAAAAAAATACACACACATATATATATATATATATATATATATTGTATTAAGGGTGAAACAGTTTAATTTGTTTCTACCATTATATATCTGATTTGCCCCAACTTGTGTTTATCCGTCACACCTCTGCATTGTATTGCCTTCTAAGTATCACATTACTATATACTAATAAACAATGCTTCAAGCAAACTACATAAACCTCTTATTAAAAATATATTTTTTTAAATATTAAAAAGAATTCCAATGAACTTAAACTCCTTATTTCTTTTTTCGGATGTCGTCGACGTCGTGCGTGTGTGTTGCTATCCTGCCGGACTAAGGACAATTTCGTAACTGTATACGTCATATAAAGCTTATCAACTTAATTACCAAATATATACATTCAATAGTTTTATATTGTCACACTCGTTGGCCTAGTGAGGTACAAAGTAAAAAAACAACAGAAGAATCAGAGAGGGACACCTTATAAACACATGACATACTTTATATATTCAAACGTTTTATTAGACAATATTAAAACATCTTCTATCATCGAGTCTTCCAGCGAGCGTCTGCGATTCCTAATCGCTATTCTCTGAAATCTATGTCTGACGTCAATCCCGCCTAATTATTGTCGATTCATATTGTCACGAAGACCCAGGTTATTTTGTGGCAGAATCGATCTCGTAAACTCATCGTGACCCATTGTCTACAATCCATCCTGTTTACACATGTTCATCTGAACAAATATTCTTAAAGTAATATTTATACTAGCTAACATACCCACAAATATTAAAGAGAGTTAGTGCAATTTTGCTAGTATATATAAAGTAGACGATGCTTCAAATTTTGAAATGGATCGCTATGAAATAAATACTAGTTTATTTCTGTTTTTATTCAACAAATATAATAATATTTATTTAAAATTATTAATTAATACATCTCTCATTCGTCACTTGGACATTGTTTAGTTCAATATCAATCAATTCCGATTCGTTATATATAATTGTATCACAGTCAATAGTTTTCTCCGAATGTCCGGCTGGCTTGGCAGGCCCAGAGAAGACTCAATGCGTTTCCACAAATAATGGCGACAGAGAGGCGCTCGTAAATCGTTGATTTTTAACAGACATTAATAAAAAGATTTCGGCTTTCGGTCACAATATCCGAACATGAACGAACACGCCTCATTTTAAAATAGAACACGTACTCAAATAGTCATGGGTACCTAACATCTTTACTCATTACATCATAGAATAATGTGTGTTACTATAATATTTCATATACGGCAGTTGACATCTCCCAGTATTTTAGTACCAAGGCTTTTTCTTGAGCATTTTCGTCGATGCTCCGTCACTTAAATATCAAGTATAGTGAATCTTATGTGCTATCATACTTTCAATAAAACATAGTGAGACTCATAATACTAATAGTTAGGGTAAACCATATATACATCTGGATATAGGATTCGAGAGATAAGAGTCAGTTCGGTCGGTCTAGTGGCTAAATGCCGTATTAAATTGGTGTTATAAATAAATAATTCAGCGAGTTTTCATAGCGAGGTTATTCTAAAGAAACACTCGATTTATTAATAATTGTTCTTCTACTAAATGTCTGTTATTTTAGTATTTTACGCGGTGTTAATTTTAGCGGGAAAATTGTTCGATTTGACAAAAAAATCATACTTTTACTGGAAAGAAGAGCGCCTATAAGTACGTAGTGTTTACTTAGGCAATTTCAAGTATATCATTAAAATTTCAAGTATATCATTAAAATTTCAAGTATAGTATAACAATTTCAAGTATATCATTACAATTTCAAGTATAGTATTACAATTTCAAGTATATCATTACAATTTCAAGTATAGTATTACCATTTCAAGTATATCATTACAATTTCAAGTATAGTATTACAATTTCAAGTATATCATTACAATTTCAAGCATAGTATTACAATTGCAAGTATATCATTGCACTTTCAAGTATATCATTACAATTTCAAGTATATCATTACAATTTCAAGTATAGTATTACCATTTCAAGTATATCATTACAATTTCAAGTATATCATTACAATTATATCATTACAATTTCAAGTATATCATTACATCATGAAAAATTAGAACAACATCGTTACAATCAGGAGAGAGAAGGAGACGAATAAATAAATAGGGAAGAGAGAAGAGAGTGTGAAAAAATAAGTGGGAAGAAAGAGCGCAGGAAGGGGAATACATGGGTAGAGAGAGAGGGAAGAGAGAGAAGAGATAAAAGAGAGGGAAGAGAGAGAAGAAGAAGAGGGAAGACAGAGTAAAGAGAGACGGAGAGAAGTACATAGGGGGCAGTGAGAGAAGAAAATGGCTAGTAAGAGGAGAAAGAGAGAGAAGAAAAGTGAGAGAGAAGGAAAAGGGAGAACTCAGAAAGAGGGAAAGAGGGGGAAGAAGATAAGAAAAAGAAGAGGAGGAAAGATAGATCAAAAAAAGAGAAAGAAAGGGGGGAAAGAGAGCGAAAAAAGAATGGAAAGAGAGAGGGACGATTAAAAGTATCAGAAAGAATATAAAGGGAGATAGAGAGAGAGTGAGGGGTGGGGAGAGGGGGAAAGGGGAGAGGGGGAAAGGGGAGAGGGGGAGAGGGAGCATTTATCGCAACTGAAAACTAGTGGCAACATACAACATATTTAATAATAATAATAAACTTTGATAAATTTTTTGTCTGAATGTGAATGACAAGATTTCCCTAAGGAAACGCAAAGTTAATTTATGCAACAAATCAAATAAAGTTACATTTATTACATGTTTTCAACGCAACGATTTTCCCACGGGCAAACGTCGAGGTTTTTGCAGTGTCTTTCGTTAATTTATTCGGGTTTATTGAATTGCCAATTCGAATATTAAGAAGTCGCAGGAAAAAGACATCGTCCTTAGACTTACATAGATTGATATATACCGAGATGCCGAAAGAAAAAAATACTTACCGAAAAGAATGATCATACAAATGTAAATAGTCTAAGATTATCAGTTTAACATATTTGAAACAAGGTGTGCTCTGGGGTCATATTGTGCTCCTAAGTAACATCCGTTTTAAAGCTTGGGCAGAAATATAACACACACATATACTTCTCATGTACGTATTCATATATATATATATATATATATATATATATATATATATATATATATATATATATAAGAATAAGAATAAATATGAAACTAAAAGTAAACTTTTAGTAGAAAGAACCTATAGTGAAATGGTAAAAGCTCAATATACGAGATAGAACAATTATAAAGATAGATGGACGAAGAGTGATAAACATGCACGCATGTCCAAATTTATTTCAAACTTCTATTGTTCAATGCAAGGTATATTCTGTAATAACATTACGTTTAATAAACATAATTTTATTACAGAATATACCTTGCATTGAACAATCGAAGTTTGAAATAAATTTGGACATGCGTGCATGTTTATCACTCATCGTCTATCTATCTTTATATATATATATATATATATATATATATATATATATATATATATATATATAGTATATTATAACATGTTTATTTATACAAACATTAATGGTTACTTATGTGCATACAAGTTTCGGTTGTACTCTTTACAGAGAGTCACCCCCTTCAGACCAGAAACGAGAAATTCATCGTTTTGGTCTGAAGAGGTTGGTTATCTGTGAAGAGTACAACCCAAACACGTATGCACATATGCTCTTAATAATGTTTGTATACATAACAAAATATACGAAAAAAAAAGCTCTCCTTGTTATTGAGCACATTTTTATAAACACTGGAGCGAATCAAAGTTTAATTTATTACACGTTTTTAAGCGACGATATTCGAAATGGCAAACATTGAGTTTATGGCGGTCTTTCACGTTAATTTAGTTGAATTCTTTTTTTTAGTGGAATTCTAAATTTGAATATTTGAAACTCGCAGGATAAAACAAAGAAAAACTGCAAATAAATACATTATTTATCGATTTATATTGGCATTCTTCCTTTTTTTTAGTTGGTGAAACTCACTTTAAACGACCGCATGTACTTTCAAGCAATTGCCCTTCGTTTAGCTGAATCTTATCCTTAAGTCCGGTCGGTAATTAACTTCGCCTATAAGTCAGAGTATCAAACCCCTAAAAAACATGTTTTACATTAATATCGTGGGAGTCGGCGTTTTTCTTAATGTGCGGGGGGGGGGGGGTCTGCGTTAGCGCAGGACAAATATAAGTAGCAAAAAGTTCAATGGTTCATCGTTGAGGCTAGGAATTTCTTGAGTTAATAATAATTTTAGGGCAACGCCGGGATACGGGCCACGCTAGTAAATAAATACGTATTTAATTTGATTAAAACGACGAGAACCCAACAATCGACAACCACGCGTTCAGTTTTACAAGGTTTGTCTTTCGGTAAATGTGAATTATAATCAGGAGAATTATTGTCGAACTAAATCTAAATATTTATATGAACTTTAATTATCATTTCGTATATAGGATGAGCATAAAGAACTACGTCCAACATAGTCTTGTCTATGCTAACTTTGTTCCTCGACAACTACGGAATAACTTAAAATCAGATATAACGAATTATAAGATCTACTTAGATACGGATTAACAACGCTGACAGACTGGTTCTCATTCAATCGCCGGATTTAAACAACGTCTAGCTTTTTCTATACAAGATGGTTGACTATTGGTGAATAAAAGATGGCTGACTACTGGTGAACACAAGATGGTCGACTATTGATGAATACTAGGCGCTGTGGGTGGACGATGACATCCCCTTGCAACTTTAGTCGTCAAAATATTCTTTTCTCACCGCGATATTCATGTAACTTATGTGGACCGCTTTTAAATTCATTATCCCCTAGAAACGTATATCTTAGCTAACATACGTGATAGGAACAAAGCCGGTTCAGCCCGCCAAGGGTGAATGCTTGACGAATCACAACTAAATGTATATCAGCTTACTACGCCGTTTCGTTAAGTCGTCATGTAGTTCTCCCTCTTTTTGCTCTTTAAAAATCATCGTAAGTCTTACTATCTCCCTACTTATATTTCACAACCTGTTTCTTCTTTATAATTGATTCTAATTTATTCTCTCTCTTTTTCTTTATCGATTCTTAAATTCCATTCGATTTATTTCGTTTTAACACAAAGATAAAACCACGATGACGCGCGCTGTTTTGCAATAAAAAAAAAACGACTGACTTAGAACGGTAGAATTATCAAAGGCCACTTGTGAGGTTGCCCCAAAATTGGCATTCTAAAGCCAAGTAAAAAAAAACGAGATCTTTTTCTCACATTCATCCTCGCATTTCAATGAGTGATTTTATTGCTCGGTCGATCACATGTCCATTCAAAATAAAATGTTCATTGGAAAACGTTGAGATTTATTTCACTCATTTATTTTATTGTTTTTAAGATACAGAATGACCACAAAAATGAAACCCCTGAATCGCTAAAAACATTCACGAATAGTTCGCCATCTAACCATCGTTTGGTAAAAAAAACATTAGTTTGTTAAAAAAAAAACATTAGTGGATTCCTGACGTTTTTACCACGTTTCAGTTTTGCCTTTGAACAGTCTTTTTTTCTCGACTTTCAATTATATGCGGCGACACGTTACTGATCTTTACATCAGTAGAGGGCGTGACTCTGAATTGGCTTCACATTCACCGAACTGAAACGCCAGATATATATATATATCTATATGGTAATTAAAGATAATTTTAAAAATCCCCTATCATTTTTCTAAACTGAAGATACTAATCTACAGGCAAAATGATGACTGCTCCATGAGAAGTGTGTTTCAGAGTTATTGACAGTTTTGAACGTCGTATTCATGTGTGATTATTATTAACTTGGTGGACAAGTCAAGTGTCGTTTCAAACTAATATTTAACTACGGATGTTTCTGCTTGTTGCAGATATAGTTCCAAAAAAAATTAACAAATGACTTTGTTATTGGTGGGAAATATAATTCCAGATATTATAAAACTAAATTTTGTTTACTTTTACAATATTTACTTTTACAATATTTAACTACGGATTTTGTCTGCTTGTTGCAGATATAGTTCCAAAAAATATTTAACAAATGACTTTGTTACTAGTGGGAAATATAATTCCAGATATCATAAAACTAAATTTTGTTTAATTTACAACGCCCACACATGTATCTATAAATTGTTGAACCTTACAATACATACATTTCAATTGGATTTTGGACAATTAACGTAGTCTTTAGATACAACCAATTTATCAATAACTACGTCTTTTATTTTAACCCTTTTATGGATACGTCCCTTTATTTGATTTTCGTTTCAACAGAAAACCCATTATCGAATCGAGAAACTAAACTTTGTGCAACTTTGACGCAAATAATAGATGAATTCAAGATAAAAACCTGTTTGTTTATGCCAATTCCATAATGAGCAGTAGATATTCTATTTTGTTCTTAGTACCAAATGGGATATAAAAACCAAGGTTTGAAATCATGCCAAACAAAAGAGAAGAATAGAAAATAAAGAATTGTCTTGAGAAAAAAATGTTAGTCAGTTCTTATCGCCGATCAGAGACTTGACCAATCGATAATGTTTGGTGTAGAAGAGGTCATCAAGTGTATATTTTAAACAAACTGAGCTTGACTTTAAGAACCACTAACATTCAAGAACCTAAGTAAGACAAATTGACACATTTCTACATCAAGATACCGACCATTTTAAAATGTATTCGCCACATCGGATTTGCTGGGGATTTCATCGACTGTCATCATGGCGGACAAAATGGATTTAAAAATATTAATGTTGGTGTTGATTAATGCGGTACCAAACGTGGTGCCATGCCAAACACTAAGCGTCGTATCCTGAGCGACACGGCACGAAATGGGGTGCGATTCCACGAAGAACCCATTCGTTCCGACAGTTTGCTCTGTCAATACGCCGTATAAAAATATTAGTAGGATTTTGTCCGAGAAAGCCTTATGTTAATCAATGGGTAAGTTGTGAGAAAGAAAGTTAGACAAAAAGTATCATATGAAAAATGACAAAAACATGTGTTGTCTTTTAAAATATACGTTTTTATAACTCATATAACCCTTTTAGTGCATTCCCTTACTAAAATATATGATCGGCTTAGAAACTGAAATTGATCTATTTAAGCCAGTCACTGCTTTCTATTTCCTAAATATACCTCGTACAAAAACACCTGTACATCTCGCATTACCAATCCAAATATAAGATCGGCTTCGAAACTAAAATGTAACGGTTTCTCCCAGAACTGGAAAGTTCTTGGACATAAACTGTGTTCATTGAATTTCCATATGATGTTAAGCACAGCGAGAGAAAAACGACACTATTTTGTAGTGGTTGTAGAAAAATGTTCTTGCTGTGAAAGCTTTACAAGGATGAATAAGTGATGAAGCTCAGTCGAGCACTTTGCATGAAAATAACGATAGAGTGGAAAAAGACTAGCAGCGTGTTTATGTTAGAAATAGACTGTTTAGAACAGAATATATAATCCTCCACTTAATTGTGTTGTATAGCCCCACTGTTGGACCGCGGCGGTACGCGTTTCGTACAATCGCACCCACTACGGGCCGTGGCTTTACTCGTTTGTCATACTCTTCCCTGAATTGCCGCGGCAGTTCACATTTAATAGTCGTCATTTTTAAAACATCATAAATCACATAGTTCATATATTGTTTGCATATCTTTAGATTTATCCCTCGCTGTGTAGAGGGTCGTGTCATCTAGTGGATGAATTAGTTCTTCTTTCTTTCCTGTCGTGAACCACGCCGTCTGTTGTCTGCAAAAAAAGCTTCCCGACCGACTCAACAAACAACGATCTTTTTACTTTCAATTCTTTTTATTATATCAGCTGGGAGTCATTCACTACGTCGAGAGAGGTAGAGAGAGCAATCACTACTTTATCGTAGTTATTTAACAATTATTTTCTTAACCATTCATAGAGAGGGGGAAAGAATATATCTCGCTTGTATTTTCTCAGGGAAATATTTCCCTTATGTATGTAAATTACATTTTAACTATCACGTTTCATCGGTTTGCCTCCAAAACCCAGACTGACAAAACTCGCTTCTGGCGAAGAACGAGTGACGTCAGGGATCCCTCCGTTTTCAACGCAAGGCCTGTGTCGTCACTGAGTATCTCGCAGGTGCACACCGACCCTTGATCCGGGGTCTCGTCACACGGTTACCCTGTCACGTATGTGATCTCTAACTGTAAGAACAGGCCCCATTCTGCACTCGACTTCCGGCCCATCTCGCGTTAATTCGCACAAGTCAAACCAACGATTTCCAACATATACGTCCATTCCCATAGGGACATTATCCAATAATTGAGTTTGAACTGCTCCTCCCAATATTTGACAGCGATATTACATTTTAGTACGTATCTGACTCACTCTCATTTTATTAACCTCTCGAAGAGGTTGGACACAAATCAAGTTGAAAAGCCAGTTCACTTGGATTAGCGCACTTTGGCCTACAAAAGATTCCCGAGGAGCCCCGTCGGCATTCTTTGGTACTGGCGCCTCAGGCGATTAGTTATAAACTAACCCCTTTCTTAAAGATAAGGTACAATCTTGGAGGATGAACCTCTAATGGACTGAACAGTACTACACTCGAGTCCGATAGTTATTGTGGACTGATTGTTGAGAACGTATCTTACTCACTCAATAAATCGTAAATAAGTTGTAAATAAGTTGTGGCAACTTACTCACTCATATACAGGAACAGGTTTTCTAATCTTTTGACTAAGCACGCTGGAGTCAAGGACGTTTGGGGAAGCTATATTAAAAAAAATCTATATTGTGTCTCTGACTGCGTGAGTATGTATACATATCTGATAGACACACATCCTTACAAAAGTAAACCCCAATAAAAAACTAAATGTTGCGTATCGGAGTTTGTAGTGTGTGGGGATGCAACCCCTGTTTTCATGTCTTTACTTTAGAAGACGTGCTACTTCATGCACCATGCTGTAGACTTTTCTTTTATGCATATACGTATTGCAGCTGGTGCATCTTTATTTAAACAAAAATAACATTCTTAAGAACACAAGCATCGGCGTAAGTCTGCATGTATAAATATAGCAAAGACATACTTGTACAATTCTACAATCATTCAGAAGCGTTTAGAAAATATAGAAAACTTGTGTGTGATTAACAGTGGTAACAGGGTGGAAGGAATACGAAAAATGGGGAATATTGTATAAATCAACACATTTCATGCAAGTTTAAAAGAATAGAAACATGGCTGCTATAAATAAAAAGTGATACTTCTATAAATAGTAAATTAACATTTCATATAAATCTCAAATTACGTGCACATAATTTCAATTTGCAAATAAATTAATGGTACTCTTATAGCTTCGTCTTGTGTGAGAATAATTTGATTCTGGTGTTGGCATTTATTTCCCCGATGTTTTCTTAGTTAGAAATATTTTCTAGAAATACACCGAGTACTTACAGGAAATACCAAGTGAAGGTTACCAACATCCCTAAGTGAAAGTGGTACTGTGGAACCGATTGGATTCGAACTTGGAACATCCAAGGCTTCAGTCCGTGTCGATATGCACTTAACCACCGTCACCTCCCACTCTTATAGCTGAGGCACCATGTTTCCGTAACTTCGCATCGTCAACGAGCGGGCAGGTCTCGGAATCACTCGAGCGTCGAAGAAACAATTAACGAAGCAGCCGATAACTTTCGGTAGGAATCAATCGCGTTCAATAAACAGAAATGAATTCCTTTAATATCTGTCAGCTTGTTGAATGACAACTAAAATCTGACTGGAGCATAGTTCTGTTTGATCTTGGTATATTTTTAATTGCATTATAAAATATGGAGACGGAGACAGCAGTCAGAGCAAACATGAATATATATATATATATATATATATATATATATATATATATATATATATATATATATATATATAGTCATATTTGGAGAAGTTACCAAGACATTTAATTCACGAAAGGATTCATCACAACACAACAGATTTTATCATGTATTTATTTCTTAAAGTCATTGTTCTCTACACGTTTTTCGCTACTAAGCAGTTCATAAAAATATTACTGTGATTAGATATGTTTGTTTGTTATATATAGTGTTTCTGAGGGTTCTGTTATTTTAATCAGTGGATACTTTTAATTAATTAGATAACTAACTTAAAAGTTATTTAAAATATTTAATCCTTTGGCTGAACCAAACATTTCTTTAATATTTAGACTAATTAAAAACTCTCAAATAGATTATTAAATTCTTAATGGTTATAATAATAAATAAGTTAGATATACTAAGGTTAACAAATGATTTTCTAATCGAAGTCTCTGAAAAAATTGCAATATTACTTTATTTTAGACATTATACTATTGACTGTTAATCCATAAGTCTTTTGTTAGGCATTTCTTTTCTAGTAAATATTCTTAAGGAATCAATTAATAAGTTTTCATATTGACTGCTCTAATTAATCAACTTGTTAATGGCATTTATTTTTATTGTTGTAACACTATTCTTTACATATATTAATTTTTTAGTTAGATAGATAGTAAATTAGAAATCATCGATCTACTATTTCAAACCAATTAAAGAGTGATAACTCTTTAAAATAACTTGATGGATTACTGCCCTTGAATTACTGTGTGTGTATTTGGTTAATATATTTGAAGAGATTGTTCTGTAATTTTGATTTAAATTGTTATTCGTTCCTATTGTAGGCCAGTGTAGCAGACTCTGTACATGTTTAAATAAAAAAGCATTCACAATACAGCTCTATATTTTTATTGAGCACTCTTTTATAAACCCGGTTTGATTCACTTTGGAGTTCTACCTTGTGGATTTTTACCCTACCTGGATTACTATATATATGTATATATCATCATTAATAAAAAACGATATATCTAGAGCGTATAGTTATCATGGATGTAGGCGATATATTGACGACCTTGTTTGCATTTATGATAGCGTTGAGTTTGCAAATACTAAAGATGTCATTTTGATTTAAATTGTTATTCGTTCCTATTGTAGTTATCTATTCACTTTTACTTTTAGTTATTCATTTTAATTCATATAAATTACTTCCGAATTACATGTTATTATTTTCCTTATTTTTCACTTACGGATTATTTGCGCGTGGAATTTCATTAATTCATATGTACCTTTAATTATATTTAAGCTAATTAAAAATAATTTCTTTCTCTCTCTTTTAAAACAAATAATTATCGGTTTATTAATTTTCTTTCTGAATTCATTTAATTTACTATCAGCTATTTTGACAGGGCACTTAAGAGAAATACGTATACATATACGTATTTTTCCTAAGTCTGCTTCTAAAAAAAGATGGCGCCAACCAACGATAAGACAAGCTCATTTATCTTCACTACGACAGTATTTCATATATCCTGAACAATGGCAGTGTGTGTTTTTGTCTTTGTCTCATGATTTTTCTAGAAACAATCTTTGGACTCCTGAAGAGTTGCATGTCTGAAAAACATCCAGGACTGTGAAGTTATATTGATTTTTTGAAACATGAATAAAACAACTGTAATTGAATTTAACTCATTTTGTTTATTTACATATACTCTTTTGTTTATTTACATACACTCTGTTATTTATTTACATATACTCTGTTGTTTATTTACATACACTCTTTTGTTTATTTACATATACTCTTTTGTTTATTTACATATACTCTTTTGTTTATTTACATATACTCTTTTGTTTATTTACATATACTGTTTTGTTTATTTATATATACTCTTTTGTTTATTTACATATACTCTGTTGTTTATTTACATATACTCTTTTGCTTATTTACATATACTCTTTTGTTTATTTACATACACTCTGTTATTTATTTACATATACTCTGTTGTTTATTTACATACACTCTTTTGTTTATTTACATATACTCTTTTGTTTATTTACATATACTCTTTTGTTTATTTACATATACTCTTTTGTTTATTTACATATACTGTTTTGTTTATTTATATATACTCTTTTGTTTATTTACATATACTCTGTTGTTTATTTACATATACTCTTTTGCTTATTTACATATACTCTTTTGTTTATTTACATACACTCTGTTATTTATTTACATATACTCTGTTGTTTATTTACATACACTCTTTTGTTTATTTACATATACTCTTTTGTTTATTTACATATACTCTTTTGTTTATTTACATATACTCTTTTGTTTATTTACATATACTGTTTTGTTTATTTATATATACTCTTTTGTTTATTTACATATACTCTGTTGTTTATTTACATATACTCTTTTGCTTATTTACATATACTCTTTTGTTTATTTACATACACTCTGTTATTTATTTACATATACTCTGTTGTTTATTTACATACACTCTTTTGTTTATTTACATATACTCTTTTGTTTATTTACATATACTCTGTTGTTTATTTACATATACTCTTTTGTTTATTTACATACACTCTTTTGTTTATTTACATATACTCTGTTGTTTATTTACATATACTCTTTTGCTTATTTACATATACTCTTTTGTTTATTTACATATACTCTGTTGTTTATTTACATATACTCTGTTGTTTATTTACATATACTCTGTTGTTTATTTACATATACTCTTTTGTTTATTTACATACACTCTGTTATTTATTTACATATACTCTGTTGTTTATTTACATACACTCTTTTGTTTATTTACATATACTCTTTTGTTTATTTACATATACTCTTTTGTTTATTTACATATACTCTTTTGTTTATTTACATATACTCTTTTGTTTATTTACATATACTGTTTTGTTTATTTATATATACTCTTTTGTTTATTTACATATACTCTGTTGTTTATTTACATATACTCTTTTGCTTATTTACATGTACTCGTTTGTTTATTTACATATACTGTTTTGTTTATTTACATATACTCTGTTGTTTATTTACATATACTCTGTTGTTTATTTACATATACTCTGTTGTTTATTTACATATACTCTGTTGTTTATTTACATATACTCTGTTGTTTATTTACATATACTCTTTTGTTTATTTACATATACGCTGTTGTTTATTTACATATACTCTTTTGTTTATTTACATATACGCTGTTGTTTATTTACATATACTCTTTTGTTTATTTACATATACTCTGTGGTTAAAAAACAAAATTGATCAAGTTTTTACCTTTAAAGTTCTGATTATTGAAAACATACATATAATTCAATAAATACAATGTTGAATTAATAACACATTTTCGCCTAGGGTTTTTTGTTTATATTTTATACAATATACACATAAACATTCTTAAGTTTTGAGATATATCCAATAGAATTTAGCACCATACTGTTTATGTATACATACATATATATATATATATATATATATATATATATAAATAAATGCATATATATATATATATATATATATATATATATATATATATATATATATATATATATATATATATATATATATATATTTAGAAGACCGGAAATATATGTTGGCACACCCAATTCCTCTGATGTATTTTATTTGTTTTCCTTCTCGGGCAAACATTATAAGAATTACATATTTTATTTTTTGCATTTAAATAGCAGTTTGCAGACGGCGAAATTATCTTTGCTGTGAGAAAAAAGATGGCGTCGGGATGTCGTATTCATTCATAAAATGTCGTTTCGTGGCGATCGATTAATGGAAAAAGTCAATGTCTTCAGTTATGTTAATCGCCATTTTGAAATGATTTCAGCATAAATTACACGTTGAAACTGGTATTTTCCTCTGTGTGATGAGTTTTTAAATGATTTTGTAATAAAAAGCTTTGGCAGCTTGTAGACATAACCAGTCAGTTCTCAACACGGTACCGGTTAGATTTTATGAGAGAAATCGTAGTAATATATTTTTTAATGTCGAATCGCATTTAAAAACCACCGATACATCTATAAGAAATATTAATTTAAATATTTTATCATGATGAATTTTATTCAATTGGAACTGCTTCTACATTCTATGTATAAGTACATCATAGCATGTGCAGTAGAATTTACGGTAATGTAACATTTTTCATATAATATTTACAATGGAAATTTTTGTAAAGAAATGTGAGGTCACCAAATACTAACAATCCGTTTTTTACTTTACTTATAGTAAACTATTAACTCTAAGCTAAACGCTAACTTTCTTGTTGAATCGAGAGTTTGACATCATATGATTTTATATCAGATATATTATTAACTTTAAAACTAGACGCATTTATATGGACTATTCATAAAATAATACTAAACTAAAGTTGACTATATATATATATATATATATATATATATATATATATATATATATATAATGCGCTATGAAAACATATCCATGGCAATTAAGCTGATTTCCATAAATATATTTTAATAACTTACTACACAGCTATACTTACATATTGAGAACTGTTGAAGTAAATACTGAAAATTGATACACAAAAAATTATATATCCTTATAAAATTTTAAATGGATACATGAAATAGTAATCTATATATATAAAAATGTAAAGTTGGTCTGTTCGCTTCCCATGGAAATATACTTTTACTATACCATTACCACTGAAATTTTTTTAAAGCTAATCCTTACATCCGAGCTATGTTTTATGTTATTAACATAATTTTTACTTTACACATAAAAAAACACTTTTTATTACAATTCGTTCCTACTAATTTGCACTTCCGGTTTACAATCCGTTTCTGCGAACCTGCATGTCCAACATCACTTCCGGATTGACCTTCCTCCTCCCGCTGTCACGTATCTACTTCATACGTAAAAAGTGTTTTCCTTATTCGTTGTTTGTTTCCCTAAAATATATTAAATAAAAAAAAACCTTCGGAGAAACACATTAATGAGGCAACGTTTTGATTTATAAACATAACTTAATCTTAAAACTAATTCATATATTAGTCTAAATAATGCGTGATTAAAATATATTAAATCAAAAAAAACCTCCGGAGTAACACATTAATTTAGCAACGTTTTTATTCATAAACATAACTTAATTGCAAAACTAATTAATATATTAGTCTAAATATTGCGTGATTAAAATATATTAAAGAAAAAAAAACCTCCGGAGAAACACATTAATTAAGCAACGTTTCGATTTCTAAACATAACTTAATCTCAAAACTAATTTATATATTAGTCTAAATATTGCGTGATTTAAATATCTATATATATAAAAATGTAAAGTTGTTTTGTTCGTTTCCCATGGAAATATACTTTTACTATACCATTACCAGTGATTTTTTTTATAGCTAATCCTTACATCCGAGCTATGTTTTATGTTATTAACATAATTTTTACTTTACACATAAAAAAAACACTTTTTATTACAATTCGTTCCTACTAAGTTGCACTTCCGGTTTACAATCCGTTTCTGCGAACCTGCATGTCCAACTTCACTTCCGGATTGACCTTCCTCCTCCCGCTGTCACGTATCTACTTCATACGTAAAAGTGTTTTCCTTATTCGTTGTTTGTTTCCCTAAACAAACGTTTACACTAATACTTACCTAACAAACGTGCCTTAATTTCATTTCCTCTCTACTTCGATGTTTTTAAAACCTGCTTCATTCCTCATTTTCTTCCTTTTAAGCATGCTTCATCTCTAAAAAAACAAACAACACTACTTGCATTTCTTACACAACCCTTACTCGCGCGTTATAATTGATTGTTTATTCTAAAACCAGTTATCTTTATAAAATTATTCATTCCTACTGTTTTATTTTTACAGGTAAGATTTAATACATATACCACGTGCTTTAAGTTCATTTCGCATCTACTCATTTTTTTAACTTTAACCATTCTTCCTCTCTAAAAAAAAAACTCAACGTGCGTTAATTTCATTTCCTCTTTACTTCGATGTTTTTAAAACCTGCTTCCTTCATTATTTTCTTCCCTTTAATCATGCTTCATCTCTAAAAAAAACAAACAACACTACTTGCATTACTTACACAACCCTTACTCGCGCGTTATAATTAATTGTTTATTTTAAAACCAGTTACCTTAATAAAATTATTCATTCCTACTGTTTCATTTTTACAGGTAGGATTTAATACATAACCCACGTGCTTTAATTTCATTTCGCATTTACTCATTTTTTAGACTTTAACCATCCTTCAGGTACGATTTAATACTTAACAGACGTGCTTTAATTTCATTTCGTATCTACTTCGTTGTTTTTTAAACCTGCCTTCTTCCCCATTTTCTTACTTTTAACATGCTTCATCTATAAAAAAAAAACATACTTGCATTTCTTCGACAACCCTGAAGCGGGTTATATATGATTGTTTTTTAATCCATTTACCTTTATACAATTATTCTCTCCTACTGTTACATTTATACAGGTAAACATGCCCCCCGAAGATCAAACTTAGGTCGTCATACTCGCCGTGCAGAAACAAGGCGTCGATTACTTGCAAATCAAACTCATGAACAACTGGCATCTGCAAACCAACAAGCTAGACAAAGGATGATTCAAGTACGTGCGAATGTATCAGCACAGCGACGTGCAGCCAGACTTGAAGAGGAACGGTTGCGGGTACAACAATCCCGTCAGGCATCTTCAGATCTGCTTCGTTCACAACGTAACGAACGCGAGAGGCTGAGACTAGCAGATTGGCGTCAAACAAGGCTCCATGCTCAACAATCTCTGGATTGGGATCGCCTAGCATTTCATTACAACCCTCATGAGGATTATAGTTTAAGCCACCATGTTCACATAGGCACTATGACTGAAGTGTGTCCCTATTGCAAAGCTCTGAAATTTAAGGGAGAAACTAAAAGATTGTGTTGTGCCGCAGGGAAAATTAAACTACCTCAACTGCCAGATCCACTAGAACCATAAAAAACCGGACAATCTCTTCATCTACACTGGATCGGGAACCACTAAGAATATTGTGTATCCACAAGTATTGAAAAATTAAACCATTCATATTAAAGTGCAACTTAAGGAACTGGATCAAAATGAACTCCAAAAGGCCACCTCTTCATTTCAACTAACAGCCACAACAACGCGTGGCCGGGTACAGCTAGTATATATATATATATATATATATATATATATATATATATATATATATATATATATATATATATATATATATATATATATAGTAAGCTATGCAACTATATTAATCACAATTAAGCTAATTGCCATAAATATAGTTTCATAACGTACTACCTAGCTGTACTTACATATCGAGCACTGTTGAAGTAAATACTGAAAATTGATACATAAAAAATATATCTCCTCATAACATTTTATGTGAATACATGAAATAGTAATATATATATATATATATATATATATATATATATATATATATATTCAATTATAATATATATGTTCAATTATTATCCACATGCATATAGGTTTCATGCTTTTTAGTTTATACGTCCAACTTAACAGCTATGCGGAAATAAGAAAAATAAAGTGTATGTATGTTTTTAAAGCGAACATCTAGTTCGAAACATTCGATGGACATGGTCTAGTACTTACGCTATAATTTTGGTGGCATTTTTATTTCTCTTAAAGGGCCAGCCGTAAATGAAGCTATAAAATAATTATCATAAATATTTTGAATTATTATCTATCGCTATCCCTCTTAATATCTCTTTCTTTTTCTCTCTCTCCCTCTTTCTCTCTCTCTCTCTCTCTCTCTAGGTTCGGAAGTTTTTTTGACCTTCAAAACTGAAAAAATAAGGTTTTCGTTTAGAGATGTTTGTCTAGTAAGTCAATCAATCTACTGCAATCACTATATTAGTTAACTTCCAAACATTTACTCTAATATAATTATATTTTATATATGTTTTTTATATTAGGGATCGTCAGTTGTTTACCATGAACACTGTTTCGGGAGTATATATATATATATATATTATATATATATATATATATATATATTAATTTAAAAATTAATTTTGTATACATAGATGTTTTAATTACTTAATTAATGAATTAATTTTGCCTGAACAAAAGGAAGATATAGAAATGTGTGTTCTGGTTATGCACTGCTATAATCGACTTTTTATCACCTATGATGTTACGCTGATATTTTTTTGTGTATTCACTGGCGATAGTCGACCGGAGTTGGCCGGTGGGTTTTTATTATGTGTCGCTTCCTTGAGCGGTTTAGTATTACGAATATGCAGATAACTGCATTTTACTTCGCTTTTAATCGGATGTATCATCAATTGTTGTGTACATAATTTGTTTAATTAATTAATTCATGAATTACTTTTTAAAAAAAAATAAATTTGTAAATTGATTTTTGCGTACACAAAAGGAAGACATATACACGTGTTCCTGGCTATGAGCCGTCATCAGCATGACTATACTATCGATGCAAGTATCGATATATATATATATATATATGTATATATATATATATATATATATATATATATATACATATATATATATGTTTATATATATATATATATATTTAGTAAGCTATGAAAGCATATGTATGGCAATTAAGCTACACAGAGGCTCTCGCGTTTCATCCCCAGGGGGAATCTCCAGGCTAAAATTGTTGAAGATCCCCCCGGAGATGAACCGCGGAAGCCTCTGTTTAACTTTATTGCCATAAATATATTTTCATAGCTTACTACCTAGCTCTACTTACGTATCGAGCACTGTTGAAGTAAATACAGAAAATTGATACAAAAAAAGATATATCCTTATAAAATTTCATGTGAATACATAAAATACTAATTATGTATATGTATATGTTAATATATATGTTGATGTTTATACTAACACATTTTTAAGTATATATATATATATATATATATATATATATATGTATATATATATATATATATATATATATAGATAGATAGAGAGAGAGAGAGAGAGAGAGAGAGAGAGAGAGATAGGAGAAAAAAGAGTGATAAAAATGCGACGATTGTCAAAATTTATTTCAAATTTCAATTGTTCAATGCAAGGTGTATTCAGTAATAAACTAGTGTTTATTATTCTTTCCTTAAGCCAAGGCTTTTCAAAGATCGAGATCTTATCATCAGAGGAGAAATACAGATAGATAAGTTGTCTTTCGTAAAAACCAAAGTTCAAATATTTGAAAAATATGAAAATTATTTTTTTTTCAATTATTATTAAAAAAACGCAGTGAATGAAAAGAGAAGTTCCATAAAAAAGATATGCGGTTTGTCCGGGTGGTAAATTTCCGTTTAAAGGAAGTTCGATTAATTGTAGAACGTGAAAAAAAAACTCTTTGCGTAGGAGCAGTGTGGAGAAGGTGCTAAAAAGTTTACCACCCGGACAAATAAATTTTGACAATCTTCGCATTTTTATCACTCTTTTTTCTCCTATCTATACACTTGCTCTATCTCGTATATTGAGCAAATCCTCTTCACAATATGTTCCATCTACTAAAAGTTTTACTTTGGTTTATATTTGATCCTATATATATATATGTATATATCTATATATATATATATAAATATAGATATATTTTTGAATAAGTGTGAGCAATATTCGGATATACTCTTTGTAATATGTCTGACACAAATATATATTTTAATCGAAATTTGGAGTCGACTATTTTGTATCGCTCAGACTTTAGGAGCCAAAAATATAGTGAACGGGAATATTTTTAACTGAATGGATGAGATAAAAACATAAAGATATCCATAAAAAAGATTAGAAGAAAAAATGTTACTGTTTTCTTTGCAACGTCCAACAAGATCTATTTATCCGAGTCTGACAAACGATGAGTTCTGAAAGAAGATCTCCGCTGCATCGAATCAGAAGAGAAGGGAAATGTAAGTGTTTCTCTGTCAGAGGAGTATTCTTTTGGTTCGCTTTTCAGTAGCTAAAAGAAATGGCGCCTCGCTTCCGTTTTTTAAAAAAAAGAAATGTAAAACATTTATTTAAACAAATATTTTATCATGTATTTTTACCAGATGTTTCGATCGACGGGTATGTTCTATTTGCCATTCACGTATTTCTCCATTGATCAGATCAAATGAAAGTAATATTATTGTTCGATATTGAACTTAACATAAAACTTCAAGAAAGCAATGTCGTATTCTTCATATTTCAGATTTTATTTTATGCTCTGATATGTTTTAGTTCTTTATTGCCAATAATCTTTTTCAAATATGTATTTTCAAAGTCATCTATTTTTCCCAATAAATATAGTTTTTGCAGTAAAACTGATATCGGATTTTAAAAAACGATATCTATATTTTCTGTATTCATCAATTTCGATTCTTTAAATGTTTTTCGCTTATTTGCAAATGTTATTCTTTAAATATCATGGAATATTTGCAAATGTTTATTATTCTTATTCAGATGGTAGTTTTCAAAGAAAACAATTTTGCAATAAAACAGTTTGCAAAAAAACATTTTTGCAATAAAACATTTTGCCAAAAAACATTTTGGCAATAAAACGTATCTAAGATTCCAAAACAAAAACACATGATTCATTTTACTCATATTCTACTTTTTTGTTTATATTTAAATTGCATTATTTTTAATCGTTCTTATTGCGCTTTAGATCCGATTTTCCCATGACATGCACATTTTTAAATGACATCCAAATTCTCTAAAAGTATCATCGCTAAACAATCTTTTCTGAAATTAACGCACAAAATATTTTGTATGTTTTTTTATATGCAAACTTTCTTTGTATAATTTGATATTTAAAAAAGTACATATTCTTATTTTCGAATAGTCATAATTCTACGTAAGATATGCGTTTTTGAACGACATCACAATGTGAAGCCTAAATTTAAAAAAACAATAAAAATCGCTACTATTTTTTTCGCATTTGATATTCCTTCGTAACTTTTTATGTAAAACATTTATTTTCGTATGTTCCAAAAGTACATTATTCTACGTTAGATATGCGTTGTAGAATGGCATTAAAGTTTCTTTAAACAATCTCTTGCGAAAAACTATCTTCAGATTAAAGAAACAAAAATATGGTGATTTATTACAGTAAGACCCGCGCCAAAAGGGGGTCGGCGTCGGTACTTTCCGGATGTTTACGTAAAACGCCGGACAGTTCCGAATGAAGAATCCGTTGACTTACCTGCGTCTAAAAAAACATAAACGAGGCAAGGTTTTAGGGGAAAAGAAGCAACAAATTACAGATAAAATTTTGTAGGAAATAAATATTTATTTTTTTAACGAAGAAATAAGTCATTCAAACAAGTGTTTAAAAGTTTTAATGAAGGAATGACAGGGACTTAAATAAAGGTTTAAATTAAAACGTTAATAAAGTAAGTCTTTTTTTTCTAAATATTTTACGAAAAGTATTTGTTTTATTTTTTGCTTTTACTGATTATTAGTGTTGCTTTAGTTAAGGTTAGGGTTTGGCCAAGGTTAGGAATTAGGATTCGGCTAGGCTAGTTTGCAGACGTCAAAAATTCACTTATCAAGTTTAGATAACGTCTATTTAATTATTTCAATCAGTTATTCATTTTCTCGCAGTTTACATTGACTAACCGCTTCGGGACTGTCCATCGTTTTACGTAAACGTCCGGAAAGCACTGACGCTGAGGGCCGTTAAGCGTGGGTCCCACTCTAACAAAGTACCAAAAATAAATTATTTTTGTGTCGCGATTTAGGAAAGCTTTCACGCAATAACGTTAAGAAATAGTCATTAAATGATCAGGCTACACCATAACCATAATGTATAACAATCATATCCTTTTCTCTCTTCGTTAAAAATAATTTATTCTTGCTTTCTAACTACTATAATTGATGTACCTAGTAATATCAATATATTGATCAGTTAAAAATAAAACATGTATATCTTAAAACAAGTCTGTGTGATAAAAGATTGATAGTGACGTAAATATACTTCAATCTTTAAAAAACTGCATATGTTGCATATATCTAAATGACCAGATAAACAAATAAATATTATTATTAGAAGTTTGATTTTCCGTGATTAGTTGCGGCAGCATAAATTAGTCCGCTGCTCGTCTCTCTCCTTCACCGTATAACATTCTACTAAGTGGTTCATTTAAAAGATCATTCTACTTAGTGGTTTATTAAAAATATCATTCTACAAAGTGGTTCATTTAAAATATCATTCTACTTAGTGGTTCATTGAAAATATGATTCTACAAAGCTGTTCATTGAAACTATCATTCTACTTAGTGGTTAAATGAAAATATAATTATACTTAGTGGTTAATTGAAAATATCGTTACACTTAGTGGTTTATTGAAAATATCATTCTACTTAGTGGTGCATTGAAAATATCATTCTACTTAGTCGTTCATTGAAAATACCATTCTATTTAGTGGCGTATTGAAAATATCATTCTACTTAGTCGTTCATTGAAAATACCATTCTATTTAGTGGTGTATTGAAAATATCATTCTACTAAGTCGTTCATTGAAAATACCATTCTATTTAGTGGTTAAATCAAAATATTATTATACTAAGTGGTTAATGGAAAGTATCATTCTATTTTGTGGTTGATTGAAAATGTCATTCTACTTAGTGGTTAATTGGAAATATAATTCTACTTTGTGGTTCGTTGAAAATATCATTCTACTTAGTGGTTCATTGAAAATATCATTCTACATAGTGGTTAATTGAAAATATCATTATACTTAGTGGTTCATTGAAAATATCATTCTACATAGTGGTTCATTGAAAATATCATTCTACTTAGTTTGTTAATTGAAAATATCATTCTACTTAGTTGTTAATTTAAAATATCATTCTACTTAGGGGTTCATTGAAAATGTCATTTTACTTAGTGGTTCATTGAAAATATCATTCTACTTAGGGGTTCATTGAAAATATCATTCTACTTAGGGGTTCATTGAAAATGTCATTCTACTTAGTGGTTCATTGAAAATATCATTCTACTTAGTTGTTAATTGAAAATATCATTCTACGTAGGGGTTCATTGAAAATATCATTCCACTTAGTGGTTCATTGAAAATGTCATTCTACTTAGTGGTTCATTGAAAATATCATTCTACTTAGGGGTTCATTGAAAATATCATTCTACTTAGTGGTTCATTGAAAATATCATTCTACTTAGTTGTTAATTGAAAATATCATTCTACTTAGTGGTTTATTGAAAATATCATTCTACTTAGTGGTTCATTAAAATATCATTTTACTTTGTGGTTCGTTGAAAGTATCATTCTACTTAGTAGTTGATTGAAAATGTCATTCCACTTAGTGGTGCATTGAAAATATCATTCTTTCTAGTCGTTCATTGAACATACCACTCTACTTAGTGGTTGATTGAAACTATCATTCTACTAAGTGGTTCATTGAAAATATCATTCTACTTAGTGTTTCATTGAACATGTCATTATACTTAGCGGTTAATTGAAGATATCATTCTACTTAGCGGTTCATTGAAATTATCATTCTACCTAGTGGTTAATTGAAAGTATCATTCTACATAGTGGTTAATTGAAAATATCATTCTACGTAGTGGTTAATGGAAAGTATCATTCTACATAATGGTAAATTGAAAATATCATTCTACTTAGTTGTTAATTGAGAATATCATTCTACATTGTGGTTAATTGAAAGTATCATTCTACATAGTGGTTAATTGAAAACATCATTCTACTTAGTGGTTAATTGAAAATATCATTCTACGTAGTGGTTAATTGAAAGTATAATTCTACGTAGTGGTTAATTGAAAATATCATTCTACGTAGTGGTTAATCGAAAGTATCATTCTACTTAGTGGTTCATTGAAAATATCATTCTACTTAGTTGTTCATGGAAAATAGAAATTTACTTAGACGCATATCTTTCCCAAATTGATAAACATTACTAAAAACCTGACTGCCAACTCAACAGTCGACATCAGTAACCATTTACTTGGATTCATTTTCGAATGTTGGAATACCTAGTATTCTCATACGTCTAAATACTAATCAAGCTCAACGTTGCTTAATTTCTGTGATCCAAATATTACCAATGTTTCTGTAGTGTGCATTAATGAACAAGGAACAAAATATAGTATCTGTTCCGATGGATACTACACCCTATAGACTGGTATTGTCTTGGCCTTCGGGGCTTTATTTACGCCTTCTTTGGGTTTGTCCTGTGCAGTTCTAGGAGGTCCACCCTCCCAGACTTTGCCTCACCTGTTTGGGGTGGAGTAAGTTTATAGCTTACTGCCTGAAACGTCATTACCGGGGAATGCCGACGGGGCTGCCCAGGCATTTTTGTAGGTCATAGTACTCACCTTCCCGGGCGCTGGCTTTTCAAATCCCACTTTACCGACCTTGTGTCACATCTTACCGCTGTGGCAGGTAGATAGATAACGTGCATTAATGTAACTACTATACGCTTGACAGTGTATACATTCTGAAATGCATAGCTGTAAGTTCAAACACGGATACATTATTTAGAGAAAGCGTGAAATAATTAAAACAAACATAATTTAAAAATGCAAGTGTTTTATGCACCTCCGAATTAAGGAATTAGCATAGAATTTGCGATTTCTTGTGTTCACTAATGTTTTCTATCGTTTCAGAGAAAGAACCAGCTGTTTATCTTCCTTGTTAGCTATAGTAGTTGGTTCATTAAATAGTGACGTCTAGTTATAAATATATTGGTATCTTTGATGTAGCAGGCGAATTTTCTTTTTTCTTTACTTGTAGAAGCAATAAAGTAAAGAAATAAAAGAAAACGCCACCATTTTTAACAGCGCCGTCATGCTTTCTGATGTTTTAATATTTAATTACGTTGGGTGAGCTTCCGTTTGCCTGCTCCCCAGATCGGACGAACGGAAACAAAGCTTCGAAAAAGGTGTCCGAACACGGTCAGCTAACAGGCCAAAAGAGGCAAATCGTTTTCCCCTTTTGTCAATACGTTTTATTTTATATGTTCTATCCATGACGTAATATATGTGACGTCATATTCCTAACCTCTAACATAACTTGTAATGGAATTTTTCACCTTCTACTTTATGTTAACCTAATGTAAAATATGTTTGTTAATGCGATTTTCACCAACCGACTTATAATTGCGTTAAATATGTAGATAACGCACATATACACACACACAGACACACACACACACATATATATATATATATACACACACACATATATATATATATATATATATATATATATATATATATATATATATATATATATATATACATGCTTCATTGTAGCAGATAATAATATAAACGAATATACAAAATGAACTCAGTAAATAATGTTGGGTGATACCAGTAAATATTTTAGCGATAGATGTGTGCTTTCATTTTAATTGCATAAATAGCATTCGTTTTCTCATTCTGCCTCATTGAATTCGTTTTCCGATGTTAAAAGTGTAATATTCTTATATGTTTGTCTCATTTTGAAACATACAATCATTCTTTCGACGCCGTATTTTCGAAATCTTCATCCTGGGAACATCCCGCTGTTATCCACTCACTTTCCATAGAAATGTAATACACTCATTCGGATGTGAACTTGCAATTAAAACCTTTTATTCTTCTACACTAGGCAAGAACAAAACTAAACAACTTCTTGCAGATTGAAAAAGAAAAACACTGATAATCTAGAAAACTATAAATACGCAAACAAAATAGCTTAAACGAATTGAACATTCTCGCGTGTTAGAGATACCACCCACAATGGTATGACGCCGACCAACAACAGGTTTGTTGAAATAAAAAATAGAACACACAATATAGAAATACATTATGCGATTTTAAAACTGACATGCATACTATTATCTGCCACACCCCGTTATAAACACATCGACACACAGAATTGCTGGTAGCAGACAAGTTTGGGGCGACACAAAATCGTCTTCAAGGGTTAAAGAGGTGTTAAAGCCTAAATAGATAAAACACTTACCAGACCTCCACTGGAAGTGCGGAGAGTACTTGGGACTTGGGGTCGATTGTTAGCACTTTAACTTCAGAGTAGGCGAACAGCGAACAGAATCGTAATTCAGACGTGTAGAATGCAATGAGATGCACTTGTTGTCAAAAAAGCTAAAATACTGGAAATCTTGGGAGAACTGTTGTCAGGGAACAGTACATGTTTTGTTCACAAACCCAATAATCATGGTAGTATTTACCTTTCTATTCACTTAGATTTATTCTTGGTGCCTAGATTAAGATAATTGTAAAGAAGAACCATTCAAAAGTTTTCTAATGAGTATTAGAATTATCCTTGCGATACATTAGATGATCCGCGGTTGATATAGAGTTGTAAGCTTCGAACTAAAATTCCTCAATTCTTTACGCATAGTTGTAGTTCCTGTGGTGACCACCGAAAATGATACCCCGGCAGAGAGAGCATCGCAGTTTCGCGGAACCCATTTGTTGCAACGCGAAGGTGCACTGTCCCAGTGACCGGTGAAAGTGTATGTGTTAGCAAGCCGTATAATAATCCAGCTCTTAAGATGCGTTTTGCAACTAATTTCAGTTTAATCTGCTAAACATGTGATGACAAAACAAAACAATCGAACGGAATTTTGTTTTCGATTATGCAGTAAAACTATTTTGAGTATTCATATTAATTTGATTAGATACGAAATTCAAGCAACATTTCCCCTCACGAGTATGTATGAATATCAGGAATAATAAATGTCCAAGTATCCACTTTTTGAGTACATCCACATTAATCTGGAGAAAAAAACTCGCTTTCTCTAGCTAGGCATTATTCGATAATATCTACTTGCTATGATATTCGCATTTGATAGATATTTGTTCAGTACACCGTAAAAGTTGATTCTTATGATTTAATTCGATAGAACTTTTAAAGAAATGTGTTCAATTCAATGTTCACAGTTCTTTATGTCGATAGCGCGAATGCCTATAGGTTTGGTAACCATTATTCGATTTACTAGTAGTACAAAATTTAGTTAATCACAGAAGGAAGCCTCAATCGAGTTGTATAACTTGACTTTAAAGACAAATAAGGTCAGCGTCAAATCTATCTCCCGGCAGTTGCCATGCCCGTTCTCGCATTTCGGCAAGATCGACGTGCCGTTTCGAGCCTGACAATATGGCGGCGTTTAACGCAGAAGCAACAAGATTTTAAGGCGAGCAACTAGAGAAATAATTGATCGCGATTGACGTCAGTAGTCGTAAAAGAGTGAGTTAAATACATCTAAAGTCGGGGCCGTTTGCATCGACTCACACTGAGTGATGCACCATAAACCAAACTGAGTTTGACAAATTCGAGCCGCCAGAAATGTTGATTTGTCTGTTGCTTATCAACTCTGCCTCATATATTACAAAGCTCCGTGGAACGGTATAGTGCCTTTAAAATGGGAGTAATAAAGTAAGCAAAACAATTTATTATATATATATATATAGAACAGTAGATATGTAAATAGATAAAGGTGGATAGAAAGATTTAAATAATAATAATAATAATATATATATATATATATATATATATATATATATATATATATATATATATATATATACACATATATATGGAGAGCACCAAAAATGATCCGAGGTAAAGATCGGATTCTAACTCTGCCTGATGAGATCTCAGTTTATAGTTACTGTTGATCGATAACATCGACATGCCAGTGTCGCAGATTTTGTACATGCATGTGTAAATAAAATTATCATATATATATATATATATATATATATATATATATATATATATATATATATATATATAAAGAGGTGTACTAAAAGCGAACTTTTAGGAAAGGTAAAACCTATTGTGAAGAGTATACAGCTCAATATCCAGGATAGAGAAGGTAGATATGAAGAAGAATGGAAAGGAATTAGAGAAGCAAAAGCCAAATCAAAATTCAATTCAATTGCTCAGAGCAAGGTATATTCTGCAAAAAAGCAATTTATTCAAGTTAAATTTTCCTTAAGCCAGGCTTTTCAAAGATCAAAATCTTATCATCAGAGGAAGTCGCTGGGATAGATAAGTTGGCAATGGCCAAGATTTAAAATTTGAAAAAATGAAATAAAAGTTGTAGGGAAGGAAACGCAAGGCAACGTAGTTTTGCCCTGCGTTTCCTTCCCTACATAGATAATAAACAATAACAAATATTTATTATTTGTCGCTCCTTGAAAGTAGAGCACTGTAATTGGTAGTATTAACACAGCGTGACGTCACTTGCTTATAATGCATCATTCCTTCCGTTAATAGAAGTAGAATGCCTCGACGTCAAAGCCGCCGTTAAAGTGTTAAAATTATCATAGTTTATTCGCTGTTTACAATTGACCCAGCGATTAGCGACGTCGGACTGGAGTTGAAAAATACTTGAGGTCCGGGATTCGAATCGCATGACCGGTAGTGAATAGTCATATCTCTATGCTGATGAGTCCCGATTGAAAAATGGACGAAACGTATACGCATAGATAATAAACAATAACACATATTTATTATATATATGTATATATATATATATATATATATATATATATATATATATATATATATATATATATATATATATATATATATGTGTTCACGAAATGCTCCAACGTATCTGTAGATAGATCACATATAAGGCTATATATGTTAAACTAAATTACTAAGAGTAGTTTGATTGATATATTTGATTTGGAGATCACAATAGTCACGTGTAGTCAGCATTCGCACTGGACGAATTTATCTTATTGCATTTATTACTTGAAATCAGAGATAAAACTTCATATCCCTTGGACATTGCTAGGTCTCCCCACTCTACCGTAATGACTCTGACACGTACTCGGAGTTGACATTCGTAAGACGCTCCGTTTAACTAGATAACATAGTTAAGAATCAGATGTTCTAGCCGACATGTGCTTTAGATAAATCTTACACCATGTTGTGAGTTATTTATATTTCATCTACCGTTTCGATTTGAGGCAGTACTGTTCCCTGCATGACGTTTATCCGATAGCATAGATGCAGCACTCTCATTAGATCCGAGCGCTCAAATACTTGTAGAGGATTTTAATGTTCACCTTCGTTATCGGCTTGGATCATCGAGTCATACAAACGCAGCTGGTAGGAGACACATAGAGTTTCTCCATTGCACACTCCCTTCCAATTTACCGAACCGCCCCCAAATCGTGCGGACTTAAAACATCACTTTTCACCCGATTCTTAAGAACACTGTGCGATGATGGTTTATATCACTTTAATGTCTCCATCCGAAGCCGAAAAACCGTTGCTCAAAATGGCGAGATACTTCAAACGAGTAGATTACGAATCAATTAGAGATCAAATCATAGACACCCCATGATTTAACATGTTTCTTTCCATGCTGATCAGTGCGCAAATAGGGTGATCAAATGGGGCAAATCAGTCATTGAATCACATGTCACCACACAGAAATTCTACAGTAAGCCCACTCTTAGGAACTCGGGTTTTCCGAAAAGTCAATAATAGTGTGATGAATAATGGGAAATTAATAATTCCCCGCTGTCTAACCACAATGATGTCATTTGACTGCTAAGTTTGAACAACTTGGCCATCGGTTCACCTTAAAGTATACCTTATAATCCGCTAACCACCCTCACCCAAATTTCTCATTGCGGACAGAAACCACACTTGATGACCTGCTCAAACATGTGTACCTTAGTACCTTATCTTATCCCTGTTATAGTAATATGGAAATGATGTGCTAAGCTTGCTTCTGTCCTCTCCAAACTCAACAACAGACGCCTACATAGATATCGCTTCCCTTATGAATGGAGAATTGCCTCTGTTGAACCAGAGTTCATGAATTCTGGTGAAAAAACTGACACTCAAAAGTATTGCCCCATTAGTCTGCTCCCGCTCGTCACTAAAATCTTTGAATCCGCAATCAATCTAGTGATAGTTCGCCACCTCGTAAATGCTAAACTACTCTCTGACTATCAGTATGAATTTAATCAAATACGTTCAACAACGTATATCCTAACGGTCACCTCGGAATGCATACACAATGAACTGGACAAGGCCGGTGAAGAAAGAGCGGTACCCCTTGATATATCTAAAACCTTTAACAAGGTCTAGCATGAAGGTCTTCACATGAAAATAAATTCGTACAGTATGACTGGACGAATATTTAACATATTAGATCCTTCATAGGGAAAAGTTAAATACAGGGTGTCTTCGATAGACGTACATCCAAACAACATTACAGTAATGGGAGGTTACCCCAGTGGTCGATCTCAGGTACTTTGTTGTTTCTGATTTTTATAAATAACCTCCTTGATTAAATTGTGTTCGAAATTGGTATATTTGCTGATGGCACCACACTCTATTTTCGACATGTAGGTGAAACGAATGTGCACATGTCAAAGACAAAAGCTGACTCTTTAGAAAATAACCTCCAGTCTGTAGTTGAATGGGGCCATAAATATATGGTAACATTTTATGTCACCAAGACAAAGATGATTTCCATTAACAATTACAAGAAACGTTTTCCAACACAGATTGTCATGGCTAATAGCACTCTACCCGAGAGTCTAGCATTCAAAATCCTCGACCTAACATTCAAAGGTTTCATGAGTTGAAACAATACACAGAAGAAATTGCAGTGATAGTGGCATCCCTTTACCCTGCTAGAAATCTTCTTACACATGCCAGTATACTTTATCTCTACAAAAGCACCATCCATCCAGACATGTAATTGTGTTGTCACGTCTGTGTGTGTTCATGAACAGCTAGTATTTCCCTCTTAGACAGGGTCTACAAAAAGTATGTAATATAATAGCTCCCATACTGTCTAGCAAGCTCCAGCCCCTGTCTTATCGCCACAGTGTTGCTTCCCTGCACTTGTTTTACTCCAATGAAATTTGCTCCGATGAGCTTGATACTCAGGTGACCCTTCGATGTAATACACCCGATCAACACAAACACCAGCTAATCTCACCTCATTCACTGTTGAGATCCTCAGATGCCGATAGATTCCTTCTTGTAACTGCTCACCTTTGTAATTCCCTCCCTGCTTTTTGTTTCACTTACTGTACCAACATGCAGACATTTATATACAAGTGGAACAGAGATCCCGCTGTACAACTCTTTACTAAGGATGTCCTCCATCAGAAGTTTCAACGAAACAGCATAGCGAAAATTAAGGCAGGATTATTTGATGGGCCTCAAATAAATGAACTTATCTAGGATACTAGTTTCAATGATTCACTGAATCCGAAAGAAATCTCGGTCTCGTTGTTACTTAAGTCAGTCGTTGCAAACTTCCTTGGCAACCACAAAAGTTCCTAGTATCGAAAGGTGGTTCATAAGTTAAAGAATAATTTCCGCCAAGTTCGTGCGCGTATTTCAGTAAAAATGCAGTTCTTCCGGTCTCATGTTGTCTATTTTCCAGAGTATTGATTCAAATTTGTTTTATTCAATGCTAATGTCGTCCTGTTTGTGATATCAACAAAAACAGATGAGCAAAGAGAATGAAAAAGGTAGAAAACGTGTCAAATTATTTTTAAAGTTTTATTTCAGAAAAAAATAAAAATATTAAAATGCATGAAATTATCATCATAGGCGATATTTTAGAATAGTTAATAAATTTGTAAATGGAATCGGCAGAAATAGACGCAATCAATGGCGAGGATCGTTAAATTAGAGTGCAAAGAAATATTTCTGGAGCAAAGTCAGACGAAACGACATCAAGAATCAGAGATAAAACAGGAGAAAAAGAAACCAGGTTTGCAAAAACGGTGAATTAAGCAAAACTAAAAATTAACATTTCGGGTTTTGATTTTTTATTTTATTTTTATTAGATCAGAAATAAACAAAAATATTCAAAGAAAAAAATATTTAAAGAAAAAAAATCATTTGATGAAAAGCAAAACTAAAAATTAACATTTCGGGGATTCGTTATTTATTTTATTTTTTATTAGCTCAGAAATAAACAAAAATATTCAAAGAAAAACATATTCAAAGAAATAAAAACCTTTGGTGAAAAAGTTTCCGGTCTCATGTTGTCCATTTTCCAGAGTATTGTTGACACTTCCGTGAAGAGCATTAAGATATCAGTGGTATTGATGAACACTGTTAAGGCCGATAGGATGTCAACTGGTTCCTAAAGACGGATTCGTCATCTGCTCAGCAGAAACGGAAGTCCCTGAAGAGACAATTCATCACTGAATAACTTTCTTTAGTTAATTAGTCTCTTCTTGTTTTCTATTAAACATATTTTGTTCGCCTTCTATGAAGAAATCAGTTTAATATTTTCTAATATTTAGTTTTATTTACCTACAAATAGATCGGAATGTAGACTATTTTTAATGTGTTAATATTCTATTACACTGATCAGATTGAGTATAAATAGCATAATCATTTGATTCAGTGCAAAAACTTGCCTAAAAGCATGTGATATATGCTGGACCGTTAAAACATCGCAGACAAGTATCACCAATCCTAAATGTACCATCCTTCGTGTGCCATAACTTTCTTGTAACTGGCAAGATAAAAGTGTATCTTTCTCTACGTAAAAATAGAGGTGTTTCTAAACTAAAAGTTGTAATATGTTATGTTTGTATTTAGAACTGAAATTCTTAATTTCTATTTTTAACTTTTTTAGGCCAAAAAAAAACAACAAATTATATTAAAACATAAATGCGGACTTTTTAAAATGAAAAATTGTAGGGTTTCCAAGCAAAATTTGTATCTCAATCCACTGGAACTGAAACGAACATTTAATAGCTCACTTCATTAGGGCCGCCGACTCTAGTCGAAGCTTAGCCGATTTGTGTGCTTTATCTGCGTTGGAATTGGAACAGTTGCTATCGCAAACAAGCGTTTGTAAGCGGACACACTAGATGAGGAGGTGAACCAGGGGTTTTCTATGCAAATTATTTATTTTTTCTGACAAGTGAAGGACATTTCCGGCTCGATAAAGGCAGACGAATTTTGTCGATTCATCATTTAATTCGACGCCTAGCTTTCCAAACAATTTCAGTTGGTTTCTTTTGTAAGTTCGACGCAACTTTTTTGATAACCGGTATTTTTAAGTCGATGTGTGTTAAGGGGCCTGTTTTTGATAGCGGTGTTCGTTTCAGATGTGGGTCCGTTTGTTTGCCGAAAATTAAATCAGTTAAAATCAAATCGACCGATGGCTTTCTGTAAATCTCATTCCTCGAGCCAACTTTATTTACTAACATAACGCGTTTAGCTCTTGGGGTTTAGTGGAATTCACCGGTAGATTTAGAATATATTTTAACAAAATGGTGTCTTGTAGATTGAATTTAAAACATTAAAAATTAAAAAAAATGACTGGGATAAGTTACTAATACAACGCATTTAGCCGTGAGGGTTTAGTGAGTGTTGTGATGATGATAATGCTGATAGTTCATGATATATTTTAATGTGGCTAGGGGTGGGGTTACGAAACCTGTACTGGGATAATTTAGGTCTAATTTACATAGGAATTCGTCGGTAGAGTTCGAATATATTTTAAGAAAATGGTGACTTGTAGATTGAATTTTAAAACATAAAAAATGATTGGGATAAGTCTTAAGCCATTCGCAATTCTTCGTATCGCCTGCAGCGATGATTGAACCTTCAAATAACTATCTCTTAGAACTGAATTTTACTAAGTACTATATCCACTGCGCAACGGATCCAGTCATGGCTGACAGGAAGAGAGCATGCTATCACCTTGGATTACGTTCGAAATTCCGTCCTAGTTCCCGAGTTCGACATAAGTATATCCCAGTTCGAAAAAATACAACCGAAGAAGGTCGGAGGTTACAGCGGCCGAAACGTTGTAAGAATACTCAAGGCGAGAGCAGTAGTCCGAAGAATCTAAATTATGCGAATTATCAATCCTCATCTAAAAAAATCAGAAATATAAACAAAAGGTATTTGTTGTTTAGATGAGAAATAAACATAAATAAACAAGTTGAATAGATGCTATCTGCGAACTGAAACACCCGAGAGCGGGAAATGTATTTGAGACGCGAAGACGTACTAAGCGCTCGATCTGCTGGTGGGACAATCGAGGCCATCCACGATACGCAACGAGATAGTGTCGGCATCATACCATCAAATTAAGTCAGCGATTAAAATCCATTTTCTCTATCAGAATATCTACATAATATTTAAACATGATCTGCGTCGACATTTGAAAGCTTCCATATTCTTACACTTTCACTTCTATCTTCTTTGACACTGTCTCCTATTAACCTTGCCTATCTATATACTATCGACATTAATGTGAAATCGATTTGAACTTCTGCGAAATGTATTGATTCAAATTTGTTTTATTCAATGCTAATTTCGTCCTATTTGCGATAACAACAAAAACAGATGAGCAAAATAAATGAAAAAGGTAGACAACTTGTCAAATTATTTTTAAAGTTTTATTCCAGAAAAAAGAAAAGATATTAAAATGCATAAAATCACCATCATAGGTGATATTTTTGAATAGTTAATACATTTCTGAATGGAATCGGCAGAAATAGACGCAATCAATGGCGAGGATCGTTAAATTAGAGTGCAAAGAAATATTTCTGGAGCAAAGTCAGACGAAACGACATCGAGAATCAGAGATAAAACAGGAGAAAATGAAACCAGGTTTGCAAAAACGGTGAATTAAGCAAAACTAAAAATTAACATTTCGGGTTTTGATTTTTTATTTTATTTTTATTAGCTCAGAAATAAACAAAAATATTCAAGGAAAAAAATATTCAAAGAAAAAAAAATCATTTGATGAAAAGCAAAACTAAAAATTAACATTTCGGGGATTCATTATTTATTTTATTTTTTATTAGCTCAGAAATAAACAAAAATATTCAAAGAAAAAAAATATTTGATGAAAATTATTTTTTTTATTTTCTTTTTTATTAGCTCAGAAATAAAATAAAAACTATTCAAAGAAAAAAATCATTTGATGAAAATCATTCTTTTTTATTTCTTAATATCTTAAAACTATTTCGTTGTTTGCAAATTTTCCTTCGTCCTAAAAAATATTGAGCGCATATTACTATTCGCGTTCTAGAGAAATCTCACGTCATAAATCAACGAGCAATTAAGGGTAAACGGCTGTTGCGAAATCGTTGTGTAATTTGAAACAACACGGAATGGTCTGGGAACCTTTTGAACCTTTTTTAGTGGACATCACTCCAGACCAGGCATGAATCCACTTGATGTAAGGAGCTAAAAAATACTACTTCAAGGTAAAGGAAAACTAGCCAACAATAAACGTTAGATGGATCGATTCCCACCCAGAACATCGCAATTCTTCCCCCATTGTCAGAAACACCGTTCATGGAATGTAGGAACTAACAAATACAATAAGGGAAGCTAAAATTCCGAGGCTGCCGAAAGTAAACCAAGTTAGTCACTTTCTACTCTCCTTGTTGTCACTCAGATTCTATCGAGCACCTCCTGCTGTTTTCATTGAGCAACCACTCATGGCGTGAAAGCTTCTGATAATTAACATAATACCGATTAGAGAAACAAACTCTTATAATTACACAAAAAATAGCGTTGCGGTTCCGTCATCAGTTCGGGCAAGTCTCGGAAACACCCGAGAGTTGACGAAACTATTAACCAATAAATATTTGCATATAAACAGTTTTCGTTCGTTAAAATGAGAAAGCAAAACAAAAAAAACAGTGTTTACGGTGTCTATGTTAAGAAGAAAAAAATGACAAAAATGTTTTTAAAAAACATTTAAAAACATTTTAAAAGGCAATAACATTCGGTTAAAAAATTAAACACAATCATCATTTGAAACTTTCCGGTGCACAAAATAAAAAAAACACATTTGATTAACAATGGTTCCTTTGACCAAAAAATCCAACTAATAACATTTGTTTAGCTATGGTTTGTCTGTTCGTTATTTTTATATATGTATTTTTGGTGGATTTTTTTCCGTCGTAATTTATCGTCTGCCCGTCTTCAATTTAGCGTTTGTGCAGGTTTCGCCTCGTTTTCGCATCGTCGACTCTCAGGGTTTACGTAACATGTCCAAACGTTAACGACACGAAGTCACGTTAACATGGTGAATCATAGCGGAGGTCGGCACTTCGTCGGAAGAGGTTAGCTAACTACTTTTTTCTTTTAATTATTCATTTTTAAAACTTCATTAATTACGTCCAATTCGACACGCTTTCTGCTTCTTTCACCTCTACAAAATATATTCTTATACTTTCCATGACTCACTACTCACGTAATTTAGACCTTTTGCCACATATGACTCTGATAGACAATCAGTTGTCCCGGCTGTTCTCAAATGTTTCTAAGGAAAATAAGACGTAAAATAAGAATTATGAAACCCAATCTTCAATATACAACTCTTTTTATAGGTTTCGAAAGGCTTACTAATCCACTTAGCCTTACTTAGGCTTACTAATCCACTTAGCCTTACTAATCCACTTAGCATTTTTTTATCCTTTATTTTTATTACTGTTTTTTTCTTCTTTATTTTGGAGTGTTTTTAAGTTCACAACCCCAGATCGTCTCATGCCACTGAACACATTTGTAAATACATGCTGTCAAAACACTTGGGGATATTTTAAGTAGGTTAAACCCATAGAGTGCATGTGGTATTTTGGTAATTGCAACTAGTTTAACGATTAGACAAAGAAGACGAACTTCATCTAAATCCGCCTTTTTCGGGCATGTGCCAATTGTATTGTTTAATAAATTCGATGGATATACATAGCTCTAACTGATGTAAGTTTTGAAAATATAAACACATTCAATGTGCAATATGTGTGTATCTCTACGGTGAATCAATTCCTCGATGCCAGCATGTAATTTATAACACACACACACACACACACACACACATATATATATATATATATATATATATATATATATATATATATATATATATATATTGAAACCTTACCGCGTTGTAAACACGACGCAGTAGTTCGTTCTGTTCTTCCTTTGGTTTGTTGTCGTATTCTGTTTTAATAATAGCGGTTGTAAAATATATTAATAATGAATCACGCGATCAGTACATAGCTTATGCCTACAACCTACCCCTCATAAATAGGAGAGGTTCAGCTTCTCACAATTGAAAAAAAGAAAGAAACTTTTATGAACCGACTCGCTTAATTTAAAATTAAGCGAATCGGTTCATAAACACTTTCTTTCAATATCCGAACGCATGGCCCTAATTCTTATCTTTAATCTTCTAATCGAATGTTTCACATTCTCCGGATCCTGGTCTCATGTGGTGAACTAACATACGTAGCAGAAATTCTAAAGTATACTAATAATTGCGTCAGCTGCTTCTGATTCTTATCTGTTTCATGGAGGAGGGGGAGTAATATAATTCCAACAAATCTGACGCGTTTTACACTGCTGAGATGTAGCAGCTGGAGACTCTTCCAGTTGTATTTAACAACTACCATTCACGACTTTGTGTTTCTGGAGATCTTTTATAAAAAAGTGAACACTACAGTATGCGCCATAAATCAACTAATGTTGTCATTACTTTAATATTTGAAGTTCAAGGTATAAATCAACTAATGTTGTCATTACTTTAATATATGAAGTTCAAGGAATAAATCAACTAATTTTTTCATTACTTTAATATTTGAAGTTCAAGGAATAAATCAACTAATTTTTTCATTACTTTAATATTTGAAGTTCAAGGAAGAAATAAACTAATGTTTTCATTACTTTCACATTTGAAGTTCAAGGTATAAATCAACTAATGTTTTCATTACTTTAACATTTGAAGTTCAAGGTATAAATCAACTAATGTTTTCATTACTTTATTATTTGAAGTTCAAGGTATAAATCAACTAGTGTTTTCATTACTTTATTATTTGAAGTTCAAGGTATAAATCAACTAATGTTTTCATTACTTTCACATTTGAAGTTCAAGGTATAAATACACTAATGTTTACATTACTTTAATATTTGAAGTTCAAGGTATAAATCAACTAATGTTTTCATTACTTTATTATTTGAAGTTCAAGGTATAAATCAACTAGTGTTTTCATTACTTTAATATTCGAAGTTCAAGGAATAAATCAACTAATGTTTTCCTTACTTTAATATTTGAAGTTCAAGGTATAAATCAATTTATTTTTTCATTACTTTAATATCTGAAGTGCAAGGTATAAATAAACTAATTAGTTCATTACTTTAATATTTGAAGTTCAAGTTATAAATCAACTGATGCTTTCATTACTTTAATATTTGAAGTTCAAAGTATAAATCAACTAATGGTTTTATTACTTTAATATTTGAAGGTCAAGGTACAAATAGACTAGTGTGTTCATTACTATAATATTTGACGTTCAAGGTATACATAACGTAATAATCCCGTGAGAACAGACAGCACACGATATTACCGCCAAAATAACTAAAACTAAATTAATAGAACAATTTGTAAACGGTTACTCAAGAAAAACAGTTTTTCTTAAACATAAGGCTTCATTTCTATTTACATACACCGATAGACAGGCAGACAGACATACGCGACAAATATTGTCTAGATAAGAGAAACTACCTGACACATTTCACTGAGTGTTTAAATAATACTTTCCTTTATTGACGTCCGAAAATGGAGTCTTGCTGCTACGTCCGAATAGGGGCGTCTTTAAGCACTATTTCTGAACTTTTGAGAGAATAGACTTTGTAATCTAGTTAGGAATGATCTTTTCTGTTTCTCAAAGAATCGACGTTACCAGAGATTCTATACTTTCTCATTATTCACATGGGAAGTGTTCGACTGTGTCTCATTCCTTGGATACTAATTTTTTTAAATTAAAAAGAAGAAATCTCTTTTGTGTCATAAGTACCAAGAACTTCCGTTTCTTCTCCCGTGAGTTTAGTATCCTACGGAATTTCAATGTAGAACAATTCTTTTCAAAAACTTCTCCTTTGTGAAGTATGTTTCCACAAGTGTGCTTCACTGAAGGCTACACCATCGTCATCGTCAAACTGTATGTCAATACAAACTTGCCATAAATTGGCCTCATAAGTCAACAGTAATATTAATTTCATTCATTGTTTGCAATTCTCTTATAATATTAATCATCATTAAAGTGTATAACTCGCCATTTTGTTGACCCTTTTTATCGAATGGTGTTTTACGTTCATAAGTGGTGACGCATTTGTAAAAGACAACATATTTAGTCTGAAAATGTATTGAAAATTGAATTTTGCAAAATATGCTAAAGCCTCCATTTTTTATTAAAAACATTTAACATAGCCCACAAGAGTTGAGAACCAAAATTATGAGTTGTAATCACATCTCCATTATTGTGTACACATTTCTTTATGATTTAAACACTGTTGTCGAATGAAATATTGGAATTTGCCGTGAAGGGTAATGGAATTAATGGCCGCCTCCAAGCGATCGCAATGTTAAGTGTGCGCATGCGTGCTCAAGATAATATATTCTTATATGCAGTAAATTAGAAAATAATGGCGCCCGATAATATATTGATTGTAGACATGGCAAAGTTATTCCAATGCTTCTTTATCTGATATTTGATCTAGATGTTCAGCTCTTGGCTTTGAATACATGAATAATCGTCCATAAAAATGGAGAACATCGGAAATCTCACCATGAAATAATGTTCCCTTTGAGAAGTGAAGTTAATTATATATCTTAATATGTGATACTGCCTAATAAAATAGTAAAGTCTATTAAAAAACATAATATTAAAATACATCATATTAAAAAACATAATATTAAAAAACATAATATTAAAAAACATAATATTCAAAAAACATGGCAAATATGGAAACGGCGGTTCTATAATTCGGGGCATTATTCAAGTAACACGTCTTTTGCTGGAGAATAGAATAAAGTTTTTCAATCTATAATGTAAATGTAATGGCTATTTATTTCTGACGTGATAGTCCAAGATCAAATGCATTTATTTCTTTATTTTACATTCGAAAGTATAGAAATTACAACATTAAAATCAATATAGTAACATGGTATTTATTAAATGAAAGTATGATTAGAAAGACATATTAGTAAATGAAAGTATGATTAGAAAAAACATATTAGTAAATGAAAGACATATACATTCATACCCACACGGGTGCTTAGCCTAATGTAACCATGATATTTTTAATAACATATTGAGTCATTCTTGCATCTGGTACGTATAAAATTGAGTATTTGGCTGATTTGTCTATCACATTTCGCTCAAATATAAAATTCTATTCACATTATCTATTTAAAACATGATATATTTTACACAGTATCTATTTCAAACATTATCTATTTCACACATTATGTATTTCACACATAATCTATTTATATCATTATTTATTTCAAACATTATCCATTTCACATATTAGCTATTTATCACATTATCTATTTAAAACATTATCTATTTCAGACTTTATCTATTTAACACTTTATCTATTTCACACATGATTTATTTCAAACATGTATTTCACACACTATCTATGTATTACATTATCTATTACATACATTATCTATTTCAAACATTATCTATTTCACACATCTGTTTAAAACATTATCTATTTCAAACATTATCTATTTCAAACATCATCTATTTCACACATTATCTATTCATACATTATCTATTTCAAACATTATCTATTTCTCTTTTATATATAATGCAACCATAATCTGTTTATCCCATTATCTATTTCAAACACTATCCATTTCCCACATCATCTATTTATCACATTATCTATTTTAAACATCATTTATTTAAGACTTTATCTATTTCACACTTTATCTATTTCACACATGATCTATTTCAAACATTATGTATTTCACACACTATCTATTTCATACATAATCTATTTTATACATTATCTATTTCACACATTATCTATTTCACACATCATCTACTTAAAACATTATCTATTTCAAACATTATCTATTTCACACATTATCTATTCATACATTATCTATTTGATACATTATCTGTTTCAAACCGTATCTTTTTCACACATTATCCATTTAACACAGTATGTATTTCACACCTGATCTATTTCATACATGATCTATTTCACACATTTTCTATTTCACATACTATCTATTTCACATATTATCTATTAAACCATTTATCTATTTAACACATTATCTATTTCACCCTTTTTCTTACACGTTATCTATTTCACCCAGGATCAGTGTTGGCGGGTTCTGGAATGGTCCATTTTGTTCCCGCAATGATAAATTTGGCATCGCATTTTCTCCAAACATCTGCTGAATGTTACGAGTTGTTTTGTTTTGAAAATCACCAAGCTTTCGACAAAATTTGATGCAGTACCTTGCTCAAAACTTTCAGTCAACTTCATGAAGAACACGTTTCATAGCACCTCACTGAGCGACCGACAGGCACCAACTAACGTGCAGGAACGTTGTGATAAAATTCACACATGCGCATGAAGGTATATTTCTTCACTGTGTAGAGTGGCACCGTCCGAAAAAATAAAGGTCGGGTACATTTTAGATATGCCTCGTATGATGCGGGGCTGAACAGAAGTGACAAAGCGTGTCGCTCTTCGAAAAATGAAGTCAGAAAGAAGCCAATGATCTTCCGATTTCGCATACCTAATGAAGGGGAAGTGTAGATTCTGTCACCCTCCTTAAAATACAGCTGGGAGGATTTTTACAAACACGATCTTCAATACAATGTTTAATACAATGGCTAGGGATATATAAAATCAATCAATATGTGGACCGTAAAAGGAGAATAGTTGTCTTATTAATATGAATTATTCTTGGAGATGCGTTCTTGATAAAAAATGACGACGCAATTAACGAACTCAGATAATACGCAACACATCTATGCAACTCAATGAAACGATGAACTTTCAAACTGCTAGAAACGCGATTTAAACAAACGAGCCTGCCCTTACCCTAATTCCTAACCCTGCACTAACCCTAATTTCTAACGAAATCAAGAAAAAAAATGAGTAAAAAAAATTGAAATAAAATTCGTAAAAAATGTAAAACAACACTTTCTTGATTAGTGTTCACTGTTATTTATTTGTTATCTTTTGTTTAATGAGAAAAGAAACGTAAAACATAACTTTTAAATGTAACCACTTATTTGAATCTTCGTTTAAAAAATAAAATATTTATTTCATACACAATGTGTTGCTTGTTTCGTCCGGCTTGTAAATCAAGCCTCGTTTGTGTTTTTTGGGACGCAGGTAAGTCAACGGATTTTTCATTCGTCACTGTCCAGCATTTAACGTAAACCACCGGAACGACCCGACGCCGAGGAATTTTAGACGCTGGTCCTACTGTAAAAAGTACAGTATTAAGGTTTATATTTGTTTTCGTTTTGTTTTTATTATGCATTCATTCATAAACTTTTTCGAAATTGAAATACTTTACCCCCCCTTTCGAAATTTCCCATTTAGTATAACCTTCTACTCCACTTTTTACTCTTCCGATTTTTGGTTACTTTTTTAAAATCTATTTTGTTATCTTCTTTTGTAATTTCTTTTGTTATCTGCTTTGTTTTCTCTTTTTTTATCTTGTTTTAATCTTTTTTGTTATCTTTTTTTGTTATCTTATTTGTATGCTTTTTTTATCTTTTTTTTATTGTTTGTTAACTTTTGTTATCTTTTTGGTTATATTTGTTATCTTTTTTATTATCTGTTTTGTTATCTTTTATGTTTTCTTTTTTGTTACAATTTCTGTTTTCTTTTTTATCTTTGATTTGTTATTTTTTGTAGACTGTTTTGTCATTTTTTTAAATCTGTTTTGTTACCTTTTTTGTTTTCCTTTTAGTTATCCTTTTTGTTATCTTTTTGTTATCTTTTTTGTTATCTTTTTCGTTATCTTTTTTGTTATCCGTTTTGTTATCTGGTGTGTTATCCTTTTTGTTATTATTTTTTAAATTATTTTTGTTATCTTTTTGTTACCATTTTGTTTTCTTTTCGTTGTCTTTTTTGTAATCTTTTTTGTTATCTGTTTTGTTATCTTATTTGGACTCTGTTTTGTTTATCTTTTTTGTTATCTTTTCTGTTATCTTTTCTGTTATCTTTTTCTCATCTGTGTTGTTTTCTTTTTTCTTATCTTATTTCTTATCTTTTTAAAAAATCTGTTTTCTTATCTTTTTTGTAATGTTTGTGTTATCTTTTTTGTTATCGATTTTGTTATATTTGTTTTTATTTGTGTTGTTATCCTTTATGCTATTTTTTCTGTTAGCTTTTTGTTATCTTTTTCTGTTATACGTTTGTGTTTTATTTTTTTGTTTGTTTTGTTTTCTTTTTGTTATCTTTTTTGTTATCTTTTTATTACATTTATGTTATCTTTTTGTTATATGTGTATTTACTTTTTGTTATCTTTTTGTTTATCTTTTTGTTATCTTTTTTGTTATCTTATTTGTTATTTTTTGTTATCTTTTTTGTTATCTTTTTCTTTTCTTTTTGTTATCTTTTTTGTTATCTTTGTTTGTTATCTTTTTTGTTATCGTTTTTGTTATCTTTTTATTTTCTTTGTTATCTTTTTTATTATATTTTATTTTCTCTGGCAAGTAACTTTCCATATTCATTTCTAAAGATATCTGTAATGTTCAAACACGTTGTTCTTCCTCCTTGTCTTTTCACAATTTGAGACCAGTTTATAATTTACCAAATTCTCACACATAATAAATAAAGTCGTTTAGCAAATTATCTATTTTCATAAATAATCGATATTTTCCCATTTATTGTTCTGTTATTTTATCTTGATATATTTTATGTTTTTGTTATTGTTGATCATGTGAAAATTAGAGTACACTTCATTTCTTCTGCGTGAATATCATTTTCATTTAATTTACTTTTTTCACTGGATATTAAACTTCTCTAAAATTCGAAATATTCATTCTATTTATGACGTGATCTTTGTTCTATGAAACAACGAAGCAGATCTGATTTCTTTATTGGATGTTTTTATTCTTCCTTCGCTTCTCGTGCAAGAAATGAAATGAAAATGGCTTTTGAGAAATAAGATGTCAAAAAGATGATGAATTGTAAGCAATAAAAATGGTGTCCACCGGAAGTGAGTTTCTCTATTTCCGTTTTTACTCTTATTCTTTTCACTACATCAATATTTTGGTCAACAAATCCATTATCATAAATTCCCCTTTCTCACTCATACCCTCTTTATCCCCGACTTACACATGTATCGCCTTCCTTCTCTCCCTTTCGTCCGCAGTATGTTGTGATGCCTAACATCGCGGGGGTGATTCCATCATAAACAATTTATACCAATATAAGAAATTGGGGGTTATTAATTAACTAGGTTTACTTCTTGATCGGCTCTTTGATAAGAAAATATAATAGTTAAAAATGTGTATACTTTTGAAAACCCGTTCTGGTTCTGTGGTGTTACTTTTTTAAACCTCGCGTCAATTAGACATTTTTATTTTCAGTTCTGAACATTTGCGTATAAAAGACATAAAGTTAGAGAGTTGAATAGGACATATTGTTTAGCAACAGCTAGACGAGGGGGATATCTGCTTTGGAATAAAAGTGAGATTTTAATTTGAAAATAGCGTCAACGAGTCAATATTTAAAATGGCCGTCCCAATTGATTCTACGGTCGAAGACACACGGATACGTCTAACCAATCAGAATTTTCCAGACAAAAATTTCAAGTGATTTTTTTCTCGTTTTGTCTTTTTTCTCTTTACATTTTTTCATTTAAAAACAAAAATAATGACAGATACTGTACATTTAAAAATATGTATAATATAGTCATGTTGATAACAGCTTCTTTTAATAAAACACGAACGAATATACTAGAGACGCGTCCTTTCAATCTACGCGTTTAACGATGTAAATGATATTACAAGGTAAAACGTGACAGAGTAAATAACTTTCATTTCTTTTTCCGTTCACCAAAAACGAAACGAAACTTCGATGAACGCAGTTTCTTTCCCCAAACATTTCATCTTAAAGATGAGCAAATACGTGTTTACTCCTCCTCTTAGATAAGCAATTCTTCTTAAGTAATCTTCTGGCTATCCCACCGATTATTTCAGGTGCTCTCGTGGATGTTATCATTGTCCAACTGACAATCTCTTTAACTCTTATCAACGAGTGCCCCCTTGATCAGAGGTGACCAATTAATAAAAAACGAAAGAAAACACACTTTTTAACTAATCGAAGTAAGTTGTTAACAGTTTTTGATAACCTCGTTTACGATAACGACATAAAAAACCGTTCATTAAGTTGTTCAGTGTATTGTTATTCTTCAATTTTAAATTAAATGAAAACGCTTTAAATACGCTAAGAATTCACAAAAGAGCAAATTTAGTGTCACTACATTTATTGAATCAAATAAAATAGTTTTCCAAATTTCCAAAAAGTAATAATAATAAACAATAAAATTAACCATTGTATACGACACGCCACTTCATCTCAACATTTTTCTCATTTAAACAAAATTATGTTAGCATCAATAAACAGTTTAAATTTAAGATTTTAACGTCTATTTTTCAAAACGACTTCATCAAGTTTTACAAATATGGAGTTCAGTTATTTATGTAAGTTTAATAAAGATTTTCCCTCCACCTGCAGTTGATATTTCCTGTCAGAATTTGAGGTGTTTAGAGTGATTACAGGTCGTATAAATTTTACAAAGTTTGCACACTACGGCGATGCAGATAATTTATACTTTGCAAAGTTTCGTTAGGTTAATTTATAAATAAAGAGTCAGAAACACGAAATGTATTTTCACCGATTACTTTATTTCTACTTACGAATACGACATCATCCTTTCCTCACCCACTTCTGTTTTAATGGAACCTGTGGGTTCTGATGACACCCGGCGAAAGCAATCGCTAAAGACGTCATCACTATCCTGTAAAAAATGCTCAGTCCTCAGCTATCTAAATGGTTTGTTTTTTGCGCATTCCTTAACGAAAACACAACTATATTTTTTTTGTACTTTTAGAAATCATCCGACAATGCACAATATTGTTGTTTAACAAATTCACAAAAGGGCGAAAATTGTGTCAATACATATATTGAATCAAATGAAATTCCAAAAATGTTATCATAAGGAACAATAAAATTAACCGTTGTGTAACATCATAACATCATAACATCATAACATCATAACATCATAACACCATAATATTATAACATCATAACATCAGAATATCATAACATGGTAACATCATAACATCATAACATTATAACATCATAACATTATAACATTATGACATCATAACATCATAACATCATAACACCATAACATTATAACATCATAACATCAGAATATCATAACATTATAACATCATAACATCATAAAATTATAACATCACAACATCATAATATCATAACATTATAACATCATAACATTATAAATTCATAATATTATAACATCATAACATTATAACATCATAACATCATAATATCATACCATTATAAATTCATAACATTATAACATCATAACATTATAAATTCATAACATTATAACATCATAACATTATAACATAATAACATCATAACATTATAATATCATAACATACTAACATCATAACATTACAACATCATAACATAATAACATCATAACATTATAACATCATAACATCATAACATCATAACATCATAACATCATAACATCATAACATTATAACATAATAACATCATAACATTATAATATCATAACATACTAACATCATAACATTACAACATCATAACATAATAACATTATGACATCATAACATTATAACATACTAACATCATAACATTACAACATAATAACATCATAACATTACAACATCGTAACATCATAACATTACAACATCGTAACATCATAACATTACAACATCATAACATTATAACATTATAACTCTATACCATTATACCCTGGATTTGTGAACAAAACCAAAAAATTCGTAAAATACTTGATTCTTCTTGTTTTTACATTAATCTCGAGTTACAGAAATAATTGATCTGTTTCTCCACTTAACACGAACACCGCCTTGATATGGATCAACGCTGCTTTTACAGAGATCGTTGTACAAAGGGTCATGGCAATCTCATCATTGATCTATACCATGGTCGTTTTCCGGCGACTTCAAGTGCAAGTGCGAGTACACAGTGTCGTTATTGGCTCGCAGCACATGTCAACACACTCTGAGCTGACATTCTTTCATCTTGACCTCAATCAATGCAATGCCGTAGCGTTTTCGGATATCCTAGTTGTAGAGCTGGTCGAGCAGTGTAATTCCAGACATCCAGTGAAGAATTTTGGTTTCCATAACGACGAATATTCGCTTCGTAAAATACTTGATTGAAGCAGCAATAACTGAAAACGTAATTGTGCAAGGTAACGAAAAAGGTTGATAACGCTTAATTCCGGCAAACAAGTTACCACATGAAAGTAATAAATCTCCCCAAGTCGCACATGTCACAGTCCTAATGTACCACTACGCTGAACCATTTTTTTGATTCATTATGGAAACAACAGGCCCATTCGAAAAACAATAATTTACATAATCTTAGTTTTATTGAGTATTATACAAAATTACAAAGCAAGAATAAACTCAACACACTCTCACATATACCAGCCTTTTCACACACCTTCACACACACCAGCATTTTCATACACCTTTACACATAGCTTCATGTGCACAGAATTTGACACCACCCAGCATTTTCACACACTCTCACACATACCAGCATGTTCACACACCTCACCACATAACCTCATGTACACATAACTTAAAACATACCAGCATTTTCACAAACTCTGGCACATACAAGCATTTTAACACACCTTTACACATAGCCTCATGTTCACATAACTTAACACATAACATCATTTTCACACACTCTCATATATACCAGCATTTCAACACACCTTCACACATACCAGCATTTTAACACACATTTGCACACACCAGCAATTTCACACACTCTCACACATACCAGCATGTTCACACACCTTAACACATAGCATCATGTTCACACAACTTAAAACATACCAGCATTTTCACACACCTTAACACACAATAGCAGTTTCACACACCTTAACACATACCAGCATTTCCGCACACTTTCACACATACCAGCATTTTCACACACCTTAACACATACTAGCATTTCCACACACTCTCACACATATCAGCATTTCCACACACCTTCACACATATACAAGCATTTCCACACACTTTCACATACCCCAGCTTTTTCACACATCGTCACACATACCAGTACTTCCACAAACTCCGACACACACCAGTATTTCTACAGACTTTCACACACACCAGCATTTCAACACACATTCGCACATACCAGCATTTCCACACACCTTGACACACACCAGCATTTCCACACACCTTAACATATACCAGCATATTCACACACTCTCACACATACCAACATTTCTACACACTCTCACACATACCAGCATTTTCACCCACCTTCACACCCACCAGCTTTTTCACACACTTCAACACAGACTATCATTTTCACACACCTTCACACACACCAGCATTTCTACACACGTTCACACACACCAACATTTCCACACACCTTTACACATACCAGTATTTCCACATACCTTAACACACACAAGCATTTCCACACACCTTTACACACACAAGCATTTCCAAACACCTTCACACACACCATCATTTCTAAACACAAACTACGCAAACAAATAGGCGCTTCTTAATTTAGTTCTCGTGGAAATAATTGGGAGTATTCTTTAAATAGCATTGCAGCAGAAATCATTTTCGGAGAAAAACAGAATAAATTTATTGGGATTTTTTATAAACATCAAAAAATGATTTATTAGATATTTCTATGTTGTCAGATTTGATTATATAATTTCATATTCTGTGTATTTGTTACAGATCTGCAACTGATAAACACCCGTATTGATTAAATAATATTTATTTTAATCAGGAGGAATTAAATATATCAACTTCATAGAAATACTTTTTAAGGAATTAATTTAAGTTTTTTCTTTTTTTGCAAACAGAAACATGGGGCGTTGCTTTTCAATTAACTGATATGTAAAAATAAGACGATTCCCTATTTTCTAAGTGGAAATCAAAGAACTTTAACGAGAATCGCCAATTTATGTTAACTTAAACATTCGATCCACAGCAGAAACTGTAGCACATGGCATCCATTCGAATCACTCACGCAACGGTTACAGGCGTAGATTAAAAATCATTTTCAAGTCCTCTCATGATTAAAGGTTAAATCCTTACATAATACGATAATCCGGTACTCTATCATAAACACTTAAGTGTATTTGTTTGACTATTTAATATAAATAAGTGTATACACGTCTCGTCACATACAACTTAGCCAATATGATTTATCTAGCCTCTGAGCGTTACAATTTCCAGTGGTGATGAAAGATCAAGAAATAAAATGCACAATCCGTGCTTTGTGAAATGAGTTCATACAGAAATCATTTATACTGAAGAAAGTTCATGGCAGGTCTTTTTCCTTACGGTCATCAGAAATGATTATGTATGAAAAATTGAATTACTGATGTAAATCTATTATTTCGCAAACACAATCGGAAGATAATTTTGTTTCCGTTATTTTTTGTGTGAAAGTCACCACTAGTATTTAAGAATACCATAATAATTGATTAACATTTCTACCGGTTCCTGGGTTAAGGAAACAGTTCGCAATAAGTTTTAAATAAGAGCGTTTCAAGCTCAAAAAGATGCCCCTGAAAAAGATCGGAAACAACATCAGCTGAAACGTTGCGTAAATAACAATCAAAACATGTATTGTAGTTCGAATAATTCAAATCATGTATCAGAATCAAATAAATCCAAAGATAAACATTGTGTAGGACGAGGGAGAAAAGGAGGAACTAAAGGTATATATATGCATGTATGTATGTATGTATGTATGTGTGTATGTATGTATGTATGTATATATATATATATATATATATATATATATATATATATATATATGCATATTTATTTATTTATCTTTTATTTTTTGATGAGTTCATGTTTTTAATATTTATAATATAAAACTAAAAATAATACATTAATCACTTAGATAATAGTGTCATGGATTCGTCCAAACACTTTAAAATGCAGCAACATTTTTGTAAGTAACGGATACATTTTATTAGACAGACGAACAGCACAGGTAAATAATTTTTTTTTTGTGTCTTAAATAACTAATATAAGTTAGCAAAATATTTATATGGAACAAAACGTAGATTTAGTATAAGGAACGTTTATGTTTTTGTCTTTTAAGGGAAGTGGGGGCTGATCAACTCTGCTGGGAAGCCATGAAATTAAATACTGTCTTGTTTTTAAATTCTCGAAACAGTTTTTCATGGTAAACAACTGATGATCCCTTAAAATAGTGTTAGAAACTAACTAATATAATAACTGTAATAAATTGACTTACATGAGTGATTTTCCACTGGAAGACTTGAGACTATTAGTTTTTTTTATATATATATATTTTTTTATATATAGTTTTAATGGTTGAGAAACTTCCGAGACTATATATATATATATATATATATATATATATATATATATATATATATATATATATATATATATATATATATATAAATAATGGAGTTGATGTGTCTGTCTGTCTGAAGCCAAAACTCCATCAGAGTGATATGACTATTTATTCAGTCCGCCAGCTTTATTATATACTATTAAAAAAAACGCCATCAAAACTATGCGCATTTCTCAATTTACATACTCCATTTCTTTTGAACTTCTAATGAATTAGTATTCGCAAATATACACTCACGATTGTTCTCTTCACATTTCCACGTGTATTTACGCTATTTTACTCGCTAATAATCTTACTTATGAATTATACTTATTTATTTTATTATTTATTTATATAAATGAGTTACGTAGTTATTACATCTACGTCCAACTGATTGAACAGCGTACCTCCCTCTGACCGGGCGCGTTAATACTTTACTGATTTATTTTATTAAAACGTGCTGAGTTTGTTTATTTTCTTAACCTTATTAGTCATTATGTTTTAAAACACACCTTTATTGAATCAAATTGTTTTATTTAAATAATAATTGATAAACACAAACACATTATAAAGAATTTAGCTAAACTTCTTTTTCGAAAGTTATCGCGGGTCCTGCAGTGAAAGAGTACCGATTTTTTTATTGATAATTTTCAGATACACCTTTTTTTCCGATTTGAAAATTAGTGTTCGCTGTATTTAGTTGTTTAAATTGTTGATTATAACACATTTATTGAATGAAATTGTTTTATTAAAATAATAATTGATTTAAAAATTACTATTTAAAACCACAGACACACACATTATAATGAATTTAGTTTCTTTTGTCAACAAAAAACAACACATTTTACTGGAAAACTACATACCTTATTTTAGAATAGTGTTCGCTGTATTTTTTTTTTAATTGTTGATTTTAATTTACATACAACTTTTTTCCACTTTTAAAGACATATTACTTATTATATTCTGACGTGGATTTGGCGCAAAACGATTGAGTGTAAACAAAAGCGAGCAGACGTAACTTGGCGGGGACACCTTTTACTGGGCAAGTAAATAACTGTTTTTAGAATTGTATTCGCTGTATTTGTTTATTGTTAAGGTTTTAGGTTGTTAAGGTTTTAGGTAAACTTTTATTTTTTTTCTTTGAAAAACTAAAACTATTATTATTCATTATTTTGTAAATTCTTTCGTGGATTTGGCGCAAAACGATTGGGTGGAAAGAAAAGCGAGCAGACGATAACATGCAAACTTAATTTTTCTTTTTATTAATGTTGTTATTTATCATGTGCAATATATTATTTGAATTAAGTGTTGTGATAAAAAGCTCTACCTGAATTACATACTACCATCATTTCTGACGTGGTAGCCTAGCAAAAATATGCGACCGGAAGGAGCATATATTTGCTAGTATATATAATAATCCAAGCAAGATAAACTTCCACAAGATAGTAATCCAAAGAATTTCAACCGGGCTTATAAAAAGTGCTCAATATCAAATAAGGCTTTTACATATGATTACTTTTTTTTGCACAAGTATGCACGAAATCTGCGACCCTGGCATGTCGATGTTGTCGATCAACAGCTGTTATGAACGGAAATCTCATCAGGTAGAGTTAACATCTGACCTTACAATTAGATCATATTCGAAAAGAATGAAATTTGGAGAAAATAAAATAAATTTAAAATTAAAATTTGAAAAATCACAAACAAAATCACAATTTTTATTTTTATTTTTATTTTAGGTTTTAATTTTTAACGGTCCCGACCACGTGACTTTCCAAACTTTAATTTTAAATTCCTTTTTTTCTCCCAATTTTATTTTTTCCAAATATAATCTAAGGTTAAGATCAGATTTTAATATTCCTGATGAGATCACAGTTTATAATAGCTGTTGATCGATAACATTGACATGCCAGTGTCGCAGATTTTCTACAGGTCTGTATTTATTTTATATTTGACTTTAAACGGTCTCAAATCTAACCACGTAATTTCCAAATTTTAAATTCCCCTTTCTTTTATCTACTTCCCTCATTCTTTTACAATATGATCTAAGGTTAAGATAGGATTCTAACTCTACCCGATAAAATTTAAGTTTATAATAGCTGTTGATCGATAACATGCCAGTGTCGCTAATTTTGAGATATCTGTATGAATAAAAATGATCATATACATAAAAGCTTCATTTAATATTGAGCACTTTTCATGAGCCCTGTTTAAATTATTTGGATTCCTATCCTGTGGATGTTTACGTTGCCTGGATTATTATATATATATATATATATATATATATATATATATATTCGAAAAGTGGGTGGGGAGAGGAGATAGAAGGGTAAATAGGGAATTTGTCTGAAGATAAATATGTAGATATGTGCTTTAAGGTCTCCAACACCCAACAGGTAACACTTTCAAATTACAAATCATGTATGCTTTCCTTCACGCGTTTCCATGAGGTACGCGAAACGTGGCAAAATTCGATCTAGAATCAAAGAAGGTAGAAGATACAACTGAGTTTGTGTTCGCCGTGTAAAAATAAGGGATGGCAAACAACGATCGGTTACGGTAACGTGGCAATGATTAGAAACGCAGAGATTCGTTATAACTGATTTGAAGCCATCTCATTCATGTCTATGCGCAGCCCTTGTCCCATGCTAACTGGCTCTTTCATTCCCGCCAATATATCGTCTCCAAGTCAACGATTGGCCCCAAAGTGTTTAACACCTAAACCTAGCTGACCCTGTTTACGTGATGAAGTCTCTGAGCGAACGCATGCTAGTTGACGTACCAGCATATGTTTAACACACAGACACGACTGACACATGAAAATAATGAAAACGAAAATTGTTTATAGAAATGTATTCTTTGATATAACGAGCTTGAGAGAGAGAAAGAAGGGGAGGGGTAAAGATACAAAATGCATGAATGAATTGTATGGATTAATATATATATATAGAGAGAGAGATAGATAGATAGATAGATAGATAGATAGATAGATAGATAGATAGATAGATAGATAGATAGATAGATAGATAGATAGTTTTAGATATATAAATAGATGTATGTATAGATAGATATGAGCAGAATGAGGAATGGTAGATATATGGCTAGATAAATAGATATACTCAACAAAAAAGAAAACTAATAATGGAAATGAGATGAGGGGAAATACAGAAATAGAAAATAATCTAGAAAATATTGACTACATCCGGTTTTGATTCGACAATGTTCATCTTTACGAATGAATCCAATTAATTCTGACATTTTTGCAATTCTACTTCCACTTTTTTGACTCAATTGGCAGAAAGTGTCGATTGAATTCACTTGGGAAATACAACAAAATCAAAGTGTTATCCATCAACGCAAACTCCTATTAAAAGATTTGAGAGCAATTTGGTCTGATGAATCCAAGCCGGGAAACTTTCAGTCGCCATAGGCTCCTCACTTCCTGTCATCGCTGAACCATAATCTGTCGAGGAAAAGAGCATTTAAAGGAAATGACAAACTTAATGCATACAAATATATACTTAGCTTTATTGATAACAAATCAACAGCTTATGTGGATAAGCAAATTAAAGAGTTTGTTGGGAACAAGATTCCAGGGTTTTTTTAAAAATAAGATTAAAATTTAAAAGTTGGGAACAATATTCCAGTTTTGTTAGAAGGAAAAGTGAAAAGAATTATGATTTAGTCTGTGTATGAAGTTGTATCCGCATGTTTGTTGTCGTCGTGTGAGTTTCGTACGTTCAGAAATATCTGATAAATTATTGCTATGTTTGTCGCGTGCCTAACATATTTGGTTATTATATTACGTGGGATTCCAGTTCTTTTTAAAATGGGGAGGCAAATACCGAAAAATGACACAGCAATGGATGGATGGATGTGCGTGAAATATAGAGATTTCCTACACTCCATGGTTGATAGTATTAGATCTATTGTTCGCCGAATAGAAATATTGAATCAAAAAAGAATAAACAGAAGTTGGCACTTCTGTTCAACCAGATATGTATAAAAGAAGGAATGTTGCCTAATTATACAACATTTAAATTATATATATATATATATATATATATATATATATATATATATATATATATATATAATTGATTGCAATTATTGTATGTTACATATATAAGCAATTAGGAGTGTGTATATATTAACAAAAATTGTATTGAGGGGATGCCACCTAAACTAATAAACCGAATATTTTTTCTAGGCGGTTTAGAGTGTTTAATTGTTTCGTGTTTAGTTTAAATTTGATTCATGCAAAGGTCGTAAAAATGAGGTTGAACATAAGATATTTCCGAGTTGAGGGAATTTATAGGTCGTAAATATCAATTAAACAACATTCACTAAATTTCACGTTTTTCGAAATATTTTTAAGGATTTTCAGGGGACATATTATAGACACAGACTCTCATTTAACATTCAAATACATTTGCATTGAATTTAGTCCGTATTTATTTGTAACCAATACTTCTAGAAAATGTTAATTATTCCTAAAGACCTTTTAATATTTATCCTTGAAGTTTAGACATTTTCAAAAATCAAAATCATGTAATGAATTTTGATCAAAATTAGAATAAAAAATCCTAAGCATTTAGTGGAATTATATCTTAATTGTATAATTCATTAGGGCTGACAACTCTTCTGCTTTCTTTTTTATCTCTCTTTATCTCTAACACACAATCTCTCTCTCTCTCTCTCTCTCTTTCTCTCTGTCTACTAGTCTCTCTATCTCTCTCTCAATATATACGGTTTTCTATGTTTATCCGCCTGATTTGACATAAATACAGTCGATTTCTCTACTCGTCATGGGTTGCAATTAGCTTGATTGGGTAGAGCGCAAAGTGTTCGAATCGGGAGATCAGTTTGAACAGTCAACTTCACACTGAAGACTCCGGAAGTATAAAACGTATACGTATGTGAATAATAATTACATATTTATTATTGAATAATTTATATATATACATATATATATATACATATATGTATATATATATATATATATATATATATATATATATATATATATATATATATATATATATGTGTATTTTGAACTTTCAAATTAGATTCAAGAAAAGCGATGTATCGTGTAATAATAATCTATATAAAGCTCAATATATTGAATAGAGCAATCAGTACGCAAAATGAAAGATGATAATTAAAATTGTACATATATAAAACTTCTAATGTTGTATTAAATATTTTTTCTATACAATTTCTATTCTCATCTTTCATATATATATATATATATATATATATATATATATATACATATATATATATACATATATAGTTAGAAAAGTCACACATTGAAAACGTTGCTGAAATTGCAATAATAAAGAAAATATTTTTTTATAAAATATTTTGAAAACCTGGACAACGCAAATTATTTGTTTTTAAAAATAAATTATTTATTTACTTTAAAAAAAGAAGTTTTTAATTAAATAAATAATTAATTTAAAAAAAGGGGGCTGAGATTTTTGTCGTGGTGAGGTGTGGCATGGATTGTGAGAGGCTGGGAGAAGAGGTGGGAAGGGGCGGAAACTCTGTGTGTTTAGCATGTCGGTTGTATCATAGTTGTATGAAAAATATTTGAAGGAATGAAGACAACTTTGAAAATAGGGGGTAAGAATATGATTGAAATGGTCAAAAGGGTGGGACAGGTGAAAGGTGGAAGGTGAGATTTTACCCCCTCTTCTATATAGTACTTGGTAAAATTCAGTTCTAAGTGACAGTTATCTGAAGGTTAAAGGTGTAATCCTAAGTGCGGGCGATACGAAGAATTGCGAATTACTGAATAATTCTTCCCAGTCATGGAAGATGGAACGAGAGCATGCTACCCTCGTGGATTTAATAAAGGATTCCGTTCGAAATTCCGTCCAGATTCCCGAGTTCGACAGAAAGATTTCCGAGTTCGACAAAGTACACTTGAAGAAGGTCGGAGGTTTCATCGGCCGAAACTTTGTGTAAAACCACCCAAGGTGAGAAAAGTAGTCCGAATATACCAACTTTTATATATATATAGTTATATATATATAAGTATATATATTTATATATATAGTTTTATGTATATCTATATATATATAAATATATATATACATATATATATATACATATATATATATCTATATATATGTACATATATATATATATATATATATATATATATATATATATATATATATATATATTGTGCGTATTTTTGCAGCATCTTCTTACTTATGCAAACAATGTTAAAAATAACAGAATTCGGCTGTTTTATCATGCCTTGTTATTTTTTCAATTTTTCTAGTAGTCTTGTTTGTATCAAAATAAAAATACACACATAAAGTTTCTGCCTTTTTTTCCTATGTTGTCCTGGTGTCTATTACATCGTTATTTTCAAATCTTAATTGAATACATACTTGCTGTAATCGGTGTTCATCGGTCTGGGCACATTTTATTCATTGTATTTTTTATTCTCAATCCTCTCATGGTAGTCATCATCACTGAACCGCCAATTTATCCGTCCCATTAATATTTGTCATATAGTCGTCTGATAAAATATTGAACACTGAAAAGTGATTACTCCAAAATATTGAACACTTAGAAAGATAAAAGATAAAATTGCATTAAACAAACAGATATTTTAAAAAATCTGTAAATTAAATTTAAAAACGCATTTTAATTGCCATTGAATTTAAATATCGTAAAGAAGAAAAAAGTTTAGTGTGTTTGTTTTTTGGAAATTTCTATACTAAATGATTACTATTATAGAATAAGAATAGACATGTACAAGAGTTCATGTTATTACATCCTTATATTAAAAGAAAATGTTCTGTTTTTGCATTCTTCGAAAAATGGTAAATATAATCCATGACATAAAACAAGTGGATGCAATGCATTAAACACTGAAACATTCAAAGACAACAAGTTAATTCAATGAAGAGAATACATAAACCTTGTCAGATTATTCTTTTTCTTAAACGGTTGATCAATTTATCATGACATAAAGGGACGTAACCCTATAAATTTAATACTCTCAATCACACACTTTTCATCATAGGAATATGCTTTAGACAAAGTTGAAGTAATTGAGGTTGGCAAAGATCCCTAGAAGACATAAAAGAGGTGACATTGTGCTTCTTCTATACAAGACGTCTGGAAAGACACCTAGCGTATTAGCTGATAAAATAATTCTTATTTTCTAGATAGCAAAGGCAGAAAGGCCCTTCTATTACTCTATTAGGGATCAGTTTAGGGCATTATTTATGTATTATCGATACTGGAGAAGAAAAATGTAAAAACAAAAAGCGTTTTTAAACTATAATTTTGTTCTACTATTTTCAATAAATGTATCAACCTAATACCGAAAAATGAGACAATTGAAAAAAGAAAGAGACAATAACAAAAGTAAACGTCATTATCTTCGCGACTAGAAAAAAACTATCGTTCAAAAAAATAGAAAAGAAATAGAATTTTAGCTGTGTTCTGCAAGATGGCGGCCACGGATATTGTGTTAGAGCCTCCAATCAAAGAATTTCGTCAGCATGCTACAATAAGCAAACATAAACTCAACGTAGAATTAGTATTGGAACTAATATATATATATATATATATATATATATATATATATATATATATATATATAAATATATGTATACGTAATCCTACACTATTTTAGTAGGAAAACGGTATTTCCAAAGGGATAGGCATGGCTGCACTTAAATAATCATAATCTCTACAATACGCATGTTAATATAATTGAAACTCGTCACGAATCAAGAGTAGGAGGGACCCGGGGACTTGAAAAGTTGATCTTTAGCCAAAATGTTCTGATTCAGACTATGCATTATTGACTGTGATTCAACAATGGGGTTTAATGTCTACCAATTAGGTTTCTCCCTCGAGCAGAAAGGCTGCAGAGATACTTATACACGTTTATGTCTTCTAGTTTCCACTTCATATGTACATATATATATATATATATATACATATATATATATATATATATATATTCGTTGCTTTCGACTTCTTTTCTAACATTCAGAAGTATTTTAACTTTAATATAAGTAACAAAATATTACCCCCCCACACACACACATATATATATATATATATATATATATATATATATATATATATATATATGGAGAGAGAGAGAGAAAGTTTGAATTACCTACTAGACACCATCCTTGAATGTCTTCGGTCGCTCTGTAAGAGGCGTTGCTAGGAAAACCTGACATGAGGATATTAACCCTACAAGTTAACCCTGACAAAATATTAAAAAATAACATAGTATTCGAAGCCCAAATAAAGTTCTTCTCAGTTTAGCTACACGCCTATACAAGGAATGGTGCCCATTCTCTTAGTGGTGCTACTTCCAGTAACAGCACTTAGCTGTGTACTCCACCAGACCAGAATGATTCTTGTCCTGGAATCCAACACTAACAGACCAAAAACACCACAAGGAATATATACTATGACACAATTAACTTGTCAATTGGGGAAAAAACCTTAATGTTCTGAACTTCTTTACTGGTTCGACGTTAGAGAGTTAAAGGATCACTTTAATGGAACTTTCGAATATCTATGTATCTCATATAGGTATCAAGTGTTAGCCTCAGGAAGGAGCCCCCTGATTTGTTGGAACTTCAATGAAGTAAAACGAAACAAACGAAGAATATATATATATATATATATATATATATATATATATATATAGTAAGCTATGCAAATATATTCATGGCAATTAAGCTACACAGAGGCTCCCCCGGTTTATCCCCGGGAGAATCCCCAGGCTAAAATTCCTGTGGATCCATGTCGATACATGAAATAGTAATATATATATATATATATATATATATATATATATATATATATATATATACGGAAATTGTTTTTTTTTGTTAATTCAGAGAGTTTATGTGCACTTGTATAAGTGCTCCGTATCTTATATAGATAAATTGTTATTAATTTACCGTATACTTGATTTGACGAGCGTGTACAATCATTATACAGCATGATATTTAAACTCGCATCTTAATAATATTTTGCCATCAATCGACAATGGACCAACATCCATTCAATAGAGGAGGTAATGCCTGTCGGGTATTCCCATGGAATGACCGAAGAGAGCTACACTTAACACTGATAAAAGAAGAACTTGGTGGTTCAGGTAATTTCCTTAATTGTCAGAATGATTGGCAATGACGTATCCCCAGAGGATATGGAAATGCGTGTAAGGAGCCACTCGGTTAGTTCGTACGGGATGTTTGAGTCGAAATCGCCTTTTCCTCGCTGCATGCGGAGATTAGTTGGATGAATCCTAAGAAAAGGTGCATTTTTATCACTGCCATTTTTACTCATTTCTATTCTCAAATAGAATAACCAGATTACGCAATGAAAACATGCTGCAATTTTTAATCATTTCTCTTCTCAAATAGAATAACCAGATTACGCAATAAAACATGTTGCCAGGTTTAATCATTTCTATACTCAAATAGAATAACCCGATTACGCAATAACAACATTTTTTCCATTTTTAATAATTTCTATTCTCAAATAAAATAACAAGATTACGCAATAAAAACATGTTGCCATTTTTAATCATCTCTATTCTCAAATAGAATAACCAGATTACGCAATAAAAACATGTTGCCATTTTTAATCATTTCTATTCTAAAAAAGAATAAGCAAATTACGTCATAAAAACCTGTGGCCATTTTTAATCATTTCTATTCTAAAATAGAATAACGAGATTACGCAATAAAAACATGTTGCCATTTTTAATCATCTCTATTCTCAAACAGAATAACCAGATTACGCAATAAAAACATGTTGCCATTTTTAATCATTTCCATTCTTAAAAAGAATAAGCAAATTACGCAATAAAGACATGTTGCCATTTTTAATCATTTCTATTCTCAAATCGAATAACCAAGTTACGCAATAAAAACATGTGGCCATTTTAATCATTTCTATTCTCAAATACAATAACCAGATTACCCAACAAAAACATGTTGCCATTTTTAATAATTTCTATTCTCAAATAGAATAACCAGATTACACAATATAAACATGTCGCTATTTTGTGATCATTTCTATTCAAAAATCAAATAACCAAATTACGCAATAAATACATATTTCCATTTTTAATCATTTCTATTCTCAAATAGAATAACCAAATTCCGCAATAAAAACATGCTGCCATTTTTAATCTTTTGTATTCTCAAATAGTATAACCAGATTACACGATATACACATGTTTCTATTTTTAATCATTTCTATTCTAAAATAGAATAAGCAGATTAGCAATAAAAATATGTTTCGATGTTTAATCATTTCTATGCTTTAAAAGAATAACCAGATTAGCAATAAAACATGTTGCCATTATTAATAATTTCTTTTCTCAAATAGAATAACCAGATTACGCAATAAAACATATTTCCATTTTTAATCATTTCTATTCGCAAATCGAATAACCAGATTAGACAATAAAGACATGTTGCCGTGTTTAATCATTTCTATTCTCAAATCGAATAACCAGATTACGCAATAAAAACATGTTGCCGTTTTAATCATTTCCATTCTTTAAAAAAATACCCATATTACGCTATAAAAACATGTTCCCATGTTTAATCATTTCTATTCTCAAATAGAATAACCAGATTACGCAATAAAAACATGTTGCCATGTTTAATCATTTCTATTCTCAAATAGAATAACCAAATTACGCAATAAAAACATGTTGCCATTTTTAATCATTTCTATTCTCAAATAGAATAACCAGATAACGCAATAAAAAACAGGCCACCGTTTTTAATCATTTCTATTCTCAAATACAGGGTTGGCCAAAATAAGGGTCCTATCTTTAAATTTTAATAACTTGAATTTGAATAACTTCCACAAAATAAAAGTTAAACTCACCAAACTTTATGTGTGTGTAGACTGACCCTTCCGAGATTTTTTGAAATAAACAAAACAAATTTTAGCCGAAAAACACTTCTTAAAACTTACAAAAACTAAAGTATTGTTTTTTACACTGTTTTGAGTTTTTTAAGCAAAAATAATGTTTTCTAAATGAGGGTACGTTCCTTAGGGCTAATACGGCCCATGCTTGCTTCGGAAGGGGTCCTTTACTTATTCTAAAAAAAAAAATTAAAAAAATCAATAAATAAAAAAGTTATGAATTTTTAAAAATAGGACCCTTATTTTTGCCCACCCTATACAATAACCAGATTACACAATAAAAACATGTTTCCATTTTTAATCATTTATATTCTCATATAGAATAACCATATTACGCAATAAACGCATGCTACCATTTTTAATCATTTCGAGTCTTAAATAGAATAACCAGATTAAGCAATAAAAACATTTTTTTTATCTATTTCTGCTCAACTCAAAAATGTAAGTATTCTTATTCAACTCGTGGTATCATAATTAAATCAATGTGATATGTGATGCTGCGCCACAAAAAATTGTTGCCGTTCTGGATCAGTATATAAAAAAAGTGTATAAGGAATCACTCTCCGGAGAATGCTTTACATGTTTGTACGTTGTCATATTCGATGGAGAAGGGAAAACAGTCTGTTTGAATTGAAGTATAACCATATTTAGATTCATAAAATACGGTCGCCATCTTGTTACGAGAATAATCGTGACGTTGCTTTTCGATGTGTCCACGACTCCTTTTAAGTGGTTATGCCCGCCAGTCTGTGTGTTAGTTTGGCACGCTCACTATTCAAATGGCCTTTAAATTGAACGTTACGAATAGCTTATTAGTAGTACGCACTGTTTAACAATGACGTATGTGGTGTTTGCTGAGAGTGAATGTTGGAAAATTCAACAACTTCAATTCTGATAAAATGATGAAATCAGAAAGAAAGATATTTGTTATGTTCGACTATTTTAAGAAAAATGTAAAAGTTAGACACGTAACTACGAAGTACATTTTAATGAAAATGAGAGGAACGTTCGTTAATGAGCAATACTAATTAAACAATTTAGTATTGATAACAAAATACAACATCTTTAATTCTAATAAAATGATGAAATCCGAAAAAAAGATATCTGTTCTGTTGGACTATTTTTAGTAGAATTAAGAAGTTAGACACGTAACAATGAAGTACGTTTTAATGGAAACGTTCGTTAATGAGCAATAATAATTAAACTATTTAGTTTTGATAAAAAAAATACATTATGAACTGAAACTTTCATTTAATCCATGAGGTTAGATTCATGACCGTATAGACGTTTAAATTTATTATTTTAAAAGGTTTGTTTGTTTCGTTTCACGGCATATCAACTAGTTTCTGGGTATTTAATGAGGAATCCTCTCATTTTCGTAAAAGTTATTTGACTTCTAGTTTTATATATATTTAAGTATTGATACATGGGGTATCGTTTGTTTTTTTGTAGAAGAAAATTTGTACCTTTATTTTTGGATTTGTAGAATATGATTGAGTTTTGCATAAGGAAAAGAAAAACAACAATAACATCAATGTTTGGTGCATTTTTGGTGAGAAAGCCAGTATTTACCATAAATAATTATCGGCTGTAGTAAAGATGAAATATCAATATTCAAAAACCCTACCCACTTTGAATTTATTGTTATAAAATGTGTGTAATTTATTGTTATAAAATGTATGTAATTTATTGTTATAAAATTCCTGTAATTAATGTTTGTAATATTTATATTACAGTGTGGTGATACTTTTAAAACTAAAAATTAGTAACATATAATTTATTTGCGTATATGTGCTCTCTCTCTCTCTCTCTCTCTCTCTCTCTCTCTCTCTCTCGGCAATCGTCGATTTCCAATCAAAGCAAAAGCAGGTTAAACTGGTATGATGTTAAAAAAAACCAATCAAATGATGAAGTTAGCACGTCACTGATGACTCACCTTGGAGCATCGTCAAGATACATTTCTCAACTTATGTGCGCATTTGTAAATAACTCACAAATTATAAGTTTATAAGGAATCACTCTCCGGAGAATGCTTTACATGTTTGTACTTTGTCATATTCGATGGGGAAGGGAAACCGTCGGTCTGTTTGAATTAAAGTATAACCATATTTAGATTCATAAAATACGGTCGCCATCTTGTTAAGAGAATAATCTTGGCGTTGCTTTTCGATGTGTCCACGACTCCTTTTAAGTGGTGATGTCCGCCAGTCTGTGTGTTAGTTTGTCACGCTCATTTTTCAAATGGCCTTTTAATTGAACGTTACGAATAGCTTATTAGTAGTATGCACTGTTTAACAATGACGTATGTTGTGTTTGCTTAGAATGAATGTTGGAAAATTCAACATCTTCAATTCTGATAAAATGATGAAATCAGAAAGAAAGATATCTGTTATGTTGGACTATTTTTTTTTTAAATTTAAAAGTTAGACACGTAACTACGAAGTACGTTTTAATGGAAATGAGAGGAACGCTCGTTAATGAGCAATAATAATTAAACTATTTAGTATTGATAACAAAATACAACATCTTAAATTGTGATAAAATGATGGAATCCGAAATAAAGATATCTGTTATGTTGGACTATTTTTAGTAGAATTAAGAAGTTAGACACATAACTACGAAGACCGTTTTAATGGAAATGAGAGGAACTTTCGTTAATGAGCAATACTAATTCAACTATTTAGTATTGATAAAAAATACATTATGAACTGAAACTTTCATTCAATCCACGAGGCTAGATTCATGACAGTATAGACGTTGAAATTTATTATTTTAAAAGGTTTGTTTGTTTCGTTTCACGGCATATCCACTCGTTTCTGGTTATTTAATGAGAAATCCGCTCATTTTCGTAAAAGTTATTTGACTTCTAGTTCTATATATATTTAAGTATTGATACATGGGGTTTCGTTTGTTTTTTGTAGAAGAAAATATGTGCCTTTGTTTTTGGATTTGCAGAATATGATTGAGTTTTGCATAAGGAAAAAGAAAAACAACAATATCATCAATGTTTGGTGCATTTTTGGTGAGAAAGCCAGTCTTTACCATAAATAATTATCAGCTGTCGTAAAGATGAACTATTTGAATTTATTGTTATAAAATGTCTGTAATTTATTGTTATAAAATTCCTGTAATTTATGTTTGTAACATTCGTGTAATTAATGGTAATGACATTCCTGTAATTAATTGTCATAACATTCCTGGTATTATCCAGTGGACGTTTGAAATTCCATACATGTTCTCAAGTCAGACGTAAAAAAATCACATGTTTGACGAGGGGGATCCAAATTTTATAAGACGTTTCTTACTGAAGGTCGGAAGTTTATGGGCCAAAATGTTGTGTACTAAGATGGAAATAATAGTCCGAATAATATACAAATAATATGTATTCTAGAAATAGTCATATTGTTGTCTCTGTTTAATTGTTATAATGATATACTTTTGAAATAGCGAGGTATTAAGAAGCTTCCTTTTTTAGAAAGTATCAACCTCACTGCTATGTAAAGGAAAACTAATTGTATTAGAAACTTTAAATGGTTGCTTAGAAAAATGAAAAGAGTGAGCTGTAAAACGTTTAAAAATACAAAATGTGGGTCATGGCTATAAGTAGATTAGGTCAGAGCGTTGTTAACCATACATGTTTGTCTTCCTTTAAAATACCCTTCAACTCTCACCCCCTATCTCTCTCTCTCTTTCTATTGTACAAAAGGTAAGTAGGAAAGAGAGGGTAATACATTGCATAACGACGCAGATATCATTTCAGAAAAATAGACAAGAAAACAAAAAAAGGAACAATAAATAGACAAGTACAGAAAAAGTGAGTATATGGAAAACTAATAAAAAGTCAGAAAAAAATAAAAAATGTAGAGAAAGTACATAAAAACTAAGAAAGTCAAACAGAAAGAGAATAATAAGGAAAATAGAATCACGAAGAAACATAAAAATAATAATGAGTGAATGTAACAGAAGAAGAAAAAGAAAGATAGAACGAAAGGGAAAAACGTGAAGAAAAGAAAACGACACAAGAACATAGCAGAAAGGAGGAAAGTGAAAAAATAGAAAGGAAACGAGAGTTAAAAGGGGAAAAAATCGATGAAAGGCAGAAATAATGAATGAAGGGGACTACCGAAAATACTAAAATGTAGGACGACAGAGATATAAAAAATAGAAGGCAAACAGATACGCAAAAACGGAAAAAGAAAAAAAGATAAAAGAAATAAGTTCAGAAAGGAAAAACACAAGAATAAAAAAAGATATAAACAATGAAAGAAAGAGACTGTAAAATAAAAAAATAAAATAACAAAGAAATAAGAAAGACGAAAGAAATATAGAAAAAGAGTCAGAATAAAAAACAGAAATGCAAGAAATACAACAAACGTGTTGAATGAAAGAGACACAAGGAAATAGATTGAAGAAAGAAAGAATCATTTTACAGAGTTTCAAGGAATGATCAGAGGATTCAATGCAGATGAAACCAATTTACAAAAAGAAATAAACAACACAAACAATTGATGGATGAGACGAGCGGTATGACCCCTACCCCGAAAAATCGCCAATAGTCCGAAATAAAGAATAGCCCAGATGAGAGTTACAAAAACCGGGAGTTCATTGATCCGACATATATCGATTGCGCTTTTTATTTCCAGAAACAAAAACGTGTGTGAACAATCAGTTGATATCTTTAGTAATAGGTAAGAAGATGTGCACTCATTGAATCTGCGTGTGTAGTAATAAAATTACATTTTACCCTTAAGTTTGACAGAACAACAAAAATGCTATTTCACACGTCAGTGTAACAGACTAACAAAAATGCATTTCGCACTTAAGCCTGACAGAATTAATAAAATGCCGATCCAAACTTACGCATGACAGACCGACGTTAAAATTAATCCAAACGTTAGCTTTAAAAAACAAAAAACAAGTGCAATTTCAAGCCAATTCAAATCTCATTTGAAACTTAGGTTGACAGACCAACGAACAAATAGGGGTTAGTCTTGAGCACATCTAAGAAAATATGCGTCCATTCAATGTGTGTGTTCGGCGAAGAAATCTATTGACAAACTGAAGCGTGACAGACCGACCGATGGACATCCGATTTTATAGAGATGGACGCATCTAAAAAATACGCTATTAACATTTTAGTCACGTTCTGATAAAAAAAGTATGCTAAAACAGACGAGACGGGAAGAGAAAGTTCATTAAGTTAGAGTAAGATCTACGGACGCCATTTTGATGAGGTCGAACAAAATGGAAGAGAATTGTCAGAATCTTCGGTGAAGACGCAGAAACAAACCTGCTGCAATGATTTAATGCCACAAGACTTGTGGTGTATTTTCTCAATAGTTATACTTTTTACGAATGGTTCATAAAAATGCATATCGTCGCCATTTTAACTTGTTAGAACCCGAACTCAACGATTTTTAGAACACAAGAAATGGGAAGATTATATGAACCCGATGACAATAAACATGAACATTTGTTATGTTTCGGAATTGTTCAAGATTGATTTTAAATTGATAATTTGGATTATTTGGATAATTCGGATTATTTGGATAATTTGGATTATTCGGATTATTTGGATTATACGGATTATTCAGATACTTTGGATTATTCGGATAATTTGGACTATTTGGATTATTGAGATCATTTGGATAATTTGGATAGTTTTGGATAATTTGGATAATTTGGATTATTCGGATTATTCGGATTATTCGGATAAGTTGGATTATTTTGATTATTTGGATCATTCGGATTATTGAGATTATCTGGATCATTTGGATTATTTGGATTATTCGGATTATTTGGATAATTTGGATTATTCGGATTATTTGGATAATTTGAATTATTTGGATTATTTGGATTATTCGGATTATTGAGATTATTTGGATCATTTGGATTATTTGGATTATTCGGATTATTTGGATTATTTGGATTATTCGGATTATTTGGATAATTTGAATTATTTGGATTATTTGGATTATTTGGATTATTGAGATTATTTGGATCATTCGGATTATTGAGATTATTTGGATCATTTGGATTATTTGGATTATTCGGATTATTTGGATAATTTGGATTATTCGGATTATTTGGATAATTTGGAATTTTCGGATTATTTGGAATATTCGAATTATTTGGATTATTAGGATTATTGGGATTATTTAGAAAATTTGGATAATTTGGATTATTTGGATACTTTGGATTATTCGGACTACTATTCTCATCTTCAATGTTATTCTGACCATCTTTTATTCGACATTTTTCAAATGCATTTTTTCTAACTTCGTAATCTTTATGTCGATCTCGGGAATTAATACGGAATTACGAACTGAACCCTTTATTTAATCGACGTGGGTTGATTGACTGTGTCAAAGTGAAGTGAGGGTTGAAAGTTCAACCTAAAAAAGACTATCACTCAGAAGGAATTGTAACTCAACGTTTTTACCTGATGCGCCACTGGTTGATCATATGTCCGGAAATGAAAGTTTCCATTAGCGGTCAAGTAAGAGAGTAGGCTGACCTTTATCGTAAGTTGCGTAATGAAAGAAATTCAGTCGAGGAGAAGGAAGATCGGTTTTGCCTCTAAGGAGTTTAGCGTCAACGGTAATAGGTGCAGTTCATGTGCTGCATTGACTCAGGTTGGTTTAGTCTTTATTTCGGACAACAATTTGATTCAGTGTTTTACTTGGGTTCATATTTCGGTCTGGTATAGCTTAGACTAATATTTTGGCTCAAATGTTCTACTCTGACTAATAATTTGGTTTTGTGTGATTCTTGGGCCAAATATTGATTTATTGTTTGCTAAGATTAATATTTGGATTTACTATTCATAATTTGTGTTCTGAGTTACTGTTTTAATCTAATGTTAAAATTGGATTATGTTTTATAGCAATCCACGTTGACAAATACGTTGCCCTACTTGGACCAATATTTAGGTTAATTGTTCTTTTTCGACTGATATACAAGTTTAATCTTCTTTTTGAACTAATATTGTTACTTTTCTAATACTACACTACATCGTTTTTGTCCTCGGTCAGTGAATGAGACATCCGTCTAGACTGAGGCAATTTCTATTTTTGTGCCCATCAAAAGATCTCAGATGTGAAGAGCTTGATTTCCCCCACATTAAAACACGGCCTTGTGTATATCTCTGTCGTCGATAGATACCTCTATGTATTACAATACCTTGCCTCTACCACATATCAAACATGAACGTGTATTGTATATTTCCCACGTGATGGGCAATGTAAATGCATGCACCCATTTATTACAAAATCTGTTTTTAAGAGTACCTAGAAATTTCGTAAATCGTTACACAGGTATTAACCTTGCCCATCACCCATTTATTACAAAATCTGTTTTGAAGTCTAGCTAGAAATTTTGTAAATCGCCACACAGGTATGCGTTCAGGCCGTATCTATTGTCTTTCTAGACAGTAGGAAGCTAACAACGACACATCTAGAATACCACTAACATGAGTCAGTTCGTCAGTTACCGGATTCTTAATAGTGGAGGTCTGCGTTCTCCAAGTACACACTTGTTCCGTTTTTTTTTCGGAAAAAAAGTTATCAAATCTTTTCTGTTTTGAATTGGTGTGCAATCCATGACAAACGTCTTTATTTCTGAACTGGATTCAAAATTAAACTGACTCGTTCTACGTAATCTTTTGTTGATTTAGGTTGTAAAAATGAAGACGCATATTTATGTGAATTATACACTAAGAACAAAGACAATAAATAGTGTTCGAATTTCCTTGCTTTTTTTTGGTTTTGTCTGAAATGTAGACGGGTTGATGATTTATGAGGATATTCTAGTCAACACTTTAAAGTGAAAATCAACAAATAACGAAATTGGAACCAGATCAAAAGTAAGAAAAAAATTCTAAAAAGAAAATTTAAAAAATATGAAATGAATCTAAACTGATAACCAGAATCGCGAAAGTGTGAAATTATTAAAAAGTTGTTCTCAAGTCCACAAACAAAATTGATTCTCGTAAATCTGAGAAAACAATATATTATTTTCTTTAATAGAGGGGGGGGGGCTTCTTTGTTTAATGTTTATCTTACCTGTGGTAAAAACACTTTTCCCCCCGCGAAAAACCTCAATATCTGTGACCGTGTTAGCTTGTTGGCTTGTTGTTTAGATCAAGCATTGCTGGTTGGAGTTCAACTATGAGTTAGTGAGTGTCGGAATGAAGATGTCGTAAGTCCAGGACTTGTTAAGCATTTTTGCTTAATTACTATTAAATAGTTTATCGAGCTGCATGACAAAATCAAGTATATATATATATATATATATATATATATATATATATATATATATATATATATATATATAGTATTATATAAAATGAAAGAATAACCATAAGGTGCGAATCAAGATTTTCCTTTGAAAACCCATGGGTTAAGGACTTTCAATTACTTTGCTTGAAATTTAAATTGTAATAAAATCTGATTCGCACCGTATTTTAATCTTTAATTTTATCTAATGCTATTAATGGTCTATCCAGTATATTGAGCGTCATTTTTATACGGGTGTTCACTAATTAAACATATTAGTTGCCTCTTATGTCTTTTGTTGTATTAGCCTTATATATATATATATATATATATATATATATATATATATATATATATATATATATATAGGTAATACTGTTCCTGTTTAGAAAGCATTGCTTATATAGTAATATGAATTATTAAAATAATAATGAGCAATTAGAACGCCATACAAATACAATGCATTTTAGTTTTATGGACTTTTTTTTTCAATTTAATACCTTTTTTTTCTTTTTTTCTTCATCTTGGTGTTGGTGTGTTATCAACCCGTATGATGTTGAAACAAATTGGGGTTGAGAGTCTCTGTAGTCAAGAACGGCATGTGGCAATGCAAATTGTAATAATAAATGTTGTTCTTGTTTACAAAAGCATTGTTTGTGTAGTAATATTCATTATTAAAAATAAAAATGAGTAATTAGAACGCCATACAATGTATTTTAGTTTCATTAACTTTTTTTTCAATTTAATTTTCGAAGATATACTTTCTCATAAGAATTTCAAATAAAGGTATATTAAAATACTTTTTTTTTTCTTTTTTCATCATTTCATTTATGGTGGGTTATCAATCTGTATAATGTTGACACGAATTTGGGATGAGAGTCTCTTTAGTCAAGAACTGCTCGTGGCTATGCAAATTGTAATAATAATTCATATTATATGTGTATATATATATACATATATATATATACATATAAACATATATACATATATACGTATATATACATATATAGATATATACATCCACATATATACATACACATATATACACACATATACGCATACATATATACATTTATATACATATATACACATAAATATATATATATATGTATATATACATTTATATACATATATACACATATATATATATATATATATACATTTGTATACATAGATACACATAAATATATATATAAATATATATATATACTTATACATATATATATATATATATATATATATATATATATATATATATATATATATATATATTTATAAATGGTGTGACTTAAAAACTTGTGCTACTAGTTCAGGCGGCTTTAACATATTGGCTTTTTGATGTAAAAGTCACAAACTATTGATGTTCTGGTTTATTTCATATATGTTTGCAAAGCTCAATCATGTTCGTAAAAGCCAAAAAAAATGTTCCTCTACAAAAATAAACTTTTACCGAAATGACCGGATTTGGCATTAAATAACCCGAAAAATATAAAGATGCCGTAAAAAAAACAACAATCCAAACACCATGTATACTTATTTTTAAAATAAATGATTTGAAGCATAAACACTTTCATCAAAATGACCAAATTTGTCATCGAATGACCCGAAAACCGTTAATATGCCGTAAAACAAACAGCCTTGTGTGTACAAAATGTATACATATTTTGAAAACAAATGGCAGAAATCTCCCTACAGATATGTACTGTCATTTCCTCAAATTGAAGGGATAGTTTGCTGAATCAATAATATAAAAACATAAATAATTGTAGTGCCAGGGAAATACCGATAGGCGATTAAAATAAAATTCAATAGTCGTTTACCAACGATTGAAAATTATATATATATATATATATATATATATATATATATATATATATATATATATATATTTGTATATCAAGTTAACGAATTTGACTACTTTGTTTTATTTCTCATATCACTAGAGACTTATTTGATGATAAATCAAATGTCATGAGTGTTTTCTATAGAAAATGAAAATAAATGAAAATATATATATAGTATGTTTTAAAAGGCAGTTCAAAGTGCCGGGTAAGAACAAATGCTGGTAGGATCAACAATAATAAATCGAAGTGTGACTTACTATTTATTCTTTCTTAAAATCTTACATAACAGCAAGTATGGTGTTGCCTGTTTGTGTGTTGTCCGGATGATTATTAATAATCATTTATTTAATATTTCGGGAAAAAATAAACTTCCCTTTGTCAAAAATTATAAACACCAAAGGAAACATCCGTCTGTGTAGAGAATTCACCAAAATGGATGCCAGTCCCGCAGAGAATAGAAATGAATAAATGTTAAATGTATGTTTTGTATATAAATGTAGTGTTCAAAATATGTGTGTAATATTAGATAAATTATAGGTATTGTATGGTGATGAATTAACTGTTAGTTTTGACAATTTATATATATATATATATATATATATATATATATATATATATATATTTATTTATTTATTTGTTTCTATGTGTTGTTTTATTTTCGAATTTTGTTGATATGAAGTAATTAATTACTCTTTTATTTTTATCATTCTAAATTTTATCATATTTATTGGTTATCATATATTTAAAAAGTATTATTAATTGTGAATTTTATTATAAATAAATAATATTTTTAAAAATATTAAATAATCAAATAAAAACAAGACGAGAAAATAGAGAATAAATAAATAAACAATAATACACATATAAATAAATAATAACTTAATAAACAGACTTCTACCGACTGAATCTATGAATTAATTCGCATTCAAGAATCAATTTAATAACGGGCACAGTTGTTCCCCTTACACTGTCTGACGACTAAAATACCTGAATTTAAGTAGATTCATTTAAGCCAAAACAAAATTTAAAATCCTATAAGTAACGTATTACATTAATTCGATAACCTAATTTAATGAAACTCACAATTACTAATGCTTTTTGAATATGTGATAACCAATAGATTTAATAAAATTTAGAATAATAAAAATAAGAGGTTAAGTAATAACTTTATATTTTAAAAAATACGAAAATAAAACAACACACAGAAACAAATAAAACATATATATTATCAAAACTAAAAGTTAATTCATCGACATACAATTAATACCATTTATCTAATATTATACACATATTTCGAACACTACATTTATATACAAAACATAACTTTAAAATGTATTAATTTCTATTCTCTGTGAGACTGGTTTGCCCTATCCTACTCACTAGCATCCATTTTGGTGAATTCTCTACACAGACGAATTTTTCCTTGAGTGTTTATTATTTTTGACAAAAGGAAGTTTCTTTTTTGCTGAAATATTAAATAAATAATGATGTTTAATAATAATCCGGACAACATACAAACAGACAACACCACACTTCGATTTATCATATTTGTTCCTACCAGCTTACAACCTACCCGGGAATTTGCATTGCCATCAACCTTTTTAAAAATACTACTACTATTCTCAGCAGCACTTCAATCAAACTACCATTCCCTGTTATATATATATATATATATATATATATATATATATATATATATATATATATATATATATATATATATGCCCTTATTTTTAAAAATTGTTTTTTGGCGATTGTCGAGTGGAGTTTACCTGTCTGTTTTTATTATGTTTCGCTAACCTGAGCGGTTTATATATTTTAAGAATATGCAGAGGGCCGAATACTTTTTTTTAATTCCCCCTTAATCAGACAAGTCATCAATTTTTGTATATATAGATTTATTTTATTTTATTTATTTAGAGATATTTTTCTATAAAGATTTATTTTATTAATTGATGAATTCATTAAATAAAATTAATTTATAAATTTATTCAATAAATAATATGTGTATGTATCTATGTCTCTGTCCCTGTCTTTGTCTCTTTCGCTCTTGATATATATATATATATATATATATATATATATATATATATATATATATGTGTGTGTATTTTGGTGCAAAATGTTGTAAAATCGCCTTTCTTTCGATTAAAGATATTTAATGAAGGAAACAGTAAAATATATCATTGCCATGGATTGGATTGACTATAAAAAAGATATAACATACCCCACATATGAATATTTAAATATTTGAAGAATATACAAAATACCAGGAAAAACTGTTAACTTTATAGAAACAACAATGGAAAAATGGAGACTGAAACTGTTATCGGAGTGACAACATCGGACACATATATTCATAGAGAGAAGCATCTTCCAACGAGACTCTTAATATCAACTACTGTTTATCATAACATTTGTGGCACTAACTTCGATACTCAGTTAATACAAAGCCGGTTGCAGATGTAAAGAGAAAAAAATGTATAGAATTTCATGTATGTAAATTATCTAAATAAAAACACAAACCGCACATAATAAGATAAACGTCAAGTGCAAGACGAGTCTATTTTATTTTCAAGCAAATCTACTTGAAACGGCGAAAGAAAAGCAAACACATTTATGGCGAATCCACTTCGAGACGGCGACTATTGATTACAGTAAACACGCGATTCTTTGTAACTTTCTCTCAGAGACAGAAAAAGATAGGGAAAGATATATATATATATATATATATATATATATATATAGAGAGAGAGAGAGAGAGAGAGAGAGAGAGAAGGAGAGAGAGAGAGTTGGTAAAATAAATTCCGCAAGTAAAGAGGCCTTGTTAGTTAAGAAGCTTTTTAGAGTTTAACTGCGCATCTTACCCGCCATTATTGCTTGATAAGTCGCGCAATTCTCTATATTCTTAGAAACAAATTCTTCTTTTTCGTTAGAGACAGAAATTGTTTTGCTTGACGGTCGGAAAAACGTCATGCAATCTTCGTGTTAGACAACGGGCCCTATTATCCAGTAAAACGAAGTTTGCAGTAAATACCCTTTCATATAAATGCTGGCTTTATTTATTTTGTCATATACTTTCCCAAGAAAATATTTCTATTTATGGTTACATTTTACATAACATTTACGGGATATAAATTTCGATAAAATGTAAATTCGTATTAACCAGCATAGTACGACTTTTCGTATCTTCATTTTGTTGTTAATATTTGTTCACTCGATTCGCTGTAAACCACATATTTACGAGAGGGGCCACGCGAAGGTTGCTAACATCGTTAAACGAAATTGATACTATGAAACAAACTGGATCGAACTTGGATCGAACCCACGTCGCCAGACCACATCTATATCATGTTCACGAACGCCACCTAATAAAGTAAGTGTTTATGAACACCTTTTCCGATAGATGCGATTTTAAGAACTGCTTAGCAGTAACATATGCAAATAATGAATATGTCAAATGTTTAATGGCCTTGTACTAGAATTATTTTGCTCGAATAATTGTTTTCATATTATCCGTTGCAAATTTTTACACTCAAATATCAGGGTGTTTTGTACAAAATGGTGTCTTTTATTTTGACGGGGAACTTCTATAAACTACGCAATGTATAAAATATTCCCTGTCGTTCGTCTGTGGTAATTTATAATAAATATGCAGATGCGTCCTTGCGAATCTTTAAGTGTCTTTGTCTTTCTGTCACACTTCAGTTTCAACTAGTATTTCCAGAGTTAGTGTTTAATTGTTACCTATTGTCGTTAGACGTGTCAGAAGGCGTGAAGAGGAGGAGAAGCTAACCTTCAAATTGGGGAAGCACTGGCTGGTACAAATACCGCTATAAAACGACCCGTCGGCAAAAAACACTTCTTGAAGGAGGAGATAATGCTAGGGAAAGTGCACCTTCCAAAATCGCCTAGACTACACGTATTCCCGGGAAAATGCTGTCAATTCTATAAAAACTCCGTTGTCGAAAAAACGTTGACAACTGGCATTTACATCGATGAACAGACAACTTGAATAAGCGACTCATATTTGAGATGAGCTCAAGCATTCTTTGAGCAACGGGCGATCTATAATGTTGACGTTTTAAATACTATTTTCATCACGAAACGCGCAGATCAAATCGACAAATAAAATTAAAGATGCATCGAAATATCTTCATCGGAGTCTCTGTCTGTCGGGTGTTTGTCACGCTAACATTTGGAAAAGTGTTTTGCTTCGATCTGTCACGTTTAGATTAAAATATGTTTTTATTTGTCTGTCACGATTATGTTTAAAAGTACATTTCTGTCGGTCTGTCATGCAGCAATTTGAAATAGTATTTTGTTCATGTTTCATTGAAAT